>MU226254.1:2453627-2486576 GCA_018584345.1 Thuja plicata
CAATCTCTTTCCCTTTTCTTAGTGACTCATTCACCTATGAAGGGACTTTTCTTTTCAACAAATAAGAGGATTACCTGGATAAAATTTGCAGCAGCTACTCTTTTGCTTCTTGACTTGAAACACTGCGAATTCAGAGCCTTTTGTGTAGCTTCATCGGGTTCTTTCTTCGTAGAGTCACCATCTCCTTGCAGAGGAGAACTTTCAAACAACAACAACTATTTGCCAAATTCTTTTTAATTCTGAGTTCATTCTAACCAGCAAAGTCACACAGTCTTTTTCTTCCTTTTATTGCAAATAGAAACACTCTATCCAGGCTATTCACAAACAGAGATCTGAACAAATTTTAGATTCCTTTTCTTGACACTCTTTCTTGATCAGATTTGAATATTGATTCAGCCAAGCGAGGAACACAAACACCTCAAACTTGCTGATCTTAAACATCAAATCACAACTGATAATCAGAAATTACACTGGCACTCAACAACCAAGATTCTCCAAATTTAAAAGAGAGTTGCCACCCATAACATGTATGGGATTAGGATTCACAATTTGTTCCAGAAATGAAGCAACAAATGATTAGCTCATATGAGATTTTTAAATTTCACTTCTCTGGCAGATTACAATTAATAGGGTACTTTGGTATTCAACCTTTAAAACCAGAGATATTCTGAAAGTTTCAACAAGATTTTGTAATCTCTGTCCCCAGTAGAGTAGCCATTTTGTTAGCTCTTTTTCTTGTATCCTTCAGTTCTAAAAGAGAATATGCAAAATAGACTTGGGGATCTTAGTCCAACTCACATGAATCTGCTTCTTCATACAAATTGAGGGGCAAGAAAAGGCTATTTGATGAGGATTTGACCCTCCTTCTACTTCGAGTTCCACACACTCAGGCGAGTGCACCTAAAACATACCAAATCTGCATACATAAATACTTTCTCACTAAAACATTTTATGTAGACATGAAAATCAGTGGATAGTTCTCAAAATTATAAGATATGGGAGTTCAACTCAACCAATCTTATGCAGGATCCCACCTACATGATCTGCTAAGACCTAGGAAAATGGCCAATGTGACAAGGATAAAATCCTTCTTCTCTTCGAGTTCTAGACTCAGGCAGGCTAACCCATGGATTTCTTCTTTAAAGAAACTAACATGTATTCTTACATTCATGGAATGCAAAACATAAACATTCAAGCTCTCATGCAGAAACTTAAAACTGATTTGACTAATTGGTTTGATGAAGAAACTGTAGGACAAGAAAGAGACCAGTGCCTTATTAATTGGGCAACTGAGTCATACAAATGTGCATTCTCAAAAAACCCTAATTCCAAACTCAAAAACCTGAATAAAATTCCTTGCAAGCCATTCTTCTCATTTCAATACCTGGACATCAGATTCGTATGCATACCTATAACTCTCAGAATTTGAAATCAAGACTTACTCTCTCCTTGAAAGAAACTTAAATTCAAATCCACAGCTACCTTATAACTGGTATATTAACATGCCTTACAAGTTAATATGCAAGAATTAAGACAATACATACAAAGACATCAAACAAGAATTGAATAGGAATTCAATGGTCTATATTAAAATTCATCTAAAACTATACATTTGCAAAACAAAGAACACAAAGAAATAAGACTCCATAGCCTGGAAGCTGCCCAGCAGCATGAATTTCAACATCCTCATTACAATCTAGAGAAAAGAAACATATAGGAGAAATTGAAAAACCATCTCCTTCACCGACACCTGTCTGTTCCAAGAAAAATATCTACAACTACTCAAACTGAAATTGCAAGAATCTGATTTGATCTGGACCCAAATGGTCTACAAAATTAGAATCTTCATTCTAAGACCTTTTCAGAGATATATGATAGTCCATAGTTTGGATGAGATTTTCCCTCTCAATCTTCCATAACAAACTCCATCTCCCGAGCATATTTTTCAGTTTTGAAGATTTGAAATATTTGCATTAATTCAATAGTTTGACTATTGAATAATATTTCAATTTAATGTTTTAATCTCACGGATTCAATAGCCTTTTAAAAATCATGTTAAAACCCCTTTTCAAAAATGACACGTGGTAGCCAATAAGCAAACCCTTAGATCTTTTTTAAGTTGCACACTAGTTAACCCACTACCTTTTGTGATGGATTTAATTGATTATTTCAATTAATTCATTTTTCCTCACAATGCACCAAGATGTGACACTTGTCGCAAGGGCTTATTTTCTTATAGGTTAGATGGTGTGCATCTTCCCATTAAGCCAATAAGCAAACCGTTGGATCTTGTGGAAGATGCACACTTTTTAACTCTTTGTCATTTGTGATGAATTTAATTGATTATTTCAATTAATTCATTTTTCCTCACAATGCACCAGCATGTGACACTTGGCGCAAGGGCTTAATGGCTTATAGGTTAGATGGTGTGCATCTTTCCATTAAGCCAATAAGAAAACCCTTGGATTTTGTGGAATATGCACACTTTTTAACTCTTTGTTGAAAGAATTTCAAAAATAAAAAAATATTATGAAATCTGCACATCTCACCAGAATGTGCCAAGTGTCACCCTTTGATTGGTCTGCAAGTCCACTTGGTGCCACATGTTAATTTATGATTGGTTCTTTTGAACTGCATTGCCCTTGCGCCACTTAGCGCCTACTAGGTGCCACGTGGCATCCTCTGATTCGCTGAGTGCCACTGGGCGCCACTTGTCATTTGTGCTTTTGGGATAATGTTTTTGAGATTTTTTTTAAATCTTTATGCATTTTTGACCAAAATTAGGGTGGGGCCCACCACATGTACTGAGCCTTCCAGCCGGCCAAGAGGCCCACCATGGACTTCCTTTCTTTTCACTTCATATTACATACTAATTCATTTAGTATATAAAGGCTAAATATGACCAATGCACAGGGAATGTGGGATCAAACATTTTTATTGTTTCAAGTTTTTGAGGTCTTCCTGTAGAACTGCTTGTTAATGGTACTGTCTTCTTGCTAATGAACACCATGAATGCCCTCCAGAGGTTATGGAACCACCCTTCGTGGATTCACATTTATAGATTTGAACTTAAAATCTCAAAAAATCTCCTCCATTTGCTACTTTGTGCAGCCTATTTCATGCCTGTCAATGGCATTGCTTGCAGGTTTCTAAGGCCTTGCTTCAAACTCATTTCAAGCAGCTTCAACAAATCTACTTTTTTCGCATCCTATTTTACCATGAGAAAGGAGGCTACTGGCAAGGTTGTGGAGCTTGGCTTTACACCAGCGATGTACATCCTACCCTCAAGCTGCTATGCGTGGGCTCCTCCTTTTGGTGAAAGCTGTGGAGCCGGCTTTACACCAGCCAATTACATTTTCTTTGAAAGTCTCCAAAGCATTTTCCAATCTCTATTTTATGCACAACTGGGAGGATATTGGCAGAGGCAGGGAGGATATCGACAAACGTTGTGGAATTCGACTTCACACTAGTCGATTGGACTAGCTTGAAATTTTCTAATGCCTACTCAACAAATCCATTCTGTGCACACCCTGTAGTCATCACATGCCATGAGATGGCATCTCATTGAGGTAGCCTATCAAAAAATTCACGTGCCTTGTCTGTTCTTCCATGCTATGCACAGACAGGGAAGATGCTGACCACAGGCTGGGAAAACGCTGGCAGAGGCAAGGAGGACGCTAGTGAAGGTTGTGGAGTTTGGCTTTACATCAACCGATTACCTTGCTTGAAGATCTTCAAATTTTATTAACAAATTTTTTTTGTACACATCCTAGTCTCATCGCATTTCAAACTTGGAATATTTTAAAGGTTTTAAGGCTTCTTCAGTTCCAACGCAGCCACTATTTCCATTACATTCATTTGTAATGGAGTCTCTTTGGGGCATCCTGCAAATAGTTCACGCCTTGTCTACACTCCCATGTTTTGCATTGGCAGGGAGACGCTGGCAAAGTTGTGGAATCCGGCTTTACACTTTATAACAGTCTCTGATGTTTTACATCTATGGTTTTGCATTGTTTGAAAGTTTCTGAAGTCTCATCAACAAATCCATAGATTCCTTTTTTATTTTGCAGGTGATAGGCTATTAGCATTTGCCAACTACACTTGGCTTTTGAATGTTTTAAAATTTTCCTCATGCAATGCATTTTGTTTCAACTGTAATGTGGCACCTTTAATTGCTTCCCAACCCTTACCTTGCGTAATGTTTCAGTTGTTCAGGCATATTGCATAGCTTTTTAATAGTGCTTCCGTGTAGCAGACTGTATGTGGCAACCCCTGTCAAACCTGGCACAATCAGCAAGAATGATGCACTTGAACTGTTTGACCGAATGTATCAAGTGGATGCCACTTTAATGGTTTTTTATCAAGCATTTTCCATCTGGTGCAAAATAGATTTTTCATCAAGGTGTAAAAACCATTGAGCATACATAATTAGCAGATGCAAATAAAGATTCCACCACTGTTCATTGTTAAAACACTTTACATCAGTGTATCAATTGTTTGAACAAAAAGCCTTAAAGGGAAGTCATCACAAGGAGGGTACAAAATGATTTCAGTTATAAACATCACCGTCAAACATTGGGCTTTATAATCATTTTTGACATTTCTATAATGTTCTCATTTTTGGCAACTGGCCTCTAGAATTGGCCTCAAAAACTGACTAAATCAGGTAATCGAAACACGACGCTGGGCACACATGTCTGATGGTTGAAATTCTTTCATACTAAAAAGAGGAAATTGATGGAACCAAATAGGTGAAAATATTTTATTCGCCCAAGTCGCCTCTTTACAACAATTCCGCAAATTACCCTATCTAATAGCAGTAAACTGCATTTGGTTTCGGCTTTGAAAACATGTCAAAATATCTCCTGAGAATTCAAGCCTCTTGATATTGGGAGTGTGCTACATGGATTATATGGATCCAGAACGAAACCTCTTGAAAATCATCTAGGAATATTTGGCAACCCCTCAAAATTAGCCACTTGAAAATGCAGGAAACCGAAAACATAAGGAATACCGATTTCTGCAAATGGAAAGAAACTTGGAAAGTGTGCAAACAAAACCCTCAGGATCTGAGACCTGGAAAACTTGAAGTAAATTTTGTCCATAATTAAAGGCAACCACTTTCTTTATGTGATCAATCATGGTATTCAAGATATAACCTTGCAAGCGGGGCCTCTGACCAAACTGTGCAACTAATCTGCATCAAATTATTAGAAACTGCAAACGGAATCAAATTGGCAAACTGGACAAATGGATTCGTCATAACTTGGAAATCATCAGGATAGCACATTTCCATGTCTAGAATACAAAGGGGCATTAAATTATCCATTCCATTCAACCGGGTATAAAATTGTAAGACCTCAAAGTAGGTCATTCAGAAATCTGCATTTGACAGTTTAGCAAATTGATAGAAACTGCAAATGGAATGGGCTTAGCAAACGGACCAAATGGACTTGTCATGACCTAAAGATGGAGAATCAAAAATAATTTGACCTCTACAATGGATTACAAGAGGAAATTTTTCACTTAGGTCATAAGGTCAAAAGTTACAGTCAATCAAACAGGGCTACTCAGAATTCTGATCAATTACACAATGCATGACAACAGTAAACTACAAACTTTGAGGGATTTGAAACCTAGTCCAAACATATCAAAATGACTTAGGGTTTGAAAAATATGTTCTCTGATACACATAATCAACATCCCCAAAGTGGTGGGTCATGAAACATTTATGGGTGCAAGATATTCAAAGGCAAACTAGGCTAGTTACAATAGATTGACACTTAGGCATAAATGCAGATTCTGACAAGTGCCTAAAACAAGACATCACAAAATAACTCAAAACTTGAAATTGACGAACAGGGATGTCTTCATATGCCTAAAAAAGAGTGATGAGCACCTTACATGCATGGTAGACCTCAGAATTTCATCAGGGAAAATAGGCTCAAAAAGCACTTTAGGGGGTCAAAATGCAAAATTTTAACATGGTACTTCAAAAAACTTTACTGCTTTTTTCAGTCCCAATAGTCTCCTACGAAAATTGATGTTGTTGATCAACAAATTTCTCTTGAGATTGAATCTTCTAGTGAAGAGGGTGGTTCAAAATCTGAGAAAGGTTTTAGTGAGGGTGCATCTTCTTCCTATGAACCTATAATGAAGAAGGCCTAGGTAATCTCACCTATTAATGAGCATAATAAATCAATTGTTGTAGAGGTGGCTATTCAGGAAGGGGGTAAGTATTTCAAATAAATAAGAAAACAATGAGACGAAAGAAGGAGGAGAAATTAGAAGAAGGGGATTTTCCCTTAGCTACTATTGTTGATGCTAGGGTGGTTTTTTCTTAGCACTTTATTGATGATGATTATTTTATCTACTAATATTGAGCATATTTTCACTACATTGAAACAATTTGATCCATATACTATGCAATTAAAAGTTGAACAAGAAAGAGCACTGGTGAAAGAAAGTGGTATGTTGATTCTCTCAGGATGGGATTTACTATCTTTCTAGTGCCTCTCTCATTTGGATTTTGCATAATGTCCTGGTGGATGTGGCTTTGATGTTTTGTATATTTTATTTAATTATCATACTATACCTGTGAGAGGTTGTACCTTCGGGGTGATCTTATCTATGTTATTGAATTGACAACTTGTTTATTTCCTTATGCTGGTTGTTTAACTATTGGTGATGCTAAGCCTTCTGAGACTTTTATTCTGATTTTTGAGGATTCATTGTGTTTCAATGATTATTCCTTTATGATGGTATTATTTTGGCATTACGAGATGAACCAAGTTCATTTTATTCTTGTGCTCAATCCGAGATTACTACTGTGGTTATGATTTTTATCTACCTATTTGGCTTATGATGGGATTTGAGGGTTTCACTGCAGTATGTGCCAATGGTTACCTAATTATGATCGCTTACCTTGTTGAGATATTATCTAGATTGGGAATTATTAGATTGTACATGATATTGTTATTCCATGATTATCTATATGATTTTATCTAGTGCTTTCACTAAGTGATGTAGCTGATTACCGTACCTTATTTCAGTTATATGTATTATTGCTAATTTTAAATGTTCGATTATGTTGTTAGTAATATTTTGATCATATGTACATGATGATGCTTTATGATTATGTCTAGGGTATTTTGAATTGGATAATATTAGAATAATATGTTATGATGAATATCATAGATTCCTTTTAAATTGTGCCTTATATGTTGTTGCAAAATTTAGTAATTACTTCCATTGATATATGCTCATGTTGTCATGATGGTTTATTTAATACTTATATTTAAATGTGTAAATGTTAATTCAATGATTATTTAAATGAATTAATGTTTACTATTCTCTCATGGATTTTATATGTAGTATGCTTTGTGTGTTTGTACAAAGTTATACGAAGTCGTAGTTACCTCCTTTGTGAGGTCCACACGATGGTGTCGTTCTCCTTCATTGTTTGATTATTACATATTGTGCTTCGACTATTTTATTATGAGTAGGTAAACTTGATGTTTTCATGTTTACTGAATAGGTACCAGGTACATTCATCTCGTGTTTCAGGAGTTGAGTATATACCTATACCCCCGACAGTGGCACCAGGAGATAGTATTACCGACCTTTCATTATTGAGCCAATATCGTCCCTGTATGGATGATGTACCTATAATTATTATATTATTCCCTCTAGTACATGTTGGTAAATCTAGACTAGTTATGCATTTGTGATAGACTAGTGAATATTTGTGCATTTAGAAGTTCTTGCAGTTGTCGCGGATGAGATTTAATTAAATGATAATTTTTAATGCTTTGCGGAATTTAATATTATTTTATTTATTTCTCTTACTGACTAATTTGTCGTAGGTGGATTTCAATTTTTTGGAATTGATTTATTTGGTTTTGGTTTTAGTCAATAGCTCTCTTAAAATAATTAAGTGACCTATTTTTAAAGTCACTTTTTAGAAGTGTTGTTTATGCTAAAAAGTGAGTTCTTTTTCTCACTTCTCCTTTGTTGGTTTTTGTAAAATTTGGATTTTGCTCCAAAGTTGATAGGAGAAATTTTCTCTGTTAATCATTGTGACTGACTGGGTTGTCAAATCTTTGTGGGTAGAGACTTGTTGGACTCGTGTCTTGAATACCTATTTTTGTGTGGAACAACTTCTGCATTCAATGATGAAATTTATTTATTTCTCTCATTTTCAGGTTTCTCCTCCGGCTGTGAGGTAGGACCTTTGACTCATTTCTCATTTTCTTTTATCTCGTGGATTGAGAGTTAGTACTCTCCCACTTTCTTGTAACTTTTAGATGCCCGATTGACTCCCTACGAGTAACTGAGGTTTTCATTTTTGGTTTTTGCACTGTTATGCTGGTCATTTTCTGTGTTTATCTAGAACTAAAATTTTATTGGATTAGTGTGTTGTTGGGTGCCTTAGGGAAAATGGGTTTTTGTTTTGTTGTTTTCTAAGAATTTTGATTTCTTAGAAATTTTGGGGTTGCCTCATTTTACGTACGACCCAATTTTATAGTTTGGTTTTTTTGGTTTAATCCAAACATTGGAGTGTGTTTTCCTTCAAGTTTATAACCATGCTATGGTTTTATTTTATGGATTTTGGATTTGTCAGTTAATCTGTACTCCTAGCCAAGTGCCTAGTTGAGTGTGACGTGAACAGTTGTGATTATTTTTCCTTGTTGTGGAATTGTTCTCCATGCTTGATTTTTATCACATTGGAATGATTGATGATGGTGTTTGAGACCACATCACAAGCTTCTTGAGTGTGTTGTGAGCACTTGTGTTTATCCTACCTTATTTTTGAATTGTTCTCCATGCTTGATTTTGATTGCATTGGAATGCATGATGATGGTGTTTGAGACCACATCACAAGATCTTTGTGTGTCATGACAGGATGTCATTGGTGATGACATGTAACTGATTAAATGTTTGATAATGTTAATTTGAATATAATGCAATGCATTGAATCAGTTAATGATTTTTATTGTCATTGATGTCAACTTGATATCATTTGTACAGTCATGTATAAAATGCCAAAGACTTCAAAGAATCAATGGAACAAATGTTATGCTTTCATCAATGCATAAAATTCAAGTCTTCACTAAGTGACAGATAACACTGACGGAGTGCACACCATCAGTAAAGGCAAAGAAGAAAAGTCACAGTGATACCTGACGAGCAGAAGATAGCGTTGCAAGATGAAGAAAAACCACAAGATGCCTGACAAGTTGAAAGTAGAGTTTCCCGACAGACGGAGATCCCAAAGCTAACTGGAGTCACACCATGGAACTGATAGTTGTAACTGACGTCTAACTGAAGAGTTGACTGACGGAATAGAGAATTCAGAAAATGACAAAATATCTAGCTGGCAAGAGCTAACGATAGACTTAATTGGTTGTTTTCTTTGTTTTATTCAATCAGAGTTAAGTGATTGATTTAAAGGAGATTTGTATAGTTGGCATAAAGATAACTATGAGATAAATCAGGAGTTATGCTTTAAATCAAAATTGGATGGATTGTTTTTCACGCCAAGAATCAAGAATCAAGAATCAAGAAATAGTGAATATCATGTCTATATAAGAGACAAGCTTAATTCATTTTCATATGCATGGAAAGGTGAGTGAATACAAAGAGGATGTTGAAGAGAAACTGATGAAGAAGAACTTCATACAGTCCTGATCAATCAAGCTAAAAGAGAGCTAAAGAATTTTGCAGACACCGACAAATAGTGAACACAGCATCACAAAGCAGAAAGTATGGAGCACAAAAGAATTGAATTGATACATTGATCAGAGAGGTAATGTACTTAAATAGATCTAAAAATTTGCAATTCAAAGTTGCATTAGAAATAGGTCATTTTGTTTTAGTTTAACCATTGAAGCATCAAGTCTCTTAATAGAGAAGGACTTAACAGTCTTCTATATATTGAGGTACATCCCAAGGAGTACCAAAAAGGTTGATTCATGAAAGTAGCATTGGATATGCCTATTGACAGTCTAAGACAGAGGCTGATTCAAGGATGGAAGCATTAGATGCCCGATACTAAGTTACAACCTATATGTGTAAAATCCTCTAACAAGGTCACACCTAATAGTGTGTTTGTAACCTTTAACAGGGTTGGCTCTTAGCAGGGCTCACTTTAGAAGAGTGAAAATTTGGGGTACCGGTCCCAGTGGTTTTTTCCCTTAATAGGTTTTGCATTTTAAAATCCATGTATTATGTGTGTATGGTTTATTACTATTCTATTTTACATTTCACATATGCATTTCTAGATTTATCGGTATACTCTGCATATTTACTGCATTTCGGTAAATAGTTATACTGCTTATCGGTGATCAAGGAGAATAAGGACATACAAGGATAACAGATAGACAGTTAAAATTATAAGTATTTCATGGAATGCATCTTGTAGGGACATAATAATCTGAGGTTTATTTGATTGGTGGTTAGAATAAGGATAAGTTTTTGAGGCCACCAATTNTCCCCCCCCCCCCCCCTCAGTTATTACTAACAATTGGTATCAGAGCTTGTGTGCTTAGAAGGAAGGTTTCGAGACCTAAGTCAAAGATCACAAGATGAATAGACAAGATGTGCCCAAGTTGAACAAAGATAATTTTGCTTCATGGCAAAGCAGGATAAGACTCCACTGATCAGGTATTGGTAATGATGTTACTCAATTCCTTGAAACTGAATATGTGTTACCCACAGGAGCACCAATAGTTGAACAAATGAGAGAGAAGCATGAACATAATGGCATGATGATAGAGCTTGTTTCCTCACTCTCCGATGCTGAATTTGAATATTTCAAAGAATGAAAAATTGCAAAGCAGATGTGGGACAAATTATAACTTGTACATGGTGGTGACAAAAAAATTTTGAGAGCCAAGGAAGAAAGCCTTTAAGGAAATTTTGATGATCTCAAAATGAAAGAAGGAGAAAACATCACTCAGTATAGCACAAGAATTAAAGAGGTGGTCAATGCTATCCAAGAAGTTGGAGCTATACTAGAAGAAGAAACAGTGGTAAGTAAAATTCTAAGAACCTTATTGCCTACTTATGCTATTAGAGTATTTTCCATTCAAGAAATGAGAGCAGTAGCAAGTAGCAATTTTACTCTAGACAGTTTAATTGGAAGACTGATTTCATTTGAGATGAATAACTTTGATAATGGTGTCTTACCAAACATAGATTTTGCATTCAAAAATTCTATAAGATTAAGTAAATCAAGTCACAAAAACACTATGAGAAAAGATAGTGATAGTGAAAATGAAGAAGATGATCTTGATGAAATAGAAGCACTTATGGCCAAAAGAATGTAGAGAGGAAAAGGTAAATACAAAGGTAAATTACCACTTGTTTGTTTTAATTGCAAAGAGATTGGACATTTTGCTGCAAGATGTACTAATAGAAGAAAAGATGACAGAAGTAATGATAGATATTTTTTGAAGAATTCTGACAGAGGTGATTATAGAAGGTATCGACAATCAGAAAGAAGAGATACCCGAGACTATAAGGACAAAGGAAAGAAGGTCAGCTACCTAGAAAAATTCAAGCATGATGATACTGACACCGAATCTGATGAAGACATCGAGATGGTGTTTGTGGCTGTAAAGGATGATTCAGATGATGATGAAGAAAGGTATGTAGAAATAGCTCTCATATCTAAAATTAGCAAAAATGATGTTTGGATCATAGATAGTGGCTGCACTCATCATATGACCGGTGATAAGAAAAATTTTGAGACTTTTGAATACTACAAGGGTGGATCAGTAAGAATGGGAAACGACACACCTTTTCCAGTTGAAGGTAGAAGAACAATAATGTTGAATAACCAGATAAAGTGTGAGAATGCTTATTGGGTAAATGGATTGAATTATAATCTATTGAGTGTTTCTCAATTGAATAATTCAGGTCACAAAGTAGCATTTGAAAAAAAAAGGCAAAGATCTTCAACAAATCTAGAAATCTGATTGGTACCAGTGAGCAGACAAAAGGTAACTTATTCTATCCAAATGATACTCACTCCAGTTATTTGATTTCTACAAATGAAGACACATGGTTATGGCACAAAAGACTATGTCATGTGAACTTTGACAACATGATGAAAATTAGCAAAAAGAGAAATGCCAGAGGCTTACCGACAATGACCGAGCCCGACAACATCATGTGTAAAAACTGTCAAAAAGGTAAAATGACAAATTATAGTTTCAAAAGAAAAACCCATACGTTTGATGCAATTCTATAATTAGTCCATACTAATTTATGTGGACCCATGAGGACAAAGAGCTATTATGGAGATAGATACTTTATTCTCTTTGTTGATGATTACTCTAGAATGATGACAGTTATGTTTCTAAAAGATAAATCTAAAGCATTCAAGATGTTTAAATGGTATAATGCCATGGTAGAAAAACAAAGTGGTAAGGATCTAAAATATTTGAGATCAGATAGAGGAGGTGAGTTTATATCAGGTGAATTCACTAATTTCTGTAATGAGCATGGTATAAAAAGACAAGTTTCTGCACCAAGAACACCACAACAAAATGGGATTGCTGAGAGAAGGAACAGATCAATAGTTGATTGTGCAAGAACACTGATGATAGAGAAAGGAATCACTCAAATCTTTTGGAGGGAAGCTATCATTACTTTCATTTACACACTAAACAGATTACAATTGAAGAAAGACACCAAGAAGATACCTTATGAGCTATGGTATGGATACACACCCAATGTAAGTTATTTCAAAAAATTTGGAAGTCAATGTTATATCTTAAAAGATGATAGAAATGGAAAAATTGACTCCAAGAGTGATGAAGGAATTTTCCTAGGGTATTCTACCAAGAGCAAGGCTTACAAATGTCTAAATAAAGCCTCTAACAAAATTATTGAAAGTGCAAATGTAAAGATAGATGAATTTGCAGAGAAGAATGAACAAGAAAGCACTAAAGAACCAGAGAACTATAATAAGTTCACTTACAACAAGGAACCTGAGACTCTACCCTACCAACAATGTAGATCCCCTGAGCTACAAATCATTTCTCCCGAGCATCAGGCTACAAATATCGACGGTCAGGATAATGATCAAGATAATGTGCAAGGTGATGAAGAACAGAATGAAGATCAAAATAATGATCAAGTTGATAGAAAAAGAACTATACCTGTACTTTCAAGATATGTAAGAAGGAACCATCCAAAGGTCCAAATCATAGGAGATAAGAAAGCTGGTACAAGAACTAGAAGTAAGTCTTTAAACTCAAATGGTTTAATTTGTGAGTTTGAGCCAAAATATGTCAATGCTGCACTAGATAATAAGGAATGGATAAGTGCTATGAATGATGAAATTGAGTAGATTGAGAAGAACAAAACATGGTCACTTGTGCCAAGACCAGATGACAAGAATGTCATCGGTACAAAATGAATATTCAAGAATAAGCTGAACGAGAATGGAGAAGTCACAAGGAACAAAGCAAGACTAGTATGCAAAGGGTATGCACAAGAAGAAGGTATAGACTATGGAGAAACCTTTGCACCTGTTGCTAGGCTAGAAGGAGTAAGAATTATACTTTCTTATGCTGCATATAAAGGATTCAAAGTATATCAAATGGATGTCAAGTTAGTATTCCTAAATGGAATACTTGAAGAAGAGGTATACATTGAACAACCAGGAGGGCTTGTCGATCCAAAATAAAGAAACATGGTATGTAGACTTCACAAAGCCTTGTATGGATTGAAACAAGCTCCCAAAGCCTGGTATGAATGAATTCATTCCTATCTAATAAGTATTGGATTTGTAAGGACTAGTGAAAACAATAATCTTTATTTGAAGGAAGATATTGCTGCTAACACTTTGATTGCTGAAATATCTGTTGATGACATCATATTTGGAGGCAATGATATGCTATGAAAATCATTTGCTGATGAGATGAGAAAAGAGTTAGAGATGTCTATGTTTGGAGAGATCAATTTCTTTCTTGGTCTACAGATCATTCAACAAAGTGAAGGTATTTTCATTACACAGTCCAAATACATCAAAGAGGTCCTGAAAAATATTCAAGATGGAAGATTCCAAACCAGTTGGAACACCAATGGCTACTGGATGTAAGTTGACAAAAGAAGACAAGACAACAGAGGTAAATCAGACTTTGTACAGATCAATGATTGGAAAACTCATGTATGTTGTACACACTAGACCAGATATTACACATGTAGTGGGAATTGTTGCTAGATTTTTTGCTAACCCCAGGGAATCACATATGACTGCTGTGAAAAAAATTCTAAGATATCTAAAGAATACTGAGGAATTAGGCATTTGGTATAAAAGAGAAGGAAAATTTGAACTTAAGGTGTTTACCGATGTTGATTGGGCTGGAAAACTTGATGACCAAAAGAGCACAACTAGAGGAGCATTCTTTATGGGTGACAGACTTGTCATAGATTAGCAAGAAGCAGGGATGCATCTCACAGTCTACTGTAGAAGCAGAATATGTTGTTGTTTCTGCAAATTGCTCAAATATTGCATGGATCAAACAGTTGTTGGAAGGTATGCATATGAAGATCTTAGAACCAGTGACTATATATTGTGATAACACCAGTGCAATAAACATTTCCAACAATCCAATCATGCATGCAAAAACTAAACACAGTGCCATCAAGTATCATTACTTAAGAGAACAAGTTCAAGAAGAAGAGGTGATACTTGAATATGTGCAATCAAAAGAATAATTAGCTGATATCTTCACCAAGCCATTGCCCAAGGATATGTTTGAGTACTTGAGAAATAGACTAGGGGTCAAACCCTTGTCTACCAGTCAATAAAATGACTGAAGGCTACATCAACCTACATATTCTCATAATATCATTCATGTTGATGCAAGCAAAAAGGATGAACTTCAAAGCTACATTTATATACAACAGGTATATATCAAAATCGAGCACCAGAACATATTGATGTATTGCTGATGGATAAGGGAAATTCAAGGAATATATTATGGATGGAGAGAAAATATCACTTGACATTAATGTCAAATATCTATAAGATATTTTCTTGGCATTGTTGTCAAAGGGAGAGATTTTATCCATATTATCATGGTATTCAGAAAAAGAAGAAAGATTATCCATTATCAGACTACTCCAACAGGGAGAGATCATATCCATAGAGAGAGAGTTTGTATGAAGGAGTTAATACAAAGGAAGAGTTGCTTACAAGAGAGATATTGACACAAGGAGAGGATGCAACACATCAGAACAAGAAATATAGAGAGCTACAAGAATCAAATCTAAACTAAAATTGAGCTTACCGAGGGTCAGACATTTTTATCGGTTATCAAAACAAATTGTTTGGTAGTTTGATGAATCTCAACAATTGTATTAGAAATAGTATAGTGTGATAATATAAGCTTGTTTCCATCAATGCCAAAGGCAGAGATTGATGACATGTAACTGATAAAATATTTGATAATGTTAAGTTGAAGATAATGCAAGGCATTAAATTAGTTAATGATTTTTATTGTCATTGATGTCAACTTGATATCATTTGTACGGTCATGTATAAAATTCCAAAGACTTTAGAGAATCAATGGAAAAAAGGCTATGCTTTCAATAATGCATAAAATTCAAGTATTCACTAAGTGACAGATAACACCGACAGAGTGCACACCATCGATAAAGGAAAAGAAGAAAAGTCACAGTGATACCCGATGAGCAGAACACAGTGTTGCCCGACGAAGCAAAACCATAGGATGCCCAACAAGTTGTAAGTAGAGTTTCCCAATGGATGGAGATCCCAAAGCTAATTAGAGTCACACCAATGGAACTGACAGTTGTAACCGATGTCTAACTGAAGATTTGACCAACAAAATAGAGAGTTCATAAAATGACAAAATATATAGCTAGCAAGAGCTAAAGATTGACTTAACTGGTTGTTTTCTTTGTTTTATTCGACTAGAGTTAAGTGATTTATTTAAAGGAGATTTGTACAGGTGGCATAAAGATAACTATGAGATAAATCAGGATTTATGCTTTAAATCAAAATTGGCTGGATTGTTTTTCACGCCAAGAATCAAGAATCAAGAAACAGTGAATATTATGTCTATATAAGAGACAATCTTAATTCATTTTTGTATGCATGGAAATGGGAGTTAATACAAAGAGGATGTTGAAGAGAAATTGATGAAGAAGAACTTCATACAATCCTAATCAATCAAGCTAAAAGAGAGCTAAAGAATTCTGTAGACACCGACGAACAGTGAACACAACATCACAGAGTAGAAAGTATGGAGCACAAAATAATTGAATTGATACATTGATCAGAGAGGTAATGTACTTAAATAGATCTAAAAATATACAATTCAAAGTTGCATTAGAAATAGGTCATTTTGTTTCAGTTTAACCATTGATGCATCAAGTCTCTTAACAGAGCAGGACTTAACAGTCTTCTATATATTGAGGTACATCCCAAGGAGTGCCAAAAAGGTTGATTTATGAAAGTAGCATTGGATATGCCCGATGCCTATTGACAGTCTAAGAGAGAGGCTGATTCAAGGATAGCATCATTAGATGCCCGATACTAAGTGACAACCTATATGTGTAAAATCCTCTAACAAGGTCACACCTAACAGTGTTTTTGTAACCTTTAATAGGGTTGGCTCTTAACAAGGCTCACTTTAGAAGAGTGAAAATTTGGGGTACCGGTCCCAGTAGTTTTTTCCCTTAACAGGGTTTGCACATCAAAATCCATGTGTTATGTGTGTATGGTTTATTACTTTACTGTTTTATATTTCACATATGCATTTCTTGATTTATCGGTATACTTTGCATATTTACTACATTTCGGTAAATAGTTATACTGCTTATCGATAATCGAGGAGAATAAGGAAAGACAAGGAGAACCGACAGACAGTTAATCATTATAAGTATTTCATGGAATGAATCTTCTAGGGACATAATAATCTGAGGTTTATTTGATTGGTGGTTAGAATAAGGATAAGTTTTTGAGGCCACTGATTCACCCCCCCCCCCTCTCATTTATTACTAACAATTGGGACCCATGCTCTTGGTTGAGGAAAATAGAGCCATGTGCTTTATTTCTTTTACCTCCCTCTTTGATTGAGGTTTGGAGTCTTTTATGCATTATTGTGTTTGGTCAATAGGTGTGGAGTAGTGGGATAGAGTGGCTCACCAAGGTAGGCTAGGACACAAAGTGGTCCTAGGGTATCCCTTGATTGAGTTATTTTAATAAGTGATAACCTTAAATATTAAATAGGAAAAATAAAACTTAATATAAGACTAAATGTGATGACCTTTCCATCTGTAGACGTTGATATTGTATTTCTTGCCTTATCATTTGTAGATGTTGGTATGGCATGGTACCTTTCCATCATTTGAGGACATTGATATGGTACAACATAGCCTTTCCATCTACGAATGTTGATATGTCTCAGTAGAGCTTTCTTGTTGGGAGAAGGATTTCTTGATTCCGCATGGGCCTATATGAGCAGTGTGATGACACTCCATTGTTGAGTCTCAACATTGTACCTTGTGTAGCTTGATTAGTGACCTTGACCTCCTTGTATTGCATCCTTGCATTGGATCTCTATACTGTTCCATATTTTTTGCATCTACTTGTTGTAAGTATATCTCTTTTTTATGTGATTTATTATCTTGGTTGTGGTTGGGATTACTATCTTTGCGAGCATGGAGAGGTGGGCCTAAGGGATCCACATGTTAGGGTAGCATTGTTAAAATTTACCACTATTAGGGACTGGTGTACATATAGTGGAAACATTTTAGTGATGGAGTCTTTGAGCATGATGTGCTCCTTTTTATCCCATCTTCTCATTTATGTATTTCATGTTTATACTTGATGCTCTAGTTTTAGCATATATTGTTCATGCTTTCCTTATTATGTACATTGATGCAATTGAGTTTCCATAGCCTTGTTATCCATATATCTAGTACTCCATGGTGTGGAGCTAGCTTACATTTCATGTCATACATTGGTGTCGGAAAGCCTATCCAGTATTTCAACTGAGGATACTATTTGTTCCAAGTTTGTCAACAACAACCACCTAATTTTGGATTGCACTTGATTCAAGTAGATGGAAAATATTTTTTGATTTTCTAAGATGGTTTTTGTTCCATATTGTCGTAGATATTTTCAAGATATTTATGACGCATTTTAAACAAAGTCTATCAGACTCAAGAAGTAAAATTTATGGCCTCTAGAAGGTCATGTTTTTTTATCCAGGTAAAGTGTTGTTTCTGGTATTTAAAATGTCATTTCCAGTTTATTAAAATGTCATTTCTACTAGTTGAAATGTCATTTTTGGGATAAAACATCATTTCTAGTAAGTAAAAGGTCTTTTCTAGAGAGAAAGGTCATTTCCAATAATTAAAAGATCATTTCCAGCAGGAAAGGTCATTTCCAGTAGTTATAACATCATTTCTGGGAAAAGATCATTTCTCGTCAGATTCCTTCATCTTCAGGATAGTGAATGCTTCCATATATTTTTTAGAAAACTTAATTACAGTTCTAGATTCCCTATTTCAACTAGGGACTATCCCCTCCATAATAGATCAGATTCATATTCATTGGTAAAGTTTTCATCTTTATGCTCGATGTCAGCTTCTTGTCTTGTATTGTGATGAGGGTGTTGTTGTTCTCTTGATGGGAAACTATTGATGATGATCTGGTCATCATCTATAGAGTTTTTTGAAGTGTTATGGACTCTCAAGGGACATGTTAAACATTCTTATTATGTTCCCACTTGAGTAAAGGTTTCTTGGGAACCTTTGGGATATTTTTTAAGTCTTCCACTTGCGTACGATCATGTTGCCTTTGTCATGTCATCTCTATCATGTAGTATCGTGCTTATTTCACAATTATCTAATGCACTTGATACGTTACTTATTCTCTTATATCAAAAAAAAAATTCAATGCATATTTAACCCTTGTTTCCAAGGGTTCCTTGGCGGGGCATTACATATGGTATCAAAGCCCATGTTCATACGATGGGATCTCTTGGTATATTGTGTCCTCTTAGTTGATGTTTTTGGTGTGTGAGCGCATGTGAGTAGTCTTGTGAATAGTGGTAGCTTGTTACTTGGGTACCTAGGCTTGTAATTCTTGATTTTTCTAGAAGAACCGACCCAAGTGACATTTGCGGGAGGAAGAGTACCTCCTTGATCTTTGTGCCTTTCAGGGATGGATGATACCCCTATGTGAGTACCTCTATTGAGAACTTTAGACCATAGTTTGGTTTGTGAGTGTTTGGTGACCCTTGTGTGGTCTATGTATGTGTAGATGCCATGGTATTCATGGTTGCATTACACTTTCTATAGCATGGTAGTTGTATGTATATGTTGATTCTTGGATACTTAGTAGCTGTGAGTGACTTATTTTATGGTGTGAGCCTACTTGGTTAGGGTGAGTGATTGGCATCCATGAAAGGCCTTAAGTGCCTCTTGTTTGACTCCCTATGGGGTATGGTGCACTATATTCTATGGTTGTTGTATTTTTGTAAGAGTAAATTGAACGAGTTATGATATATTTATGCCATATTAATTGTTGCATTGAAATGTATTTCTCTTGAAGAGTGATAGTTGTGCACCACTGAATTCATGAAAACAAACATTTATTGGTAATGAAAGGTGAAATCAATATCATATGACAGATTATTTGGGTTAATGACTTATGTTCCAAAATTGCATAATTGCTTGGATTTATTGGGAAATTAGTTGGCTATTGCAGTGAAACATTGCATAGGAATTTCTCCACCCCATTATATCTTATATTTCATGCATTTTTTTCCTTGTCTCGTTGTAGCCACCTAGTGTAGAATGCATTGAGATCGTAGTGGTTGTAGAGACTAATGCTCCCTTGTGTGGTGTTTGATTGTGACTATAACCTTGTGTGCCTCTTGGTGTTCCATTGTTTTAGCCAGCTATTATGACTCTTGATGCAATCTATGCATGCCCCTAATTTGGGAAGAACCTATGTGCTTTTTGGCCAATTGTTCCATGTTCCATCAAGTATTGACCCTGGTGCAAGCATATTGATCATTCTTATGAAAGATCAAATGGTCGTGTCTTGGACTCATGTTTCTATCTCCCATAGTTGTGATTACCCTCATGAGTGTTGTTCTCCTGGTGATCCTTCTTCATGTTTTCCATATATATTTGAGGATGTGCTTAAACCCTCATGTTGATTGGAACCTTGCATGGAGAAAATTATTACATTGCATGGTAAATTAAAGGAAATTGTATTATGAAAGAATATTGATGCATTTCTTAAAATCATAGTGATTCATATGAATGAGATCTTAGATGATCCACTGTTTGGTGTGTGGGTATGTTCTCTAATGGTTCTAAGATGTTGAGTTCCTCAGTACCGTGTGGTAGTTACTCCCTTTTATCTGACTGATTTTGGTCACAATGTTTTTTGAATGTGCTTCTTGCTTGGTGATTCATTTTGTTTCTTGGTGGATTATTCCACATGTTGTCTGGGCGAGCATTAAATTTTTGGTATTATTATTCTTGGATTATTTATCAAATTTATTAATCTATCTAATTGTGACATTTTTCACATTTGATTTATTGGTTAAGTTGGCGCATTTTTGGGACTTATTGTTGGAATTGATGATTCCCCCATTTGGGTTTTTTTTCCTTTTTAGTTTCTTGGTGACTACTCTAAATTTTTGGTATTGTTGCCCAATCTTGTGTTGTGTGACTCTATCATGTTTTATGCAAACCTCTGATAGTATGTGCAAGGGAGCACATCACAAAGAACACAATATATTGTGTTGTTGAGTAATTGTAAAGATGATAGTTAGAATGTATTTTAGTTGAATTATGAGAAAATCTTATTTTTCTTATGAAAGGAAGTATGAGTTGTAAAATGGCATTTTTGCATGTTATCATTATGTGATTTAAAAGATGCACTGTATTGAAAATCCTCTTGTTTATATATTTTAATAGTTGTATCGTGCAAACTAACTAGTATATGTTTACCATATTTGTGGGATTAGAAATTGAATTATCTTCATGTAAATTGTTAAGAATGAGTGGTTCATCTTTTGAATTACCTTCATTTTTTATCTAGTTAGAATTGTGATATATGCTAAATTCTATTATTGAGGCATGTTTGGTGTGGTTTTGGTTGACCTTGAATTCTTGCATTGGTTTTAGTGTGTATTCTTATAAAGATTCTTGTTTGCTCCCATGATTGTGTTTTGAGATCTCGAGTGTATTCCCTCTTGGCATTGTTATTCCAGATGGTTGGGTGTGACTTAGTCCACCTATGAGGTAATCTTGATTGTGATTCTTGAGACCATTCCTTTCCCTTATGCTTGCATTAGTTAGAATGGATGTGGAGGAGCTTGATGCACCTTATTTTGTTGGTTGTTTCTAGTGAGTATTCTTTGGGTTTCTTGGGTTGTGGGGTTCCCCAACTCTTCTTGGACTGGCGTAGTGCGGGGGTAGAGAGTCTCATTTCCCAGTCTTGGAACTCTCATAGCTATATCTCCTTATGGTTATATATATGATATTATATAGGTTAATCTATCCTCTTCTTGGTGAGACTCCATGTTGGAAATCAGGTTGTCAAAGGATCGATAATGGTTTGGTATTCCTAGCTTTAGGATAGAAGGAGATGGTAGTTGTGGGCGTATCTTACAATCCTGAGTGTGATAATGGATTTGACTATAAGATGATGTTCACCTTTTGGATTCATTTCCACCTTGTGAAAGGTAAGACCATGGTATGATTGGGTTAAGTGACCCCGGTATCTAGCTATAGTTGAGCTCTTGGAATTAGATTCAACCTTGTACATTTTTATCCCATGCTACATCTAAGTTGGATGTAGTTGTTAGGAATAACAGTCCACAAGAACAACTGCGAGGGGGGGTGAATCATTTTTGAGATAGATTATTAAACATTAAACTTTATAAACCATGTCTTCATCACTTCCATGTCGCTTCCTTCATAGCAGTCGGTTCCTACTCTTCCCTCTCTTGGCATTGATGTGAATGTTGATGTTGAAGGAGTAGATACTAATCTAGAACTTCATTTGGGCCCGTCTGTTTCTTCTATGGAAATCATGGAGGCTTAGCTGTAGTTTTCTTTATTAATTTTTGTTTTTTTGGCCATTTCGTATGCCTCAAATTTTTATGGCTTCTAAATATGTAAATAGCTTCTTCTAAATAAAGTTTTGTAATTGGCTTAATGCCTTGTAGTTTTTTCTCGAGTAGTTCTCTATACAGGTCTAATCTTCTTACTCCATTTTGGATAGCGAGGGGGGTGTTCTCTCTATAGGATGCATTTTAAAATAGTCTCTTCTGGGGCAAGGTTCCCTATTGTATTTATGGGCAAGGATCAGAGTTTTTCTTTCTATTTCTTTTCTCCGGGAGATCTTTGAACCAGTTATTTATAAATATATATATTAAGTGGTCCTACCACTTTATCCAAAAAAAATATTAATAATTACCATAATTAAACATTAATTTTGAATCAAACAAGAAGCAACATAAATCTAACTGAAACCATATAACAAAAAAAACAACTGAAACAAAAACAACAAGCACACACAAAAAGGCTCACGAATCCATGTCACCATGACGGATTCAGATAAGGTAGTCAGTCAGATTCTTGTCCATTCTTAGGACAAACTATAGGCTTAGGATAGGGATTTGGGCCTAAATACTATCTCCCCTCTTTACCATTGAGATATTGCGATAGAGCACACTCACTCCTGCCAATTCAGGGAAGACGATGCTTGGTACCTGCAAACCTGTCATCACAAAGACAAACATATGCATACATATAATATAACAGATAATGGTTTAGATTAGTACATCATGTGGATCTCACTAGAGTAAGTAACTATGACTCTGTCCCATACCATATTAAACACACCAAACAAAAATGTAAAGCATACAAATGATCCATGTGCATACAGATATAGCATCATTATTGTCAGTAAATCCATAAATGTAATGACATCATAACATATAAATAACCATAAATCTAACTGAAAATACAATATATAACACAACTATCCAATGGATCATAAATATCAAATCATAATGAAAAGTAATACATGAATATCCTCAAATAATACTAAAATAACCAATGCACACATGAAAAGTCTTAAAAGAGTTTGGAAACCAAAACTGATAAGTAAACTATGGGGTGGGTATTACAATATTAAATTTACTTTGTATAAACCTTATCTTAGAGTCTAGTATTTCATATGGATTACACAACTAAGGCAATGATATTTTTATGCTAGAATGAGTTCACATAAAAGCTGTATGGACATGAAAAGGGATACAAATCTGGGTACAGATATATGGACACAAATAGGGATACAAATACGAATAATTTAAAGCCTTAATTAATAGTGCATATTAATAATCAAATTAAATGAGATTTTTTTTCTAGGCGAATAATGTTTTCCACCCAAGCTTGTGAATTAAATGTGAAGTGTGAGAAGTAATTTCCATAAAAGATCTTGATGCTCAAAGGAATGTTCTTTTGGAATCTACATTCACAAATCTTTCCTTTGGCACTTTTTGTATCTCTAGGTTTTATTTTTATCTTTTTTGTGAAATTGTTCTAGTTGTCGGTTATTTTATATCTAGCTACATATACAACTATCTTATAGATTATTTTCAATTTTTTCAGCCTACTTGGATGTGGAATTTAGTTAACATTCTATGAATATAGTATGCATGTATAGTTTCCTCCCTTCTTAAAGGAAATTGTACCCAATTTATAATTAAGATTTGAGATTGAAAAAATGAGGACAACTGTCTCAGAAAACCATTTGGTCTCAGTCATTAGTGTTCCTCTATGGCCAATGGGGTATTTTTTTATTTTTCAATTGTTTTTGTTTTGGAGATGAACATCAAGTGAAGTATCTCCAACTAAGTGATGTCAAAATTTGGGAATGGTATCCTTAGGATGAAAGATAGAAATCTCCTCCTCCAAGTAAAATAGATCACCCAACTTGAGCTTAATCACTTTGAAAATATTAAGGATGCCAAGTTGAGATGGAGGATCAAGTTAAAAGGCATTGGGTCCAAATTATTGGAGAAAGATACAAAGTTAGTTCTAATAGACTTTAAATTGTGATGTTTTGTTGTGAAATTCAAACGAAATCACCAACTTCAAACATATTATTTGTGCCTGGTGGTAGTTTTAAAGCTTTGGCTAATTAAAAATTTCCTACGTGATCCTTGATCACACACCCTCCCCTTGATTTCCCTAGGTTCCCTCTAAATGCACCATCAAAGTTTAAGTTAACCATCCCTTGAGGAGGAAAAATCTAGGGTATCTTAATCTAGTCTCTTTTATGCTTTGCATGTTTAAAAATACCACCTTAAATGGTAATAGGAGATTAATCCATTCCTTATTTATAGTTGAATCCCAATCTGTGAAAATTAATCCTACTTTCTTGTTCTTTTGAACATAAGCATTTACTACTTTAGTGATAGATTTCTCTATTTTGATGGATATATGACTACATTTGAGGATTGTTGCCATAATATTATTTTCCTTCACTCCCCCTATATACTCCATATAATCATAGATTGTGTAAATCTCCTTAGGCTTTGCAAATAGTGAAGTTTTATGAAAAATGGGTGAACTAGATAATAAGTCAGAAACAGTATTTGGCATTGTAGACACCTAAAATTGACCAGGTGTCTCTTAAACATCCAAATTTGCAAATCTCAGCCAATTGCCCTAAATCTCATCAAAATGCATTAAAATGGATCAAAATCAATCAAATGGACATTTATCTAGAAAATTGGACAAAATCAAATTAAAATCAAAGGATTAAATAATCATGAAATCAAATAATCAAATTCAATCCTACAAGGGATCAATCAAATTATATAATTGATTTTAATCAATTAATTGTATAGTTTTAAATCAAAAATCAAATCCAACCTATTCACCATTACATGGCTAATTTAATTAAATGATTGAATTAAATAAATCCTATTTTCTTTCAACTCAATTTGATCAACCAATTAGAATTGAGGATCTTGTCTTCTTGTCCCATCCTTTGAGGACAACCATTTAAATGGTCCCCCCATTTGAAACCATTTGAGGGATAAAACTCAACCAAACATTAACCCATGGTTAATTCACTCTACCCCCTACCCTTGGGAATTTGCTATAAATACAAGCCATTTTCTATGCATTTGATATCCTATAAATTCCAATACAAAGCATCCTTATTATAGGCAATTTGTGAGCAATTGAGAGCATTGTGAGCAATTGAGAAGCATTTTTATCATTTGTAGAAGCAATTTGTTGATTTGATGAGCATATCATGAGCATTTGAGTTATAATTCTATATCATATTGAGAATTTGTGCTAGATTTAGGTATTATATCTTTAAATTTCTCATTCTAGGATTGTCCTCAAGAGAGATTAAGGCTGAGAGCTCTCTTAACAAAGCTTAGATAGGGAACCATGAGATGTCATGGATTTAATTGAAATTCTTAGATTAAATTGTTGTATTTCTTTCCATAGAATTGTAGTTTAGAATCCTAATTCCATGAAGGTGTAATTTCTCACACACAAATGGCACCCACTATGGGGCATTAGGCCTCATTTTACTCATTTTTATCATATGTTTCTGTGTTTTGCTACACTTTGCTGTCATTTTGTAGAAAAATAGAGAAGAGCCACCTATAGAGATTCTAAAGCCGCCTGTTAGCAGTGAGAGACCACTTCTGATCATTTCTGAGCCATGTGCTAGCATACTTTGACCATAATTTGCACATTTTGTGTTGCCTGCTTCCGTAAAGGGCTGCCTATTAGCACAAAAAGACCGCCTGTGATCAATCCAGAGCTGCGTAGTAGTAGTATTTGACTACAATTTTCACATTCTATGCCACCTGTGTTTTATCTTTAGCCGCCTGTGGATTTTCCAGAGCCACATTTTAGCTTTTAGTTTTTCGCTTTCAAAGTTTCAAGTTTCATTTTCTAGCATTTAAAAGCCGCGTATTAACTATTAAATGTTGCGTAGAAATTTTTGTTGTTTATTAAGTTTTAACTGATTTGTTTATCTTTCTAACTCTCTGTATTTTTGATCTCTACAGATGAAAAATCATCTGAAGGTACAGAAACCAGAGAAGAGAGTGACAAGACCTAGCAAAGAGGTAAGAGCACAAACTAAACTCTCTAAGGAAATCCATGCCTCAAATATTTTGGAAAATTTAAAAGAGGAAGAGAGTTTATATGATCATTACATCAAAGTTTTCTTTGCTTACAAGAAGAAATTCCCTACTCTTTGAGTGATTTTCATTTCTAGTTCTTTGAGCTTGCTTGTTTGCAAATTTGATTAAAAGAGCTTAGGAGTGATTTGTCTTTTGGGATTTACAATTTTTTCTTCACTTTGTATTTTTTGTGTTTCCTAACTTGTTGGAGGAGCCAAAGTGGGAATGATCGCCACTAGGTGAGTTGAAATAAGAAAATACATCAATAATGCGCTTAGCCTTTGCTAGCTTCAAAAATAAGGTATTTTTCTAATCAAGCTTGCATTGCTTAAATTGTGGCAAATTTCTTTGAATCTAGCATAATTAGGAAAACCCCTATTATTGTCTAAATTGAACAAGCATTAGGCATATGCTCTTCACTTTTCAAAGTGAATCAAAAAGCCAAACATGCAAATTCAATTTAGTAGAAAGAAAGGGATAAGGAATTGAACTACAAATCTCATTTTTAAGAACCTCCTTGTCAAGGGGTTGAAAAAGAACAAAAGTGTTTAAGTGTTTGGAATGAAGGAAGACAATAGGGATATTATCTTCACTCTTTGAGTGAATCAAATTCCCAAACTTGTTAGACTAAGTTCAATTTTCACTTTCCATATACATGCTAGATTAAAATAAAGCTTTAGAGGGCCTGCCTCCTGAGAATTCCTTTACGAAGGTGGTGAGAGGGAACAACCCAAAGAGGGAGATAATCGCTTTTTTCATGATATCATCCAACCCACTCTAAAAAAAATGCACTTTACCTTAATTGAAAAGTGACTAATTCTTGTGAAATTCATCCTCACCTCCTTGAGTAGTCCTTTGGGATTGCGCAAAATCATACTTTCATGTGTGTGGGAAGCCCGCAAGGGGGTAAAGGAACTTGACAAGAGTTAGAACGAAGGTGTGATTAAAACCTTGTTAATTAGTAAGCCTACCTTTTTAGAACCATTGTTAAATGCCATATTTGTTTGACTCTTAGGTAGATTTCTTGGAAGCATTTCTTGTGTTATACCCGTACATAAAACATCTGAGAACATACACTTTTAGTGTTTTTTTAGGGATATGGTGCAAATTTGATGTGTGTGCTGAATTTGTACTTTATTTTCACACAAGAATATTTTGTAACAAGTCTGATCAGAATTATTAAACTTTTAAAAATCCAAAAATTTGAAAATTTCAACCCTGATCAACAAAGTGCCATGTATAAACATTTCTGGGCCACGTATAAAGAATTTTGGACCACCTGTACTTTTGAACACCACCTGCAAATATTCATAAGCCACGTAAGTCACTAGAAAGTGCCGCATGTAAACATTTCAAAACCACCTATCAACTGAAAAATGTTGCCTGCGAGCTACAGAGTGCCACGTACAACAATTCCAGTAACCGAGTACAAATATTTGAAATCCACCTACACACAGGCAAGAGCCACCCAGAAACAAAGAAGGGCAAAAAGTGGATATTTCTCAGAGGTTTGAAAACAAGTTGCTTACATTTTTGGATACCCTTTTGGACGTTTTACCTTTGTGTAACTTCAAGCTGATCATAATCTACCATTATTGGACCTTTTTGAAAAATCATTCAAGGATTGATCAATTAAGTGAGACAAAAAACTTAAGTCTTTATTTGATTTATGTTAATGTTATCTTTTACGTGATCTTATTACATCAAGGCTACCCTACAACCTGACGAATCTTATCTAAGGCAAGAGTGTCCTTTTTTGAGTGATCCTTTTAGTTCTTCAAGACCTTTGCCAGAACCTATTAAGGAAACAGAGCCAACAATGTCCTTTCCATTTGGCCATATAGACCCCGATCAAATCAATCATGTCAGCAAGGATATGAATAAAAATGGAGGGGGAAACACTGATCCTAAAAACCAAGAATCCAATAACAATAACAATGGAGGAGGAAATGGTGACCCTAACAATCAAGGGTTAAACAACAACAACCTTGGAGGAGTTAACCTTGACAACCAAGGGTTAAATAATAACAATGGGGGCAACATTGACCCTAATGATGAATAATCCACCAATTAAAAGGTCAATGAAGCTATGCAAAGTCCCTTCTTCATGAAGCTTATAGAAAACGTGTTGGAAAAAGACAAGGAAAAGTACTTTTTAGACCTAGCACAAACGGGTTTCAAAATTCCACATGACTATGAGGTCAACAAACTCAAACAAAAATAAGCTGAGGCTAACCCCATTGACATCATGAACAAGCAATTCCAACTTTTCCAAATTAAATTGGACATGATGAAACAAAGCGGGGTTCCTAATCCCTTTTCTATCGAAGCTTTGTGTCCTTTTCCCTTTGATAAGACATTAATCATGGTTCCATTTCCAACAAATGCTATCTTTCCCAAATATGAAAAATATGAAGGAATAACTGATCCTCAAGATCACTTAAGGGTTTTTTGTGCCTTAAGTATAGAGTTCATGCATGACACAACTTACCTAATGAGGTTATTCCCTAGAATTTTGGGAGGTATGGCAATGGAATGGTTTTCAAATTTACCCTCTGGCATTCAAACCTTTGAAGAATTGGCCTCTAAGTTTGTAACTCATTACTCTTATAATATAAAACATGAGATTACAATGCTTAATTTATGTAACACCAAAAAAAGATAAGGAGAGGGATTCCTACTTTTCCTACAACGATGGAGGGCGGTATTTTCTAGATACCCTCAAAGTGTACCCGAAAAGGAGAAGATGGATATGTTTGTGAATAGCTTGAATCATGAAATGAACTATCAGTTAAGACTATAATGTCCTAGGTCATTCCAAGACCTAATTGAGAATGGGATTAAAATGGAAGAGGTATTGGTAAAAAGTGGAGAAATTAAACTTTATAAGGATAACAAGAATAACAACAACAACAACAACAACAATACCTCCAATCCTAATCAAAATCTCAATACCCCTAACAACAACCAGTTTTGGATGAGAAATAAAAACAATAAAGGAGTGGTCAATGATGGAGTGGTAGAAGCTAATACTTTAAATGCAACCCCTTTCAATCTCACCCAAAATTTAGTTCAAGCCAATAATGTGAATCAAGCACTTAAAGTGCCCATTAACAACAATAACACTAATAACAACTTTGGGAATAATCAAGGGGCTTACAAGCCTAAACCTTTCTTTGCACCTACACCCAAAAGGACATTCACTAATTTGAGTGAACCATTGGAAAATGAATTAAGGACACTTATTTCAAATAAACTTATTGACCTACCAAGGGCTCAACTATATGAACCTCAAATCAAGCCAAATTGGTGGAGTGAGAATAACCATTGTGAGTATCATAGAAATCGGGGACATAAGACAAATGATTGCATGCATCTCAAACATGTGGTACAAGATCTCATTGACAATGGTGTGATAAAAGTAGAGGGCCCTCAAACTAATGAAGATCACACGGCTTTTAATACTCCTTTCTATAAGTATGAAAAAGGAGAATCTTCCAACTCAAACAATGGAGGAAACAATGGGAATAATGCAAGAGCAAATAATAATGTTAACTTTGCACGTACCTATGATAATACTATTAATTCTATATCCGGCCATGAGAGTACTCTCAATGTTGTTGTGATCAAAGATCAACCTAAAGTGGAATCCTCTAATGCCATCACAAGGGGGCAAGCCTCAAAGGTTACCCTACAAGGGGGTACTCCTATTGCTATTGGTCCTAAAATACCAATTATTTTGGCTAAACAAACACCACCTACAACAAAGCCTTATAGTCTTGTGGATCAATTATAAAAGAATCCAGCACAAATATCAATTTTGGAGTTGTTGAAATTATCTCCTAATCACAAGGAGATCTTGGAAAAAGCCTTGGTTGAGACCACAGTTCCTATAAACTTGGAGGCAGATAAATTTCAGAACATGGTAGGACACCTCATAGCCCCTCATTGTCTTTCATTTTCAGAGCAAGATGATATGTCTCTCACACATCCTCAGAACTTACCCTTGCACATAGAAGTGTTAATCCAAAGGCATAGGGTCAAGAGAGCTCTCATAGATGGGGGAGCTTGTCTTAATATTTGCACTTTAAACCTTGTCAAGTCATTAGGGTTAACCAAATCATCCATTGACCCTAAAAAGAAAATAACCATTAAGGCTTATGATGAGGAGGAAAGATCTTCAAAGGGTATGATCATTCTACCAATTCAAGTGGGTCCTATCAAAAAGGATACCATATGTCAGGTCCTTGATATGAAATTGACTTACAATATCCTACTAGGAAGGCCATGGATACATGAAATGCAAGTGGTACCTTCTACATATCACCAATGCATAAAGTTTCCACACATGGGGGAAGAGATCACGATTGGAGGAGATTCAAACCCATTCCAATATTGTAATGGTTTAAATCCAAGTCATGAATTGTATATTCCTCACAGTAGGGAAGGAAGTATCCTTGATATTGCCATGGAAGAACACAGAGGAAAGTTCAAAACCAACATCAAATGTTAAATCAACTTCTAACCCTATTCAAACTAACTCAACTACATCAACTAAGGGAAAAGAAAAGATAAGTTATGAGGGTCATAATTAAAATGATAATTCAGTCAAGACTTCAACATTGAGAATGGAAACTTTGAAACCCACTAAGGAAGAAAGAGAACAAGCTAAGAAATATCATTATCAAAAGATGAGTGACATGATGAACCAAATTGAGAAATAATGCAAAATTCACTCAAAAGGGGTGGGGGAATATTTTGTTTCCCTATTTGATTTACCTACATCTCCAAGGACACATGGGAAGTCATCCAAAGATCATCAAACCCAAAAATATAATTCTCATTTTGTGAGAGAATGTGACAAACAAGAAATGGAAAAAGAAGATAATGAAGTATTACAATGGATTTATAAAGAGGAGGATAATTCAGCTAGTCCCATTAAAAGGGTGCAACATATCAACATCCAAGCTGATCAATATGGAAAAGGATTTGATATCATGAAGAAAATGGGATATAAGAGGAAAGGACCCTTAGGAGTTCGACATAGAGGGTTTTTATAACCTATTGAACCAATTTGGAGAGCAAAAGAAGAGAAAGTCGGCATAGGTTTTCAACATAAGGGAGAAAGTTCAAGTCCCGTGCATGATTTTTGTGCACATATCCACATGGTAGGTTCCAAAATTGAATATTATTCTAGGGATTATGAGTGGGATTCCTTTTCCAAATAATCTTGTCATGACATAGAGGTTGATACCTTTCACACTTATGCAATTCCTCCTAAAGTTGAGAATCAAGAACATGTTACTCAAGGTTCAACTTCTACTCAAACATCAACTGAACCTCAACAACCTAATGTAGAACAAGCACCTCCTTACACTAAATGGGTAGGTGAACCTTGGGTACCTTTGTGGGTGCGAGATTCTAACCTAGTGTTTAATCCACATGTTTTCTTTCCCATGGAAATCTCAAAGGACTCTAGTGAAGAGGATTTTGATCCTTCTTCCATGGACCATCTTGAAGAGGTACATGTCACAGACCTTGACAATATAATGTATGAACCATCAAACAAAGTCATGTCCTTAAATACTTCAAATGAAAATCCATCAAATGAATCCTTGTCCTTAATGCACTCCAAACTTATTGATTGGGATCTTTCCGATCCAAATGACTTACTATACTTCCCAAATGACAATGCAATGGCCTTATACCTAAATGTGATTGAACCAAATTCTTCCATCAATGAATTCACTCTGAATATGATGATAGGGGCAGGTGTTCAGCCTCTTAATCCATAAAATGCAAAGAAAAAATACAAAAAAATGAGGTCTAGTGGTGAAAACCACCATGTGGCAGTACTAAACCCAAAAAAATTAAAAGTAAAGGATGTTTTTGAAGGTGAAAACCCAACTGTGGCACCTAAGGAAGAGAGGTTGGACACCTTACCAGCACATGAAGATGAAAGATCACCCATACTAATTTAACCTATAGAAAAGGTTAACATTGGTACCGAAGTGGATCCCAAATTTATTCACTTGGCAGCATCTTTGAGTCCCTTAGAGAGGAAAGAGTTCATCAAATTATTTCAAGAAAAACAAGTCAATTTTGCATGGTCATATGCTGACATGCTTGGATTGGATCCAAGTTTCATGATGCATCATTTGAATGTGAAACCCGGAGTTAAGCCCGTCAAGTAGAAATTGAGAAAAATGCATCCACATGTAGCCCTTTTAGTCAAAGCAGAATTGGAAAAATTACTCAAGGTGGGATTTATAAGACTAATTGCCTATGTAGAATGCATCTCCAACATTGTACCGGTTACCAAACATGATAAATCCATAAGAGTTTGAATGGATTTCATAGATTTAAACCTTGCTTGTCCCAAAAATGACTTTCCATTACCTAGCATTAATGCTATTGTGGATCTAACTGCAGGTCATTCTATGTTTTCACTCATGGATGGATTTAGTGGGTATAATCAAATTTGCATTGCACCTAAAGATCAAGAGAATACTGTAATCACCTGAATTCGGTCTATCGCAACTATGGACCCTATTTTTCCTAAGTGTGATCATACCCTCGATATATGTCCAAACGACCCTGTTACTGCTTGGCATAATTCTTTTAATCAATTTAATGTCCTAGGTGATTTTTATCACTGATTTATATTATCTATTATAGCCATACAATTCAAATCAATTTTGACCAATCA
>MU226254.1:2490134-2501867 GCA_018584345.1 Thuja plicata
CATGCCTTATTAATGCCTTAGGCATTAATAGCTCTTACATATTCATTTATTGGGCCTCCTGATTCATAAATGAACCTTGTCCCCCCTCTCTCTCCCATTCTTCTATAAATAGAAGCCTGTTTTGAGAACAAATAAGCCTTCATCTTAGATCAAAATTGCATTGTTATGCTGCTAGAATAACCATAGAATTGCATTCCATATCATTACATGCTATTTTATCATTGCTATTTCATATTTTAGAGTTAAAATGCATGCTTTTACATCATTTAGCTTGTTTTAAAATCAAAATCCTTCATGCTAGTTTGTATTAGTCACTGATTCAATAGCATATTCTGAGGGCTGATATGTTGTTAGTCACACTCCTCCTAGTTAGAAGGAAATAGGTCGGTTTTAGTGGGTTTATATGCTTTTCTAACCCTTTTTTACTAATATAATGATCTATTGAGTGTTTGTGTTGCTTCTGATAGGTACCCATTTACACACACACAAATATAGCCTTTACATGCCCATGGGGTACCTTTTGTTGGAATGTAATGCCCTTCAGTCTCAAAAATGCTGGAGCCACTTATCAAAGAGCAATGACTACCATTTTCCATGACATGATGCACAACTTCCTAGACGATTATGTGGGTGACATTCTAGCTAAGCCACATGAAAGAAAAGATCATTTACCCATACTTGAAAAGTTTTTCACAAGGCTAGAAAAATTCAAAGTGAGACTCAACCCAAAGAAGTGTGCTTTTGGGGTACAATCTGGAAAACTCTTAGGGTACATTGTTTTTGCAAAAGGCATTGAAGTAGATCCTGAAAAAGTAAAAGCAATAATAGATATGGACATTCCAAAGAATATTAGTCAAATGAGGTCACTTCAAGGAAGACTTCAATCTATAAGGAGGTTCATTTCTCAATTGGCGGAAAAGTGTCATGCTTTCACAAGGTTACTACATAAGGACACCATCTTTACATGGGATGAAGATTGTGATAAAGCCTTTACATTGTTGAAAACATACTTTATGAATCCACCCATCTTGATGTCACCTATTCAAGGAAAACCTTTATTACTCTATATTTCAGCAACAGAGAAAATCTTAAGGATTCTTATTGGCACAAGAAGATAATGAAGGAAAAGAAAGATCTATCTACTACTTGAGTAGAACTTTGATCAAATATGAATTAAACTATAGCTTCATGGAAAGGGCTTTCCTAGCAGTGGTATTTTCCTCTCAAAAGTTAAGACATTATATGTTGATGCATAAGGTGAAGCTAATATCCATAATTGATCCATTGAAATACTTACTTAGCAAAACAGTTCTAACTGGAAGGATTGCAAAGTGGGTAATGGTGCTTAGGGAATTCGACATTGAGTATGTTGATAGGAAAGCAATCAAAGGTCAAGTTATTGTAGATCAATTGGCTGATTATCCTTTAGAGTCTACACATCCCATTCAAGTAGAGTTTCTAGATTCTGAGATTGTTAATGTGGAAGCTAAGACATGGAAACTATACTTTGATGGGTCTTACACCCAAAAAGGTAGTGGGGCAGGCATTATTTTGATCACACCACAAGGTTACACAATCCCAAAATCTTACAAGTTATTGTTCCCTTGTACAAACAACATTGTAGAGTATGAAGCTTTGGTCATAGGTATCAAGATGGCCTTAGAATGGAATGTCATAGAATTACAAGTCTATGGGGACTCTCAATTAGTCATCAATCAAGTCAATAATGAATATGCTACCAAGGATGAAAAATTGATGCCTTACAAGAAATTGGTGGATGATTAAAAAAAGTACTTTGCTTTGATTACTTTTGAACAAATCCCATGTGACAAGAATAGAGAAGCAAATGCAATGGCTACCTTGGCATCTTTTCTTCAAATGATAGCTCGAAATGAAAGGTATGAGTTCTTGGTGGAAGAATTGGTTAAACCAGCATTTGACCTACCTGATACCCAAATTATTGCCCTTTTAAATGGACATGACTCACCATGGTATGGACCCAATTATGCTTACCTAAAAGACCAAACCTTACCCATAGACCAAACCCGTGCTCAAAAGAAAAATTTCATAAGACAAGTGGCTCATTATACCATCCTTTCTGACACATTGTATTGTAAGGGTATTAATGGAATAATCCTTAGATGTCTAGAGGAATATGAATCAAAATAAGATTTAAAAGACATCCACGAGGGGATTTGTGGGTCACATTCGAGTGGTTTAAACCTAGCTAAGAAAATCCTATGCATGGGGTACTTTTGGAAAAACTTAGAAAGAGATGCTTGTCAATTTGTCAAAGTTTGTGCAAAATGTCAATACCATGGAGACATGATCCATGCACCGGCACAAGAATTACACCCATTTGTCACACCATGGCCATTCTACCAATGGGGTTTTGATTTTATTAGCATGATCTATCCACCTTCTTCAAATGGACATAATTACATTCTCACTACAATAGAGTACTTCACTAAATGGGTTGAGGCCGTCCCTTTGACAACTGCAACAGGGAAGAAAATTTCCATGTTCATCCTTAATCATATCATTTGTAGATATGGAATTTCTCACGCCGTCATCATGAATAATGGAAAGCAGTTTAAGAACAAGGATGTAGATGAACTTTGTGACACATTCTATATTACTCATCACTCTTGATCCATTTACTATCCCCAAGGTAATGGACAAGAAGAAGCTACCAACAAGAATATCCACAAAATTATCAAAATATCGGTTGGTAAGTCAGGTAGAGATTGGCACCTTCAAATCAATCCAGCATTATAGGCCTATAGAACTAGTATTCGCACCCTGACAGGAGCTACACCATTTTCATTGGTTTATGGGGCCAAAGTTGTTCTACCTTTAGAAGTTGAAATACCATCCCTAATATTTTCATTGCATGGATTAATCACGGATGAGGATTATAGGGTTTCCCAACTTCAACAATTGGAATTGTTGGAGGAACACCAAACTCAAGCTTATGATCATTTGAAAGTGTATCAGAATCAAATTTCAAGGAACTATAACAAGCGTATTAAACCAAGAACCTTTCAAGTAGGAGATCTAGTGTTGAGGGAGAATCCAAAAAATCAGGTTGATAGAGAAAAGAAAGGAAAGTGGGAAGAAAATTGGCTTGTTCCTTTTGTCATTGTTTCTTCTTTTGGAAAGAGGACTTACAAATTGGCTGATTGTGATGGTGATGAATTGCAAGAACCTATCAATAGCATTCATCTTAAGAGGTTTCACAACTGATTAGACGAAAGATTTTATGAGGAAAGAGTACCAGTTGAGAGTATCAGATGAGGCAGCATCAACTTTGTACATGGGAAAAAGTCAAAAATACAAAAAAATAAAAAATAAAAGAAAAAAAGAGAAAAGATCAAAAATACAAAAAAAATCAGAAAGTTCAAAAAGCCAAAAACATTGGAAAAGCAGAAAATCAAAAAAAGGAGAAAATTGAGCATGAAGAAATCAAAAAAATTTGAAAAATAAAAAAAATGTTGTCTTGGTGAAAACCTAGCAAATAGGCGCCTTGATGATAAAAAAAAAAACAAAAAAAATCAAAAAAGAGAAAAAGTGGCTTGGTGAAAACCTAGTAATATGCGCCTTGGTAGAAAAAAAAAGAGAAAAAGAAATAATCCCAAAAGATGAAAACTTGGAAACAGGCATCTTTTTTCCCTTAGGTCTTTCCTAGTCACATTTGTACATATTGCATTTCATCATCTCATTTGTCCATATCCTCATTCCATCCATCATTTGTGCATAAGTCATAATAAAGTCTCAAAGCTACATTGTTGCATTATAGGTCTCATTTTTCCCTAAGTTTTACATGGTTACATTTATCATTTGGGGGAAAACATCATGAATTTTGTTACTAGGTGGATTCAAAAGTGCAAAAATTTAGTCACACATCAGAAGTAGATTTTCAAATTCAGAGGAGAGATATTTTGAAACCTTTGATGGATGTCATTGTTCTACCCTACATAGTTTGATCCTATAACATGATCCTTGAGCTTCATTGACTTATTTTATTAGGATTAAAAATTGACAAACCTTAAATGATCAGCATGTTTGGAATTCTTTTTGAAAATCTTGATACATTTCAAAACACTTGGAATTTTTTATGAGTTTTTCATTGACTTTTTCGAGTCATGTTCTTCTTAGCTAATTGATAATGTTTTGACTAGATTGGCGATGATGAAGACATGATGTTTTCTTAACTTATGTGTGACTATTTTAAGGAAGATCCTTTAACTTGTGTAAATTCATCTAACGACATGGTCATCAAAGAACCATCCAGGACATTCATATAGGAAGGAGGGTTAACCTTTGTTTGTTTACACAAAAGGATACCTTGGTTATTTAGATCTTCAATATCTTAATACCAACATCCACTTGCAACATTGAATCTGATTAAACCGGTATTCATACTCCCATAGTTGGTCATTCAACTAGTGAGGGTTGTACTTGGTTCGCAGAAGGTTACCAAATGAGATGAAAGTCACATTCATAATCTTATGGCCGTAGTGGTACCAGTAAGGATTGTATTGACTCCTAGTTCCACAATGCTCAATGATGAAAATATATCTTTGTTTGCATTTTTTTAGCAAACCTCAAGGACACTTAGATGCATTGCATTTTCATGTTAGATTAATTTCATTTGCATGTTAGCTTAATGGCTTTATTTTTAGCATGTTTCCAAATTCAAGGGGGTTCATCATTAATGGTTATACATCAATTCAATGGTTTCAAATCATCAATATGAGATTATCTTTTGCATTCATAACATTAATCATTATTCATTATATATTCATATCAAGAGATACGCAAAGAAAATAAACATTAATCATTAGTCATTTACCCAATTAGTATTTAGGATTTGCATTTCATAAATAAAATTGCATACATCAAAACCCAAAAAGATAGTTGCATTCATTTTACCATTTGCACTAAGTATTGCATCCATATCATTGCATTGCATTCTATCATACATCCTGATAAAATCACAAAATCATATAGAAATAAGTTGCATTAACATCATTTGCATCCATCTATCTATGTCCTACTCTAAGACATTGCATCCATAGCATAATAGAAATAAATGCATCATAGAATCATGTAGATATGCATAAAAGAAATCTCATAACAACCTCATCAAAGGGGAATCAATGGAAGATCATCATAAATAAATGTCCATCATCAAATGTCTATAGCAAATCTGTATATCAAAGATACATCAAAAAAATGATCCATATGTCACAAGTCCTGATCAAAAACTACACATGATACATCAATACAATATCTGGATATCACATATCCAAATCTATCTCATGACCCAGCAGGGGCACCTGATCCATCTCCTGTGATACTTGTACCTAAACCTCCTGCTCCATCAGGATCCCTGTCACCTGATCTATCCTGTGTAGAAGGTGGTGCCTGACTAGTGCTTGCACTAGTAGGTAACTAAGCTAAAGTAGCCAAGAACTGCTACAACATAGTCATAACATGCTCTAACCAACAAGTAACTGTAGTCATCCCTGCCTCTAATCCTTGAACATCCTAAACTAACCTATCCACAATGGGAGGAACTAGAGGTGCTTGTGATGTTGGAGGGGCCTGAGGTGCCTATGGTGCTAAAGGAGCATGTGGTATCACCGGTGTTGTGCTACTCTATGGATTACTTGAGGAGCTTGTCTCTAAGGAGATGGAGGTCTTTATGGACCATGTCCCTATAATGGAACCTATGGAGGAACCTTTCTAGCCACCTGAACCTTTCTATGTCTCTACCTAGCCCACTCTGCACTAACTCTGCCAGGAGCATGTCTCTGGGGAGGTGCCTGAGCCTGCACTCGCCTCTGTCTAGGCTGACCAAATCCACCACCTTAGCCTCTAACATGACCACCCCACATCTGGGGTCCTGTATCTCTTTGTACCCTAGGAGCTCTCTAAACCCTCTGTCTCTGAGGTCTCCTACCATCTCCATCACCATCATCATCATCACCACTATCATCATCAGATAGATCATCAACATCTAGAATGGGCTCAATTGGATCTGTAAATCTAACAAAGTGATGTTGTAAGAACCACTCTCAATACTCATCAGACATCCCTGCATTAGCTACATGTGTCATCAGATCCCATATCACAAATCCAAGCTTATCAATCTATTCTTAGGCATACTGATAGTCAACCTGAGCTCCCCACATGGATCACTCTACCTATACCCTAGCATAAAGTGCCATACCCTGTGGCATATCCTATACTCGGCCATACTGACGGAGCACTCTCCCAAAGAAAAATCTCTTTATACATAGTGGTGATCGACCAATCATCCACCAAGGGGAAAACATATAAGGCAACTTATCATCATCCTCTCGCCATCTCTCACAGCTCAAATAGGGTCTCCATACGACCTGATCAATATCATCGATAGTACGATGCCAAAACTCAACCTAGCCTAGACGATGTTGGACAAGCATACCATCATACAAAAAAGAATATGGATATCCTTGGTCTTGCACTCATGCCGAGACAGGTCTGGTAAAAGGGATATGCTCCTAAGTCTACAACTGTAAAAGAACTGCACCTGTTGAAATAGATGTGTTGCACCTGTATACAATCTCATGTAAATCACGTTAAAGTTGGGCTAACACACATGAACCCCAGTCAAATCTCCAAGGATGTGCAATCTGTTAGGAATAAGGTGTCTCAACCTTGGATAATTCCTATTCTTTTTTTTTTTTTTGTAAAATGTATTTCTTGCAAATAATGTAATTAAGTGTGAGTGTACATGTCTAGTTGGCATGTTGATGTGTCGGCATCTTGAATTGTGTATAAGGAGATCATGGCTGAAATGGTTATGACAGATTCCTATGACACATAAGAGATATTTCTAGAAGATTCAATGATGGGTGAAGACATGCAAGACATGTGGCAATTGATAAAGTTGAGTACTGTACACTCTTCTACAATCGTGGGGTTCCTAAAAAAAATTTTGGGTTCCTTTTTCTCAGAGAATAGTAAAACCCTAATACGGCTATCTTTGGAAGTTGTCCTAAAAAGGAAAGCGCATGATATAAGCATTTTTAGGGTTGCAGACTGGGATAGGAAAAGAGTGTATTGTTGGTATGATCTCATGCTACTAGATTTGTCTTTGAGTATCAATTGTCTCATAAAAAAACTTGCATTGCAAGTGTGTTGTAACCGTTGTGTTGAAGATAATACATTGTGCAGGTTTTGGAGTGCTGGGGTTTTTTACCGAAAGGTTTTCCCCAGGGTAAATCATTGTGTCATTCTCTATTATCTATATGCATGGTATATGGCTGCAATATCATTGTTAAAGTAGTTATCAAATCTGAAATTGTAAGGATTTAAAAGAATTTTCACAATACATTCCTTTAGAGATTAGTGTAGGAAGTTGTTTCCACACCTGAGTTTCCTTACACAATCAAGTCCTCTAATATACGGCCCCATCCGACTGCAAATCCATGACCTCTCCTATCAAGAAGAAATACTCCTCTGATAACTGCTCCTAGTAATACTGGCAATGTAGGAAATGAAGCAAATTATGCCCAAGTAATGCAATCATTCTCAATGGTGTTGTCTCTGAAAACCCGTCTGCATATGATGCCATCATAAACCGAATCATAGTATAGCTGCTCTCCATGATTCGGGATCCTCAACAATCTATATACATCCTCTGGTGTGATAGTCATCTCATTGAGGGGTAGATGGAAAGTGTTATGGTCAGAGTGTCATCACTCTACCATAGCTGTCAACAAACCTCGGTTCAGCTGAAACTGAGGGAGATCAAGAAGGAAACTGAGACCACATGTCTCAATAGTACATCTCTCAAGAGGAGTAAGTTCATCAACCAAATAAAAAATCCAAGAAACCACACCCCGTACTCGCAACTTACGGTAATGTTCCTACATTTTGAAATGAGGTGAATTATATTAGTCTTTCTATTTGTGGATCATTCTAAGTCAATCAAACACATTAAATCTATCATTTCTCTATTTTGAGCGCATCAACCTATTGTTCCTAACTTCTAGATCTTGAGAAAGGATCAATTTGGCATTATTTTAATCAATCTAATTGGCATATCAAACATTCATCAATATGATTTTTCTAATATCCTAAACACTAAGTGACATCATGGAATCACATTTTCTAGCTTGGAAATCAATCACATCTTTCAGATTCAATTGACGGCAATCTTATCTTATCTATTTTTAGTTTTACTCAAATTTTTTTAGAGGTGGCACTTGATTAAGTGTACGTGGCTTTTTAGCCCTGCGGCATTGAACATCTCATACACATCACTTTAATCATCACAGGTGGCACTTTACCAAGAACATGGCCTTTTAAAGTCCTAGGCAGATTTCAAATTGTCCTAGGCGGCCTTGAAATGATAGGGTTTCATAGGCGGCACAAAATTAATTGGGTTGTAATTTTGACCTATGTCCTAGGCGGCTCTGGATTGCTCCAACACGGATTTGAAAGGCGTGGAGGTGGCTTTTCACTAGCCTAGGCGGCTTTTAAAGTTTCCTACGCGGCATTTTGAAAAAATCTATCTAAAAAAATTAAAAACTTGCAATAAATGCACTAGGAAGGGTAAAATCACTCACCGGAGGCCCGTAGTCAGGAGGTCTCTGATACCAACAAGCTCTCTCAACCTGATGCTCTCGAATGGGGACCACCATCGCTATCAAAAACTCTCAACAGTAAAAAGTAAAAATGAATAGTAAATTTGGGTTTTTCAACCTATTTAAGCTATTTTACCCTAATTTTGAAGGTTTTTTTTAACCCAGATAGACTAAATTGCATATTTTGCACACTGGGGCATCTTCTGACATCTTTTTTAGCATCATTTTTTATCAGAAATGAAATCATTTTGGATCTATTCTTCATCAGTTTCATCAAATTTTTGACATTTATACATCAAACATGTTTTCATTTCTGAGGGGGCATCATCATATCATCAAACTGGGATTCTGCATCATATTTTACATCAAATTTGGGGCATTGAAAATTCAAAATTTATCAGTGAGGTATTTGGCATCAATTTTTACATCAAGTTTTGTATCAAGGTTTCACATCAAATTTTCAAATCAATCAATTTCTGCATCGGGTTTTCACATCAGGTTTTGCATCAAATCATCATATCAAGTTTTGCACCAGTTAATCAATTAGACATCAGTATCAAATCAATGATCAGGACATCAAGTTTTCTTTGAATCAATGCGCTTCGCACATCAATTCAAAGAGGGGCATTTGTAGACACCTAAAATTGACCAAGTGTCTCTTAAACATCCAAATCTGCAAATCTTAGCTAATTGCCCTAAATCTCATCAAAATGCATTAAAATGGATCAAAATTAATCAAATAGACATTTAGCAAGCAAATTGGACAAAATCAAATTAAAATCAAAGGATTAAATAATCATGAAATTAAATAATCAAATTCAAGCCTAAAAGGGATCAATCAAATTATATAATTGATTTTAATTAATTAATTGTATAGTTTTAAATCAAAAATCAAATCCAACCCATTCACCCTTACATGGCTAATTTAATTAAATGATTGAATTCAATAAATCCTATTTTCTTTCAACTCAATTTGATCAACCAATGAGAATTGAGGATCTTGTCTTCTTGTCCCACCCTTTGAGGACAACCATTTAAATGGTCCCCCCATTTTAAACTATTTGAGGGATCAAACTCAACCAAGCATTAACCCATGGTTAATTTACTCTAGCCCCTACCCTTGGGAATTTTCTATAAATACAAGCCATTTTCTATGCATTTGATATCCTAGAAATTCAAGTGAAAAGCATCCTTATTATAGGTAATTTGTGAGCAATTGAGAAGCATTTTTATCATTTGTAGAAGCAATTTGTTGATTTGAGGAGCATATCATGAGCATTTGAGTTAGAATTCTACATCATCTTGAGAATTTGAGCTAGATTTAGGCATTTTATCTTTAAATTTCTCATTCTAGGATTGTCCTTGAGAGAGATTAAGGCTGAGAGCTCTCTTAACAAAGCTTAGATAGGGAACCATGAGATGTCATAGATTTAATTGCAATTCTTAGATTAAATTGTTGTATTTCTTTCCATAGAATTGTAGTTTAGAATCCTAATTTCATGAAGGTATAATTTCTCACACATAGGCATTAGGGAGTGTCAATTCACTTTAAACCTAATCATTGACCAACATTTTTTTATAATATGAATAATTTACAAAGAGATGGTCAACATCCTCTACTTGATCTCCACATAGAACACACTCGAAGGTTTCTCCTATCCCTAATTGTGTTACTCTTGAGCTAGTCAAAAGCCTATTCTTTAAAACTAACCAAGAAAAACAACTAACCTTTGGAAGAATCCTATTATTTCAACAAAAAGAGAATGCCCTCTAATGCTCTATATTTTCACCTTCACTGATCAAAATCTTGTAACCTTTCCTAACTGTATAGTTCCCTATTTTTTAGGGCACCCAAATCAACCTATCTTGATTTGATCAGAAAAAACCCACTCTTTTGGATAGAAGGTCTTACAATAATTCCTTTTGATCAATTGGAATTGGTATTATATTAATGTTTCTTTTATATCATCACCTAACACTTTGCACCATTTGGATGAACAATAATTAATTATTTATAGAGAAAATTTGTTCTACTTTATCAAGAAAAAAAATAAGTTGTCATTGCAAACAATAAATTTTGAATAAATCCTACTTGAATAGGTATAATATGTGTCTAGACCTCATCATCAATCACCAATTTAGCATAGTATTATCACATCCACTCTTATTGACACTAAATATAGCATCCCTCCAACTAAAAAAGACTATGTCCACTCACATATATTAATTAAGAATTGAAGAAGATCCAAAAATATGCTAGTATTCATAAAGATGTGTCAGCCATCACTCAATATCTTACACTCCTCTTAAAGGATTGGGTTCAAAATATTTGAATGCAACTTTATGGATCTATATTTCTATGTTCTTGTGTGTGATTATTGATACCAAGCTATAATGGATCCTCTAAATGAGAGAATTAGGTGCCATTAATGAAACCAAAATTTTGGTCATTATTAGTATCCTAAGTATTAATGGATGAATTGAAATTGTTTCACCCTAAATAATCACATATAGCTAGGACATAGTCTAAATACTCCTCAAAATCTCCTCCAACATCTTGTGATAGTTATTACTTGACTTAAAGAATTATTATTATCCTACTTTATTTTTGAAGTTGGCTTCAATGAAAGTCCAGAGGAGTGCTCCAACCTTTAGTCCTCTGCTAATACTTGGTCTGTGATTTCTATTGCCAAATTTTGTATTACTTATCTCATCTTTTGGAGTAAAAGCCTTTTCCACTTATCTGTGGTTGAATCTTAAGGGGTGGTTCTTTTTAGAAAGTGTGTTACCCTATTATTGGGACTTTGAAGAGGGACTATTTGAAGGGAAGTGATGCAATCCCATGGAAGATCCTCTAAACTTGGGATGATTCTTATCTTTTTAGATGGTTCCCTACAATCCCTCCTCTATGCTGACTTTATTCCCTCTATTACTGAAGATCATAAAGGGTTAGGGTGTACTTTGCAATCTCTCATTGCTCTCATTATTGTATTGAGCTTATTGCTCTCATCCATAGGCTTTTTTGCCATATTCTTATTCACAAAGGGGTTTTTCTTTGCTTTTCCCCTTACCAAAATCTCTTGGCTCTTTG
>MU226254.1:2501917-2512493 GCA_018584345.1 Thuja plicata
CACAAAGGGGTTTTTCTTTGCTTTTCCCCTTACCAAAATCTCTTGGCTCTTTGTTGGATTCTTGGAGTTTCTCATATGCTTGATAGTTGATCTTGTCATCTTTATCTCACTTTTGGTTTATGGTAAATTCTTCTTGCATTTCATTTTCTTGGATTACTTCATGTTTATGTTTTCATTCTTTTAATACTTCTTACAATGATGAGTCTTCCAATATAATTTGGCTCCTAAACCATGTTTCTAATGGAGTTGGTTTTTGATACCCATCCCCCATATCCACTAGATTGCATATTTTTTCCCATGCCAATAGAGAAACATTTTTTTGGTGTATGTGCCTTGCCAAAAGAATTTCCTTAGTTTCTTAACTTTATCCATATAACTACAGGCTAGTAGTGATATATATGACATTAGATAAATTGGTATTTCTGCTAGGATAACTTTTATCATAATTATTATTCATGTCCATGTAATCCATTTGGACTTCTAGGACACCATCCTTCTATCTATGTTATCTCCAACTGGTTTCCATACTACTGTAGATCTCAAGGATTTGTCTATTTGGATTCCTAAGTATGAGAGGGAAGCTTACCTTCTTTGAAGCCCAGGACATTAAGAATTTGTTGCTAGATTATTAATTTAGCAAAAAAAAAGAGGATCTGTAATTTTTCTTTATTTGTAGCTTGTCCCAAGGCCTTTTCATAGTCTACAAGTAGCCTATTCATTTGTTAAGCTTCTTTGATGGTGGATCTCCCAAACAAAATTGTTTCATTTGTAAATTATTGGTGGGTAACCAATCTTATTTAAGATGTGATCTCTACTTCTTTTAGCATGCCTTGATTCTATAGACTGTTCAACTTTCTACCAAGAGCTTCTGCCATAATGATAAAGAGGAAGGGGGATAATGGGTCAGTCTGCCTTATTCTTATGGAGCTTTTAAAGTATCCATGTGGTGATCCATTAATCAAGATTGAGAACATAGGTGTTGATATACAATAAAAGATTTGATTTATCAATGATTTAGAGAAGCCAAATTGCTCCATACACTTAGTTAGAAATCTCCAATCCACCTTATCATAAGCCTTTTTGATGTCTAGTTTTATAAGCGTGTTGGGTTATTTATTTTTTTGATTTGAGTGTATAGCCTCCTAAGCTATGATTACTCCATAAAATATTGATCTTCCTGGGACAAAGCATGTCTTCTCTCCACCTCTAATTTTGTCTAGGATCTTTTTCAGCTTGTTAGTCAGTGTTTTAGATAGGAGTTAATAGATGGTGTTACACAGTGATATAGGTCTGAATTCATCTAGACTAATGGAAATCTCCTTCTTTGGGATGAGAGTAATGAATGTGGTGTCAATCTCTCTTAGGAATCTTCCTGGGGATCTTGCTCCTTTTTAGGCCTCTGTCAATTCTCTGTCCAAATTTGCCCAGCATTTATGGTAAAAACTTGGTGGGAAACCGTCTAGGTCTGGTGCTTTGTCAGGGGGCATCTGACTAAGTGCCTTATGTACTTGTTCCTCTGAAATTTTTTTCCATTAGCATATTATTATCCTATTAAGTGTCTAGTCTAGAGATATCCTCCAGCATCACCCTTTCAAAGGTGAGATGTGAGCCTTCATAGTTGTTGAGAAGAGTTGTGTAGAAGTTTACAATTTCTTCTTGGATTTCTTTGTTATCTTCAACAATGTGACCCCTTGTGGTTTTTATTTTGAAGATTCTATTTATGCTTCTTCTTTTCTTAGTGTTGTTATGAAAATATTTACTGTTCTTATTCCCTTCTTGCAGCCATATTTCCCTTGATTTTTGTCTCCAATATGTCTCCTCTTTAGCTAATATTTCCTCATAACCTCTAAGAAGTTCCTTTTTCCTTTTTTAAAATCTCCTCATTCATCCCTTGTGATATTACAATCTCATTAAAATCTTTAATTTTTTGTTCTAATTCATTTTTGTGGTAAAGATGTTTTTGAAATGCTCTTGATTCCATTCTATGAGCTTGTGTTATATATTTTTGAGTTTAGACATAAAAAAAAAAAAAGAGCTTGGATCCTTTTGTCGTGCTCTCATTCTACCATTGATCTATCAATTTTTCCAAGTCCTTATCTTTCATCCACATATTTTTGAATTTGAATGGACTGGGCAGTGGTTTGTCTTCCCCCAGTATTTCTAAGTGAATTGGAAAGTGGTCTGGTCCCGACATAGGAGAGATTGAAGCTTTGAAATCAAAGAGGAATTTTTTCAGGTTTCCTTTGTAAAAAAATCTATCTAATTTCTCTAAGATGTTGTAGAATCCTATTCTCGTATTATTCCAGGTGAAGCTCCCATTCTCCACTTCAATCTCTAGAAAATATTCTTTTGAAACCCAATCTTTGAAATCGATTTGTGATTGTGTTTCCCTCTTAATTCACCCCTTCTTATTAGAGAGGTGATAAATTGCATTGAAATCTCCCCCAATAAAAATGTCCTATTCTGACCAAGCTCTAAGTTTGACACCTTAAAACTGGCCCATAGATATTTAGGATGTGAAATTTTAATATGGAATTGAGACTCTTTATTTCGCCTCCCCGCCAATTGGGTCTTCCCCCTAGTTTTTTAAATACCAATCTTCATGGGTTTCATACTATAGCTATTCCTCTTGAGGATCCATTTGCCTCTTCATAATCCACCGACCATCCCCCAAGCCCCTTTGTATTTTTCCATCTGATCTGTATTCATATTTTTCTCCTGTATCATCACTATGTCTACCTTAAAAAAGAAGATACAACGTTGTTTATTGGGGTCGTTTAGTCCCCTAACATTCCAATAAATGAGCTTCATTGCAACTTGAGAAGGAACTCCCCCTTCCCTACATGTAAATAAGTCATGATTTTTGTCTGATCTAAATCCTCCCCGATTTCATTTCTCAATGATGTTGAAGATGTTCATCCTTTCTTTGAATTTTTTTTGTCCCACAGTCTAGAGATTTTATGACAGGGGTCTTTTTTGTAGACCCAAAGTAATGTTAGGATCTGATCTAGGACTGGCGTTAGCTACTTGTTGTTATATGGGAGGTAAAGGTTTTTTGTTTGGGTCCTTTACCTCTTGGTTTGAAGTGTTGGAAAATTTATCTTGTGATTCTGAGAATAATAAGCTTTCTAGCTCCTCCATTCTCTCTTCATCCTCTGAAAAGTCTTAATCTAGAACCCTTTCTACAAAGGTCACTGATGGGGAATGTAATGGAGTGTGAAATTTTTATATAGATGGAAAAGGTTGTTGAGATAGACCAAAGAGATCATAGACTTCCTATAACTTAGGAAGAATAGATGGGCCTTGATTCTTTTGCCTCAAATCCTCTCCCTCTGATTTTTTTTGTATGTGATTCTCCTTTCCAGTGTCCTTCTCCTTCTTCTTTATGCCTTTTTTTTAGATGAATGAATCCTCCTATGATTTTATCTTTCAAGGATCCTCTATTCATTGAAATTTCTCCTCTTAATTATTTTGTCCTTTTTAAGTTGTTGCTTTTGGAGGGAACCGATTGGGATTCTCCTTTCATCCTTTTCTATAGTAGCCTTTTCGGCTTCCTATAGGTAATATTGATGATGTTTAAAGTTTATGAAGACTGGAAAGTTACTCCATACTTGTCCCTTTACCCTTTGAAATTTGTGTGGTTTGGTCCCCCTTTCTTGTTCTTCAGCAACTTTAACATGTCACTCAATTTTGTTTGCAAAATTTCTTCACCTTCTCTGGGATCAGGTTCCCTAGTGCCCTCTTTTTCTCTTAAATTTGATTCTTGTGAGTTTCTTTGTGTGGGAGTTGCCCATTGTTGGCTTTCCAATACTTCTGTGGGAGTGAAAGAAGGATTCCTCAAAATCTCCTCCAACATCTTGTGATAGTTATTACTTGATTTAAAGAATTATTATTATCCTTCTTTATTTCTGAAGTTGGCTTCAATGAAAGTCCAGAGGAGTGCTCCAACCTTTAGTCCTCTGCTAATACTTGGTCTGTGATTTCTATTGCCAAATTTTGTATTACTTATCTCATCTTTTGGAGTAAAAGCCTTTCCACTTATCTGTGGTTGAATCTTAAGGGGTGGTTCTTTTTAGAAAGTGTGTTACCCTGTTATTGGGACTTTGAAGAGGGACTATTTGAAGGGAAGTGATGCAATCCCATGGAAGATCCTCTGAACTTGGGATGACTCTTATCTTTTTAGATGGTTCCCTACAATCCTTCCTCTATGTTGACTTTATTCCCTCTATTATTGAAGATCATAAAGGGTTAGGGTGTACTGTGAAATGACTCACTATCTCCTCTGAGATGTTGTGTAGAGCTTCCCTAGTATCTTCACCTAGAATCCTATCAGTGTGAATACAATGTGGTTGATTCGGAAGTGTTGTTAACAGTGCTTTCTGATTTTCCTGATAATAGTGAGAAAGTCTCCAATATAGAACCCAAAGCAATAAGATGACTTTCTGTATGAACTTGTGTTCCTTTTTCTTTATTTTCAAAGACCTTGTTTCAGCTGTAAAGACTATTTCTGGGAATAAGATTTTAGGTTCCCATTGTTTACTTTGAGGTTCTAGTTCTCCTTTCTCTATTTGGACTCTCACATTAGAATAGCAGGGGTCTCATTCTCTAGTCTGGTGTCCATTTCTTCCATTGTACCCTAATGTGTTCTCCTGATAAGGTTCTCTTGTTGATGATAGATGATCATATGTTGTTCTTTGAACCCAGGTCCCAAATCTAGAGATTATTTTTATTGAACCAGGTAATTCCTTTTCTATGCTCATAAGAAGATAGATTTTTACACATGTTTCCCTTTCTTGGATGATATGGCTTAGGTAAATCCCCAACTTATTTCCAAAAATTTCTAGAGTAGTTTCCACTCTATATTCTATTAGAATATTTTTCAGTGAAACCAACATTGGTATGAATTTGATCGTGTGGTTTTTGCAGCCAAAGTTGAGGTTACACTAAGTCATATGTAGCCCAATGTTATTGTGAAACCAACCTTTTTTCTTGTAGACTTTTTCTCTACTTTCCTTACTACTAAAATTTACTAAGAAAAATCCACAATGTGTATGTATGGATTCAATCTTAGATATATCTTTCCAAATGGTGAAAGGCCCAACTGTTAAATTCTGAAAAAGATGGGTTGGTTTCCCAGAATTTATAGGTTATGGCTTGATGTAGGTATACTCTTCTTTTCACTTCTAGGAGTTCCTCTGAAAGGGTGATGGCTAGGTCTGAACAAGTGGGGGCTTTTAATAGACTCTATTGATTTGATAGGAGATTTGTATATAATTTTTTCTCAACTCTGCTAGATCTTCCCGAAGGTTGATGTTCTTTAGTTGGATTATGATCTTCTTGTTCTGACTATTTCTCTCCCTCACTTGGAACCCTTTTCTTTTATTGAAGGTTAACCCGTGGGTTAATATTGCTATTTCTTAAGTTTCCCCACTCAGATTTTTTGAACAATAAACTATTGTCCCCTTTTTGAATGCTGTCTTTTTTTTTAAATGTCCCCATATTCCTACGTCCAAGATTTTTTGGCAGAGGAGGATTGAATGGCATGCCCACCATATTCATTGGAAATATGGGGATGAGGTTAGGGTTTCCTTTGTTTAGCTGGTGTTTGAAATTTATATGCTCCCCATGCTGTAGTTAGTTTCTCCTCCTATTTTGTTTGTTAAAGGAAACCTTTGGGAACCTCTAGAGTTTCTGAATCTATCTATCTCTCTTGTACTCCTGAAACTCGTATGGCCTCCTACCCCTCATTCTACCCCAAACCTATGGAACATCATTCTATCGACTACTAGAAAAAGAAATTAACTTTTTGTAATCTTTGCTTTCCCATTCCCCATGTTGTGATCAACATTCCAATAGATGTCTCCATGGAAATTTGGATTTCTTCCACGCGTGTTTTTCCACATCTTGACCAGAGCCCCGATGATTCCTTACTCTTACTTCTTCATGTCAATTCAAGACTTGTGATTTATATATTTCAAAAAATTTAAAAAAATAATGAGGTGTACGAATTTGATTGTATGTGTAGTACTTTGTGTTATTAAAATTTTTATTTCATGTAGATAGGTGTGTAATTCTTTTGCAAATAAAATCTATGATTATTTGTAAATGGTGTCCTCTAGCACTAAAGGATGGGTTATCATCCCACCAAAATACCACTAGAGGTGAACCCACTTATGGACACATGGCTACCAGCTCTACTATCTAATTTAAGTATACACTCACTAGCACAATGGAGGAATGTCCGAGATTTAGTTAGGGACATCACAAGCCCACCATAATTTTTGGATCTCAACCTCAACACTTCAACCATGATATCATTATGTTGGAAATAATGGGAAGTATGTACTAAGAGGGGAGGGTGAATCAGTACCTCTAAAACTTTTATCTCTTTTAACCTTAATCCTTTATGTAATCAATTGTATTACCAACCATATGTTCTATCCTATCTTTGTGTAAGTTATATCAATTCAGAAACTTAACAAACATGTAAACATCCAAAGGAGTGTTCATGAAATGTAATGACACATAACACAAGATATGGTAACACAGAAAACCCATGTTAGAAGGTAAAAACTGCGGTGGGGATGGCACCCAAAAAAACTTCACTATCTGCATATTGTAAGGGGTCGATTAAGGCTTACAATTTGATCATTTCTGATGATCTACCCTATTAGGAGTATTATGTCGAGACTGGTTAAGGTCTACTCTGTTAAGAGCTTTAGCAACATTGTTTAGTGTGCACTCGATTAAGATATTTACAAAGGATTGTTAAATCCACCTTTCTTGAAAGGATTTATTCTATTTTCTACACTTGTTAGAATGTAGACAAAAATACTCATTGACCTGAGTGTATGCAATCTTCAATTTCTGATTAAAAATCCATTAAAATCACATGTACAAACTATCACCTAATGTGATTGATTAATACCTTTGTTGCTTGGTAGCCTTGATTCTTGGTTCTTGATAACCAAATTCATCTTTTGTTGTTCTGCTTCTTGAAAATTTTAGTCTGATCCATAGATGTGCTCCTTGGCTACTTTCATCCTCTCATCATATTTCAAATGAATGATTGCACGTCTATTTATACAATAGATTGACCTATTTTAGTTTCACGTATTACAAAGATAACTCTATGATCGAAGGTTTACAACTTGACCTTGATCTCCTAGTCTGTATGTTTTTAATCAGTTAGACTGATTAAAACAATTATAATTATTGTTATTGTCCCTCAAGAAATGGTTTTAAATCAAATCAAAACTCTAAATATAAAACATAATTGTTTTATCTGACGCGGAAGTCAAATCCACTTTTCTCGGGATATAACTGACTTTCGGTGTCTAACGCTCGGGTTTCTCTGAAAGTCTTTCGGTGTTCCTTTGTTGAACTGTTCGTCGGGTCCCTTGCTCTGTCGGGTTCCTTTCTTTTCTTCTCTTTCCATTTATAGTGTAGTTTTCTCGTCGGGTTCCTCTTCAGCATTTTCGGTTTGCACTGTAAAAGTGTGTCGTCGGCTTTCTCTATACTTAGCACTTTCAGTCTGAACTGAAACCTTTCTTTCGGTGTAAGTGTAACCAACGGTTCAAAGAATTATTTTCCCTTTGCATATACTAATGGAAAAATTAATGTCTTCACATTATAGTAACCCCTATAGAATATTAGCTCAAATATCAATATTATTTTTGAAATCAACTCAATTCTACTCTTTTTATCACCTTGTTTCAAAGGGCAAGGTGAGAGCATATGGCGTAAGAAGACAGATAGATAAAAAAATAATTTGAAAAGTCTTGCAGGCAAGCTAGCCAACTTATAATTTAAAATAGTCGTAGAATTAATCTAGCCAAATTGGTTGATAGTAAGAGAAAATGAGTTATTTAACTCTAATATCACTTTAATAACCCTTACAGAACATTAGATCAAAACTCAATAATTGTTTTTACAATCAACTAGATTCTACTCATTTTTCTCACCTTGTTCCCAAAATGGGCAAATTGGGAGCATATGGAGTAAGAAAAAGGATGGCGAAAAAATAATTTTAAAAGTGTTGGGGGCAAGTTAACCAACTTATTTTAAAATGATTATAGAATTTCCCTATCTAAGGTAGCCCATACTGAGAGCAAATGAAGTTGCATCAATGCCAGAATGATATATTAACTCACTTAATTTCAGTTCATGCCATGCAAGGTAAAGAATGATAGAGATAAAAGGGGATGTAGAGGTGTTTCCATCCATGGCTCTAATAAAATGAAAATATTAGAAAAAAAAAAAAGAATATATTGGTATAGATTATGGATTATTATAATGAGAAATAACTTTCATTTACAATCATGTTTGAATTAGTTTCAAATGTATTTCTTCATTTTTCTAAAAATGAATATTTTGTCAAATATTTGACATAAAATTAACAATCATAAAATAATTACCTAAAAGGAAGTTGGAGAGATGAATGAGTCGTGTATAATCAGTCAACTGATTAAACAATATTATTTCCAACCCAAATTGTTGATTTATTAATGAATTCAAAAGTTAATTTGTAAAATTTATCCTTTTAGACCACTTTTAAACTACCAATGATCATATAATTGTTTCTAATCTATATTGTTCCAATTTTCAAATGTTACAATACTTTTAAATAATAATAAATTATTAAACATTTTGATAAGTACAACACTTCCCACATGAAGGATATCTTCTACAAGAGCACTCGACCACGTCAAAAATTTAATGATAGATATGTATCAACATAAACCACTACACATAAAATCGTTTTCATGCACCAAATTTATTTTTCTAGATGTATAAATCACACCAAAAATTAAAGCCTTACAAAACCCCAAAAATCTCTACAAACCCAAAAAAAAAATGAAAACCAGAAACCACAACCAAATATCCACTCTAAAATTTAATCTACAAATTTCAACACAATGGCGGTTCTTCTTGTGATAGCTAAATGTGGGCCTCTAACTTAGCCATACACTTCAACATAGTCATTTTTCTTCAGTCACATACAGAAATGGATTATAGATTAATTCATCCTACATGTGTGAATGAGTCGACCTGTTGCCTCCTAGTAGGCAAGAGTATGAGCTTGCTCTCAGATCATTGCAAGCTCAGTGACTACACCAAAGACCTAAATGAAGGATTTAATCTAGATGATGAAAGTAAAATGATTTGATTAATCTAAATGATTATGCAAATTTGTGGTTAATCCAACCTAATTAGGGTTCAATTTTAAAGCACCAAATTGAATGTGTAATGTATTCATTTTAATAACACCAAATTGACAATGCTCTAAATTAGATTGTTTGCAAGATTAACCAAGATAAACCAAAAATTAACAATGCTAAATGAATTGTAAGCTATGAAATGCAAGAAAGTTAGAGTTTAAAATGCAGCATAATAACGATGCAAAAATTTGGATCCTTTGTGAAGGAAAAGAGTTTCTTTTTTATAGAAATCTCTCTCGAATCAACGGTCGAGATCAAAAGAAAGAGTGGCTCATATTCGATTGAAGAAGCACAATCCATGTGCAAGTGATGTGATTGGTCGAGAGAGTCAGTTGACTGAATTGACTGGTCAATTATTTTGGAAACTTCCATATTCAGTTTTCAGTTAACTAAAATGTTTCCAGATTGATAAACAGTGGAGAATTAGTTCACTGAGTGGAACTGGATTGTTTCCAAAATGAAAAATCAGTTAACTAGATTTGATGATGTCATATGCATTTTTAATAATTTAATTGATTTTGAATGCACATTTATGTTTTTTATAATTAATTTAATTCATTTTTTATTTAATTGACAATTTTGTATTTTTATTTAATTAATATATCAGGATATCAATTAAATAATTAACATAAGGTTAATTTGCCAATGTATTATGATTTCAGGAATTAATTAATTAATCAAGTATGTTGATTGATTAGGACCTAGGGTTTAGGTCAAATCAGTTTGAATTTGATAGTTGCATGTTTGATTTAGAACTTAGGGTTTATCAAGATTAGGGATTCTTGATTAAATGTTGAGATTGGGGGTCTAGGGTTTAGATGACCATTTTTAGGTGATTACACTTGCAAAAAAAAAACTAGAAAAAGAATTAGGGTTTGTATACATAAACTAGTATTTGTTGCACGAATCAATTGCTCTAAGACTAATAGGTATTGTCCTTGAAGCTTACAAATTTTAAAAGGCTTTTTCTCATTGAAAATTGAGAAGATAAATGTACATTCATTCATGAGAAATGAAACATCTCCAAAAAATGTAGTGACTTTTCCAAAAACTCTTCTCCTTTTATAACTTTCTTGATGTTTTTGATTACGGTAAAAGCAGGTTTTGAAGGGAACCCCGAAACCCTTTAACAAAACATAGGAAGGAAAGATTAAAAAAGCCCCAACAAACAACAGATTGTCCCAAGGAGGGGACCAATCAACAGACGGTCACAACCCAGATTTTACAATAACAATTTCAAAACAAAAAGCAATAAAGCAGCTGGAAAGAAAACAGAGAAGAAACCCGCCAGCACTAAAATCAGAGAGATTTCAGAAGGCTTTCAGCTTCCACCAGCTGACTCCTCATTGTTGCCA
>MU226254.1:2512593-2541146 GCA_018584345.1 Thuja plicata
TATATATATATATATATGGCTTAGTAGTTATAAGAAAAACAATCATCCATCTCCACTATTATTTTTGGCGATATTGGATAATGACACTTAAAGATGTTCTAACATTGTTGGAGCTTAGCAATATCACAAAAAATAAGATAGGTTTTACAAACTTGACCACATGCCCAAGACCACAATGAATTTGATGGTGCATAATACATCTATTTTAGTGTATTATCACGAATTTGAATGGTGATTCAAAGTATTAAATAGTCCTAAGTTAGGATAGAAAAGTAAAAACAAGATTAATCGCAAATTCATGATTCTGATGATTATGCTAAATATAGTCCAATTAGATGACGGCAACACCCAACATCTATAGGAATTGCTTAGCATAAAACCAAAGGAGGGGGAATTTGACGAGGAGAAAACCAAAAAACCATAATATATTGACAGCTACCATATTTAGGAGATGGGGTATGGATATGCTAAGAACATGGGGTATGAATATGCTAAGAAAATGGGGGAAGAAGCATAACATGGGGGAAGAATCATAGTTGATTGAAATTTTCATAAATTATAAAGGCTTTACCCATATAAATAACAACATTTTTTCATTTGGGGAAAATCTAAGTGACAAGTTTTGCAACATAAAAAAGTATTTTTAGCCAAGAAAAGGCCTCCCATAACATCTATTAAGGTGGAAAGAAGATTTCAAATGCTCTCAAGACTAAGAAATTAGGAAACAAATTCAACTGGAATAAAATATAATTCAAAATCTATGTTTACAATATAGAGTGTTATTAGATCACTTGCTCTTTGAATACATATGTATTCAACGTGCCCTAAACTCACCTCCAAACTTTAGATCTAATGAGTTCAATGATAATGTAAATCATTATTTTAAGTTCTTTTACTTAAAATTCTTATAAAGTTCATCCACATATGTTGTCATGTGTCATTAGCTCTAATTGATGTATGTACAATACAAATATATTCTTAAATACATATATTTTCTATTTAAATATTGTTGTAATAATAACTACATAAATCCCTTATTTAATATTTGATCAATAATTAATTAACTAATACTATATTTTGATTATATCATACTAATATTAATCAATTTTATTAATTAATAAATATCATATTAATCATTGATATTAATCTATGATATAGTATTAATATTAATCAATATAATATTAAGCATTAATATTAATCTACACTTAATATTATTTATGAATATAATATCAATCTATAATGTTAATCAAATTAATATTAATAATTATCATAGTGATTATATTATGTTATTAATAAATATCTAAGTAATTATTAATAAATATCTTTATAATTAAATATGATTAATTTATAACCATACATAATACTAAAATGAAGGTTTTAGTAAAATGTGAAAGAACTGGTAGTTACCAGATTATTATAACTCATGAAAGAACCATATGTTACAAGATACTAATAGTATAAAATTTGTAAATATAAAACTATATTAGGATCTTTCCTAATTATTATGAACAAGCACTTTCAAAAGTCATGTCCCTCTTAGATAAGGAAAGAAAAGATATATATTGAAAAAAGAAAGTCATTCTTAGGGGAGAAGAAGTTGGATAGTTATAAATAAAATAAGCATTGGGGAACATTATGAAATAAAAATGAAAGAAAGAGAGCAGCAATAAATTCTCATAGCATGTGGAAAGGAGAGAATTTGGAGGATGAAATTAAAAGGAAAATATTTTAAAATATGGAAATAGGTACGTAGATCTTATTCTTATCTTAATAATAATATTCAAGAAGAAAATGATTCACACTTGTCAATATCTCCCACCTTATTATTAATATATTTTAGTATGTAAATATAATATTTAAAATGACAAAGAACATGAAAAATATAAGAGAAAATCAAGGAAATAATATAGGCATTTCTAAGAAACAAGAATTATATATATATATATATATATAAGATGTGAATAATATATATACTCTATAAGGGATAAAGAACTCTTATATATTCTATTAAATATTATATGAAATCAAAATGATATAATGTACTAAGGGGATTTGTGTGATATATATACATATATAATGTTGAAATGTATATTCTAGAAATTTTCATATTTTATATTTATTTTTCTGAATTTTATAGAGGAAAGACTATCCACAAATAAATCTAAGATTTATATTCCGAGTATTCAAGTTTAGCACTCTAAGATAAAATTAATGTTTTTTACATTTATATGTATATCCACTACATGATATAGAGGTCATATACAATGAATTTTATATTCATTCAGGATTGAGCATATATCTGGAGGGGACTAATGGAAATTGTTATAGTTTCCTTAGTCTCGAGATTGTTATAATCTCATGTAGGCAGTATATATACTGATATCAATCATATGCATATGTGTAGGCTTGGATAACGTTTATCATTTCCAAGAGAACTTAGGAGTAGTTCTCTATGGGAAGACGTGCCAATAGTCTAGGTTGCTTAGAATGGAACATATCGCCTTCAAGTGGAGAACCTAGAATCTTGTGAAGCTCGACCTAGAGGTAGCTCTTAGGGTCAAATCCCCCTTACTAACTTAGAATATAGAGATAATGGGTTGAATATTATATATTATCTTCTACTAATGATGTTTTTGCGGGGAACTTATATAAGGAAAACAAGAAGGGACATCACAAGTGGTATCAGAGCATGATTCTGCCATCATGCAGGGTAAAAGATAAAACATGGGATCCACACATTCATATATACTTGAGATTATATCAAATATATATAAGAAACAAATTATAAATGTTATGATTTTTTATGGCGTATTGATAATCCTAAAGGATCATATTTGTCATTAGTATACAAGGAAACATTTTTTGGACTATTGGTTTACATGATCACCGAGTGACAACATTCAGTCAAGTGTAGAGGACACCGAAAATAGACAAGTACAATGGTAACCAAAATCAGACTATCACCGATAGACAGTTCAGAGACTTCACCGAGCACAGACTACAAAGCAGGCCGAGCACCAGTCTATCGAGAGACAGTTGTATTCCCGAGAAAAGTGGATCTGAGATACACGTCAGATAAATCACTTCAGTTTTATAAATAGCTTTATGCTTAGCAGTAAACCATTTCTTGAGGAACAAGTAAAGCATATGTAATTGTTTTAATCAATCTAACTGATTATAAACATGCAAACTAGGAGATCAAGGTCAAGTTGTAAACCTTTGATCATAGAGTTTTTATTGTAAAGCATGAAACCTAATTAGGTCAATACATTGTATAAATAGATGTAGTAATCAATCAGAAGAAGATAATTGTAGCTGCAGCAGACATCTATGGATCAAACAGAGAGTTTCATGCAGAAGGACACAAAAGGAAGAATTCAGTTATGAAGAACTAAGATTCAAGGCTACCGAGCATAACAGAGGTATTAATCAATCACTATAGGTGATACGCATATCTTGTGAACTAAATGTATCTGTATTCAGTAATTCAAGATTGCATACTATCATGTCAACAAGTATTTTTTAGTACTCTCTAACAATTATAGAAAATATAAGAAATCCTTTAAGAAGGTGGAATTAACAGTCTTACTGTAAATCTCTTAACTGAGTGCACACTTAACAGTGTTGTTAAAATCTCTTAACCGAGTAGACCTAACCAGTCTAAAATGTTACTCCTAATAGAGTAAGATCATCAAAATTGATCACACTTGTAGCCTTAACCGGCACCTTCCATTCTGCAAATAGTGAAGCTTTGTGGGTTTCATCCCCACCACAGTTTTTACCTTCTAACAGGGGTTTTCTACATTACCAATTCTTGTGTCATGTGTAACTACTTTTCATGAATGTTTCTATGAATGTTTACATGCAATTAAGTATATGTTTTGATATTACATGCATAAGATAAAAAATAATTATGGTCGGTAATGCAAGGAAAGATTACTAAAGGTTAAAGTAATAAAAGTTTTAAGGGTACTAATTCACCCCTCCCCTCTCAGTACACACCATTCCATTATTCCAACAAGTGGTATTAGAGCTAGATCTCTTATTTGGAAAAGTTTAAATCACTTGAGAGAAAAGATCATACAATGGAAAGGTATTAGCTTGATAAGAATATTGAGAATCAGAAGTTGGAGATACAGATCTTCTATGAGAAATACAAAGAAGCAAGAATCAAGATGAGAGAGTTATTGGATGAAAGAAAAGGCATGGCATCTCGCTACAATGAAACTGACTATCATGAAGAAGAGATACATGATTTGTTTGAGTCATCGAGATCTACATCTAGCAATACATCTGACACATCTGAAGGAAGCATTACAAGCCTTAATGAAATCAATCACCATCTGCAAAACAAGTAAAGGTATTGCAAATCAGTCAAGAGACACAGATGGTAAGAATGATTTATGTTATGAATAATACTAGACAAGATGAACAAGAAAGAACATTAGCTATTGATGACAGGAGGAAGATCACTGAAAAGCTACAAGAGAGAGAAACTAAAATATAGAGACTTACTGAACATCATCGTGAGATCACCAACCAAATAGTTCTTATTAGTCGTGAGGCCAACTGAGTGAACATAGAACTCAATGGGAAATTGGAAGCTATTAGTGAACTAAGAGAAGAAAATGAGAAACTAAAGCATGAATTAAGGATTCAGCAACAGCATAATGATATGATCAAGAAAGCTAAAGAATGGATGATTTTCTAAATGGACAAAGAAGACTCAACAACAATACCAATTTAGGGTATACTGAGCATGGAGAATCATCAATCCGAGCTGATCAAAAATATGTCTATACAAATCCAAGACCAAAGAAGTAGTCATGCAATCACTCTGGAAAACTAGGCCACACATCAAATGTTTGCAGGAGCAAAGCTAAAGGTATTCCTAAATCCACTTCTACATTCATAGGTAATTGTTATAACTGTAACAAGCATGACACAAAGCACCTGAATGTAGATCTAAGGTGAAAAAACCAAGGAAGGAATCCTACATGGAAAAATATTGTTCTACTTGCAAAATGCATGGGCACACATCTCTTGAATGCAGGAAAAAGAAAAAGAAAGCATGGAAACCAAAAGAACAAGAAAATTCTTGTAAACCGAGAAGAGTCGGTAACTCATATGTTTGGGATTACAACACGTGGGTAAATTGCATAGCATGTGGTAGATATGGAAACATTGTTGCAAACTGCATGAGAAAATGGATACAGAGGTCAACAAGCTGGACTAACTCCGGAATGACATGCTTACATTGTCATAGGGTCAGTCACCTAAGAAAGGATTGCAGAGACCGAGTGACAAAGTCAAGCACTTTTTCTAATGGGAACACTATTGAAGATATCAGGAGAGTGAGAAATCAAATGTGGAGGAAAACTTCAAGCAAAGATGATGTTGGACCAAGTACTGCAATTGGTGACACCTCATGCAATGGATCTAGTGATATTACCACACCCACCTAATCAAAACAAGTAAGTACAGAACTACACTATACAAAGCTATATTTTAGATCAGTTCCAATATTCATTTATAATATGCCAAGTTAGCATGAATGAAGATGCAGTATGGTATTACTTGTTATGATTTTATGAATCCAATCTCGTCGGTTAATACACACCAAGCATCGTCGATGTACATATAAAAGCCAAGTTTTCAATATAAACCAAGCACCGTCGGTAATCATGTAAAAGACACTCAAGTCTTTGCTACATACCGAGTATCATCGGTGAACATGTGAAAAGTACAAGTAAGTTGTCACTTACCCCAAGCGTTACATTCTCACCAAGGATGAAGTCTTTGGTATGATACCTGAGCATCTTTGATTACCAAGTGGTACATAAAGAATTAATTGTACCACTTAGGTTATTAGCTATAAATAGGGCATCAAAGAGCTCATTCATTCACCAAAGCAAAAATGAGAAAACAGAAAAGCAAAGAAGAGAAACCAAAAGACACAAGTTTGCATATTGATAAACAACATATTCAAATGCGACTCCAACATATTCCCAGCATCTACAGCATGAAGATCACGTAAGTACCAAGACTTATCGAGCGCACAGTTCTTTACGGAGAAAGCCCTAAATTCATGAAAAATGGAAACCATATCACGGGTTACAAAGATCAAGAACATTAAAGACAAAAAGGTTAACCTGATCAAGAACTCTACCTGTGAAGAGCCTAAGTATAAATTTTTCCCAGAGGTTGCTTCACAACCCGACAACCAAGGAGCATTCTCGAGTATACCTCCTAGGGTTTTACTAGTCAAAGATATTTGTGCCTACATCCACTGCAAGATTGCAGAGATCAGAGATCTTGAGGTTGAAGAAGCTTACAAGAATATTTGCACAGATGGAAACCTTAAAGATGAACACAAACAAATTAAGGTGAAAGGGTTAACAAATTCCCTAATGTTCCCGAAAGATTTCAAGACCGAGTGGATTCAGATAGTACTCAGCCGAGTACATGACATAAAATGTGGTTAGATGAACCAAAACCAATCACTAAGGATGTGATTCACACAGTAACAGGTTATTCAGTAACCAAAAAGGCTAAAGCCCTAAAACATCCTTCTCGCCCCGAGATTGAAAAGTTAACAAGTGCAGTATGGAACGATAGAGGTTTAAAATTTAATTCAATCACCGACCCAGAGATGAAGTTCGGTGCATGTGTACTTGGATACAAGGTATTCCAAACTAGGCGATTGAATAGCATAGCATGTGGAGCAGTTGACACTGCCTATAAGATTGTAAAGAAAGGACTACAACTGGACTTATCCGAGCTGCTACGGAAGCAACTGGAGGAGAACATGAGAACTATTAGATTAGCTAGATCTAATTCATGTAGGTTCGGTTCACTCCTCATGTGCACATTTTTCTACTTTCAAAATTTCTTCCCATCTGTCGGTAATGTCAATTGGGACACAACCCGACCAATAACTGCACAAATTAGTGAACTAATTAAGTCACTAGGTGATAATTTCACATCAGTAATGGATGCATACTTCACATCTTTCAAAGACAGAATGCAAAAGAGAATGAGGATCCATGCACAACTGGTGGAATAGTATAAAGATGACATGTTTCATAGTGGATACTGACACCACTTTAATCAAACCAGATGTACCAAGAACAACATGGTTACCACCTCTAGATTATGAGATCAACATTGATCAAGCTAAAAATGCTATTGAAGTATTATTGAATGAAGCAGTGGACAAATCATTGGTCAGATTTGGAACATATGAAGAAGCCAAGTGTAGGATCAAGACAGGTTTAGTAGTGAAGAAGATAGACCGAAAGAAGAATAAAATAATAAAAACACTTGAGAATAAACTTTCAATAAATGATAAAGATTCGGAACAAAATGTCACTGAGGGACAGTCAACCATCAGTGAAGATGAAAAATTGAGTGATTCTGAATCTACTGAATCGGATGCACCACCAACAAAGAAACCAAGAACTACTGTTGCATCAAGAACTTGGAGTCAAACGACAAAAGATGTAGACTCACCACCGGTAAAGAAAGGTACAATGAGGACTTATAAGAGAGCCTCAAACCGTGAAAATAGCACCGAGACAAAGAAGGAGATATATCCAAGGAAAAGAAGACAAGGAAGATATTGAATAGTATGAGAAAGAACAAGGACTCCAAGCTGAAAATCTCAAAGTGCCTAATACAGTTGATGAAGTTGTTGAGTCGTTCATCAACACTAGGAGCATATCACACCGAAAGATTAGACAATGGCTAACCTTGTCTCCCGGAGATCAGACTAAGATAAAAGAAGCCATAATTAAGGCAATGGTTGCATACAAGTATGTACCAATATAATTCAACAAGAAAATGCCACAAGATCTTAATGACAGAATATCAGCAAGGTGGACTTATGCATTGCATACAAAGAAACAGATAAGGGAAAGATCCCTAGTCACACTCATGCCACCCGAGTCAACACTTGAAGAGATTGATGAAACAATGAAAGAGCATTCAAAGAAAATTTCAACTAAAATGAGAGCATACAAAGTACTATAGGGTCAATTACAAGAGCTTGACAAAGAAAGCAATGATACTTGGAATGAAATATTCAATGCCCCCAAGCAGGTACTGTCTCTTACCGAGAAACCTCACTATGAAGAAAAAGAGGCCACACCGAGCCCAGAACATATCTTCATCAATGACACTGAGGATGTTACTCCTGTTGATTTGACAACAGTGGCAAGCAAGGCCATGGATGACATACCTCACATATTACAATCATTAGGGGATACAACAAAGATCACCATAAAAGATATAACTCTTATTGATTCTGATGATGATCCCAAGAAGGATGAAAATGTAAATGATGTCATCGAGAAAGCAAAGGAAATGGATACAATGAATGTTGTACAGGCAAATGTACCAGGTCACATACCTCTATTGATACAAGCTATCAATATAATTACTAAAGAGAAGGAAAAGTCACCTGAGCCTGATGCAAACATACCAATAGACACAGGTGATGAACAAGGGAAGCAGACATATACAAATGAGGAGAAGAAAGCAAAAGGTGGAGAGGATAAACAAAGTGATGCCAAGGAAACTGAAGAGGCAAACAAAGTTGCAGATATAGACAAGGTTGATGTAGAGACGTCTACTACCGACAAACAAGTCAATACCGAGCACCATACAAAAGGCACCACACCTCCCACACAATTACCAAAAGAAAAAGAGACAGAGAAGGAACTTACAATAGTCCTTCATTCCCCTGCTTCCAGCACTATTTCAAAGAAGAAGAAGAAAAGAAAATCACCGGTCACACTCGATGAAATCATTGACATGCCCGCCTGTGATCCTAGAACACTGGATCCTGAGTCCCTAAACAGGTATGGTGAACTTTGCAAGAGGAAGGCTATACAGGAAAAGCTTAAGGAGCACAAGAACTCACAAGTCCTAAATAATACAAAGGAAATACTATTGCAGATAGTATCAGACACTTAACTTGATCAAAATGCACCTATACTTGATCAATTAGCAGTACTCACTGACACCATTACATCACAGAATGTAAATGCAGACAAAGTCATTGAGGAACGTGCTGAGGAGAAGTGTCAATACAAGTTAACCAAGAAGATTAGCCAAGAAGTGGCAGAAAATAAGGTAAAACTTTCTGAATTAGTAACTACAATCGAACCAATAATATCAGTCGAAGTAGTTAAACTAGTTCAAAATTTGTCCATAATAGAGCATTTCACTACCGAGCATAGTGAAAAGATAGCTAAGATAGATGAAGATCTTAAGGCTAGTTCACGAAGTCTCACAACCGAAGAAAATGCATTCCAATTGTATTATGACAAGATTGTAGAGTCAAAAAGGTTGAGACTAGAACTATAAAGGGATGAAAGCAGAATCCGAGATGAGGTAACCGAGCTCCAAGCTATGTTACTCCTGAATCTCACACTGCTGTTGAAACACATGACTTTGGCAAAAGCATTGATTGCCACCCCAGAGATGTCTTTTATCGAGAGTATATATGACATGCACGCCAGACTCACATTGGAATACATGACCCTGGAACACCTCCAAGAGAAATGGGAGAAGATAATGGCAGACATTCAAAATCCCATGCCCGCATACTTGACAAGCTGTAAGTATTACACCTTTGTCATTATTTTGAAAAAAAAGGGGAAATTATATGTATAAGGGGGAATATATATGCATATACATGTCAAAAGGGGAAAACATGTCAAAGGCTAAAGAAGGAAATATACAAAGGAGAAACATGTACATACACCGTACTGAGGCATGCACATAGGGGGAGTAAATGACAAGGTATACACTTGGTGTAGATACTGAACATTTCAGTTTGCACATATCAATTTTTGATAATAATGCCAAAGTGGGAGATTGATAATCCTAAAGGATCATATTTGTCATTAGTATACAAGGAAATAGTTTTTGGACTATTGGTTTACATGATCACCGAGTGACAGCATTCAGTCAAGTGCAGAGGACACTAAAAATAGACAAGTACAATGGTAACTGAAATTAGACTATCACCAACAGACAGTTCAGAGACATCACCGAGCACAGAATACAAAGAAAACCGAGCACCAGTCTACCAAGAGACAGTTTTATTCCCGAGAAAAGTTGATCTGAGATACACGTCAGATAAAGCACTTCAATTTTATAAATAGCTTTATGCTTAGCTATAAAACCATTTCTTGAGGAACAAGTAAAGCATATGCAATTATTTTAATCAGTCTAACTGATTGTAAACATGCAAAGTAGGAGATCAAGGTCAAGTTGTAAACCTTTGATCATACAGTTTTTATTGTAAAGCGTGAAACCTAATTAGGTCAATACATTGTATAAATAGATGTAGTAATCAATCTGAAGAAGATGATTGTAGCCGCATCAGACATCTATGGATCAGACAGAGAGTTTCATGCAGAAGGACACAAAAGGAAGAATTCAGTTATGAAGAACTAAGATTTAAGGCTACCGAGCAGGATAGAGATATTAATCAATCACTATATGTGATACACATATCTTGTGAACTAAATGGATCTATATTTAGCAATTCAAGATTGCATACTATTAGGTCAACAAGTATTTTTTACTACTCTCTAACAATTGTAGCAAATAGAAGAAATCCTTTAAGAAGGTGGACTTAACAGTCTTATTGTAAATCTCTTAACCGAGTGCACACTTAACAGTGTTGTTAAAATCTCTTAATCGAGTAGACCTAACCAATCTAAAATATTACTCCTAACAGGGTAAGATCATCAGAAGTGATCACACTTGTAGCCTTAACTAGCACCTTCCATTCTGCAGATAGTGAAGCTTTGTGGGTTTCATCCCCACCACAGTTTTTACCTTCTAATAGGGGTTTTCTACGTTACCAATTCTTGTGTCATGTGTAACTACTTTTCATGAATGTTTACATGCAATTAAGTTTATGTTTTGATATTACATGCATAAGGTAGAAAAGAAATATGGTCGGTAATGCAAGGAAAGATTACTAAAGGTTAAAGTGATTAAAGTTTTAAGGGTATTGATTCACCCCTCCCCTCTCAGTACACACCATTCCATTATTCCAACATATGTCTTGTCTCATAATTGATCGAAATAAATGGAGGAAATAAGTTAGGGAATTACAGTTTACTGGCTCCCCCAAACTAAGTAGGCCACCCCAAGAGATGGAATTGTCATAGTGGAATATTCTTGCCCCTTGTGGGCCAAGAGGTGAGTTGTCATAGTGGGACGGTGCGCTCTCTTGGGCTTAGTTGGCCTTAGTAGTTTACATGCACCATCTCGAGACTTTCCTACCAAACTAAATCATGATTGATTATGAAAGACGTGTTTAGCATTCTTTGTTTCCCAATCAATAATAATGAAACTAGAAATGTGTGTTATGTGTGTACTTTGTGTATGCTTCGTGTCTTTATGCATCAATGTGTATACTTTGTGTATGCTTTGTGCCTTCATGCATTAGTATGTATACTTTGTGTACGCTTTGTGTCTTCATACATTAATGTGTATATTTCGTATCTTCATACATGTATTTCATATTTTCAGATGTATAGCCTTAATTAGGATTTAGAGCAATGACGATTGTTATCATACAAATGATGATTTTGTTATAGTTTATATAAGATCATAATTCCCTTTCTAACTAAGAAAAATAGTGATAATAATTGCTTGAGGGCAAGCTATTTTGGGAGGGCTAGTCTGTCATAAGTCCTAATTGATGTATGTACAATACAAATATATTCTTAAATACATGTATATTCTATTTAAATATTATTGTAATAATAACTACATAAATCCCTTATTTAATGTTTGATCAATAATTAATTAAAAAATTCTATATTTTGATTTTATCATACTAATATTAATCAATATTATTAATTAAAATATATAATATTAATCATTAATATTAATCTATTATATAGTATTAATATTAAAATCAATATAATATTAAGCATTAATATTAATCTATAATTTATATTATTTATTTATATTATTTATCAATATGATATTAATCATTGATATTAATCGATGATATAGTATTAATATTAAAATCAATATAATATTAAGTATTCATATTAATTTATAATTTATATTATTTATCAATACAATATTAATCTATAATGTTAATCAGATTAATATTAATAATTATCTTAATGATTATATGTTATTAATAAATATCTAAGTAATAATTAATAAATATCTTTATAATTAAATATGATGAAAGAACCATATGTTACAAGATACTAATAGTATAAAGTTAGTAAATATAAAACTCTAATAGGATCTTTCCTAATTATTATGAACAAGAACTTTCAAAAATCACGTCCCACTTAGGTAAGGAAAGAAAAGATATATATTAAAGAAAGAAAGTCATTTTTGGGGGAGAAGAAGTTGGATAGTAATAAATAAAATAAGCATTTGGAAACATTAAGAAAATAAAAAAGAAAGAAAGAGAGCAGCAATAAATTCTCATAGCATGTGGAAAGGAGAGAATGGAGGATGAAATTAAAAGGAAAACATTTTAAAATATGGAAATAGGAACATAGATCTTATTCTTATCTTAATAATAATATTTGGGAAGAAAATGATTCACACTTATCAATATCTCCTACCTTATTATTATTATATTTTAAAATGTAAATATAATACTTAAAATGACAAAGAACATTGAAAATATAGGAGAAAATGAAGGAAACAATATAGGAGGAAAACTAGGAAATAATATAGGAAAAAAAGAAGTATATAGGCATTTCTAAGAAACAAGAATATATATATATATATATATATATATATATATATATATAATCATAGTTATATATTTGTATCTTTATGTTATATTACATATATTTATATATATTAATAATAATCAAAAATTATATATGTTATATTTCGTATGTGAATTATATATATATAATGCTAAAATGTATATTCTGGAAATTATCATATTTTATATTCATTTTTCTGAATTTTATAGAGGAAAGACTATCCACAAATAAATCTAAGATTTATATTCTGTGTATTCAAGTTTAGCACTAAGATAAAATTCATGTTTTTTACATTTATATGTATATCCACTACTAATTATGATGATATAGAGGTCATATACAATGAATTTTATATTCATTAAGGATTGAGCCTATATCTGGAGGGGACTAATGGAAATTGTTATAGTTTCCTTAGTCTCGAGATTGTTATAATCTCGTGTAGGCAGTATATATACTGATATCAGTCATATGCATATGTGTAGGCTTGGATAATGTTTATTGTTTCCAAGAGAACTTAGGAGTGGTGCTCTATGGGAAGACGTCTCGATAGTCCAGGTTGCTTAGAATGGATCATATATTTTTCAAGTGGAGAACCTCGAATCCTGTGAAGCCCGACCTAGAGGTAGCTCTTAGGGTCAAATCCCCCTTACTAACTTAGAATATAGAGATAATGGGTTGAATATTATATATTACCTTCTACTAATGATGGTTTTGCAGGGAACATATATAAGGAAAACAAGAAGGGACATTACATCATGTTAAGATTTTTTGTATCAATTAATTACAAATTTCATGCTAATATTACTTGTAAGGGACTATTGTGTTACATTGTTAAGAAACAAGTCTTGTTTTTCTCTAAGAAGCTTCCTCCCTTTATAGAACTTGCATCCTCATCAATAGGATTCTTCATCTAGTAGGTGCATTTAGTAGTTTTTTTTCAAGTTGAATTGCACCCATTTCAAAGTCCTTAATCAAACAATCTTATGGTATAATACAACCATTCCCTTTAACTAGACTAAGAAACATTATGTTTTCCCTAAAAAAATATTAAGATAGTGGGTTGAGATGACATTCTTAATGGATCTCTCATAATTTGACAATGATTTGCTTTATTTTGATTTAATCTTCATGTGCAAACTTCCTAGTTGCTTGATTTATGATACTCTTTATGACCACAATATTGAACAAAAAGACAATGGATACAACGTGATTTTTGGAACTTTATGTCAATTATAAACTTTCCATAAGAATGTTTCTTAGATGAACATATCCTTGGTATCAACATTATTGTTTATCTTGATACTTGCATAAATAGTATTATAGGTTGCCAGATTTTATTTTTTATAAACTCTCCAAAATCTACCTCCGCATAAAGGAGGTGGGTTACCTAAAAGAACAATTAAAATTTAACTTCATATAACAAGGTGGATAAAGAGATCATTTGCTTTAAGAATCTACTCTATTTAAACTTACTATATTCATAGAGATCTCTCTTATAAATAAATTTTTAAAATGTAAATAATCAAATTCTCCAACATGCAATTAAATTTGTTTTATGATAGTATATGAGAAAGCATCCAATAATTGAATGGAGTGCATGATTATTGTAAATAATCAAATTTTCCAACATGCAATTAAATTTGTTTTATGATAGTATATGAGAAAGCATCCAATAATTGAATGGAATACATGATTATTGAACATTATAGAATTTTTTTTAAAAGAATGCCAAAAAATTATTAATTGAAACTTTCATTATTAATAAATAAGTTGTTTTTTTATTTTTTTGGGAAGAAATAGTATTAAGTAAAACAAAATCACCCAAAATGATAAATTATGTAATAGCATGTCACATAATTAAGTAATTGATTTAACAAATTATGAACGAACTTTGAAAAAAACTATAATACATTGTATTGATTGTGATATAAAAATAGAAATCGTTAATATGACTCCACAAATATAATACATTGTATTCATAATGAACCTACCAAAATAGGGTGCCCAATTACTAGCTGCTCCCTCTAGCCTCCAGCAAACTTTACAATTTTTACTAATTTATATTATCCTTGGCCACCAATGTCGAGCCAAAAATGACAAGCAAATGAGTTATACCAAAAGAATTCTTTTCAATTATGAAGCCTCCACAATAAGGCTTCACAAATGGATATACTTTGTCCATTAAAAAGGAGTTGCATTTACTCTGTTTTTTATCCAATAACTAGCTCAGTAGGCTATGATATCTTCTTTATAATCCCTAGAAACTCAAAGTTTGCAAGAGGAAGGCAGAGTGTTCCAAAAGGCACAATCAAATTTTGACGTCATACAATCTAGTTGAGTGAGTGGTCCACATTAAACAAGTAATTTACATATGTCATCTTTGTCATGATTAAAAGTTTCTAGAATGGAAAAAAAATATTGTATTTAATATTTGATATTTTGTTAAGTACACTTTTGGTTTATTAGTGGTGTTGAATATCTTTGAATGATATTTAAAAGTAAGGTTAAAATCGTATCTCAAACAATTTTAATAAAATAGGTTTCAAAATCATAATCCAAATGACTCTTGCAAAACAAATATCCTTTAGGGTCGAAATCATACCCCACACAACTTTGACAAAATGAATACCCCTCAATCCGCTTTCACCAAATGAAACGAAGATTATTTTTTATTAATAATGCAGCCAAACAAGGAGGCTGACCCTTACAACATCATTGCCAAAAGGATGTGAGGAGAGAAACACACATCAGCAAAAGTGTTGGTGACCACTTAGAACCACACAAGGCACACTGTCAGCAAAACAACAGAGGGGCATAAAAACAACCATTTACAATATAGGTGCCAAAAGAAGCCGCTAATCCCACACTGCCAACAACCCACATAGTGGAAAATGTCTTCGAACGTTGCCAAGGGGTTCTCCCGCCCATCCATTTCAAAATGTCGCCCAGCTCCCATTCTGGTTTCCCCAGCGATCTTTGCACAGATTGCCCGCAATGGGCCTAGGGACTCTTTGGCGGAGGCTGCCTCTCCCCACGCGCTCGCGGCCCTTCTGGCTCGTGCACCCCCCACATTGGGTTTGGCTGCGGGCGATAGTCTTGTTGCTCGTGTTAGGCCTTCTCCACCTGTGCAATCTGCATAAGTGTTGCTTTCTCCTCCTATCTACCCTGCTTCGTCTGGGGATGTGTCAGTTGCGGCGGCAGCTAGGGTTTTGGAGGCGGACTCTTCGCCAATTCGGGCTTCTGGTCTTTCTAAGTTCTTAGAGGTTCCAAGGTAGTCTTTTGCTAAGATCGTGTCTAAGCAAACTGTGGTTGAGAATGGAGCTAGGGCTTCTTCTCCTGTTCTTGTATCTGGATCTCTCTCGATCAAGCTTTCGTTTGTGGCTGGAGGAGATTTGGAGAACAGTACTAAGATTTTTAAAGCTCATGGACTGATTTGCCGATTTAGGGGATTCTGGCCTAGCCTTCCCCTTTTGCATGAATGGGTCACTTGTAAATGGGAATCATTGCTATCAGGTATTGTTTATATCTTTCCCATGGCAAAGGGGTTTTTCATTGCAAAGTTTGATGTTGTTGAGGATAGAATCAAGATTCTATGTGATCACTTCTTTTGCTAGGAGGATGATAAAATTATGCTTATGGTAAGCCCTGGCACCCGGATTTTAATCCTTCATCTGAAGTTTTCAGTAAGATCCCTATATGGGTCTGACTCCCAAACCTCCCTCTTCATCTCTGGCATGATTCCATTCTTGAGGAAGTGGGTGAGGCTTTGGGGGACTTTTTGATGTTGGATCATGAGTCCTACAATATACTTCATTCCACTTTTGCTCGAATTTTAGTTGACCTTGACACCTCGAAGGGTCTCCCAGCTGAAATCAAAATTGAATCAACCTTAGGTTCTTGGACCCAGTAGCTTGACTATGAGGGCATTCCCTTAAGAAGTCGAAAATGTTTCAAGACTGGCCACATTTCAGCACATTGTGGCTTGGATTTTAAGAAAAAGAAAACTTCTCCCTCCTGGTGGAAGGGTGCCTCTACCCAACATTATACAATTCTCAAAAGTTCCTCTCAACCTGGGAAGAAGGATTTGCCTCCTGCTGCCCCTACTGGGTCTATGGTTGCTGTTGGTTTTGACTTTGTGTCTGCTAGTGTTACTTCTGCTCTCTCCCCACCAGCAACTGTTGTTGGTGGTTCTGCTGGTGGTTCTGTGTTTGTTGTAGCTGAACCTGTTCTTTCTCCGCTGGTTGTTAGGGGAACTGTGGGTGTTGGTTTGGTTGGTCCTGATGGTGTTCTGGCTCCTACTTGCTCTAGTTTGGCAGAGCCTTTATTTAACAATCCTAGCGTTGGGGCTAAAGGTTGGCCCTGTGCTGGATGTGTCGCTAGAAGTTTCTACTCCCTTGCTGGGTGTTGGCTCTTTTGCTTTGGAGTGTTGGCAGGATGAGGCTGCTAGAGTTGAAGATGGTTGGGTTACAGTTAAAGGTAAAAATGTTAAAAATTCCTCTTCTTCTTTTGACATGACCCTTCGGTCCCATAAGGGGTCAAAAGGATAGTTTTCTCTTTTCCGCAGATATTCTCTATTGATTTATTCTTTGTTGCGGTTCGGGAATTTTTTGTCTGAGTTTTCATTGAGTGTTTCTCTTGGGCCTTTTGTTCAAGCTGGTATGTTTAGTTATGGGAATTTGTATTGCTCTATCTTAAATTCATTTTTTTGTACAGGGTTTCGAGGGCCCTTCAGATCCTGATTTTACCTTAAAAAAAAACAACCCACATAGTGGGGCACACTAAAAGTCAATAACAGCATAACACCCCCCCCTACTGAAAATCCACCACCACCCCACAAAACTCCTTTCCACCTCAATATGAAAGGAGCACACCTCTATATTAGTGGGATAGGAATAGACCACCCAGAAGGGAAGGGTACCACAACTCCATTCCACACCCAAACAGTCATAGGAAGGTTGAACCTAAAGACCGAATCAAATCTCCTTTATCACGACGCATATCTCCACCTCTGTAGAAGACTCGTAGACCTTCATAGGAACCATGACAAAGAAGAAGAACAGAGTAAATCCACCCGCCCAAGAAGCAAACAGAACAACCCCAAAACCAGCTGCATACATTAACCAAAAACCATAGACCATATCACGCCCTTGAAAACTTCCAACAGACAACTGGCCACAAAGGAAAACAAGAACTTTGTCCATACCGACAAACATGGACAATCTTCCGAAGACAAAAGAAAAGCTAAAACAATAAATTCCATCATAGCAAATTTCAAAAACACCAACCCCATACTGGCATCCAGAGTGAAATGCCAGACCACTCACATCACTAACATAGACAGAGACAATAGTATGTATGATCCCAACCTGTATCTTCATCATTTCAAAAGACCAAGGAAACTTCACATCAAAATAAGGGAAGCCCTAGTCAGTGGGACTGTTGTAGCAGCCAACAAAACACAAAGGAACAACCACAATAAAAAACACAGATATTTGAAACCCAAAATGGTACTTTCCTCATTAGCAAAGGGAGGAATGGCCTCCCTTGTTGGCATCCAAGCTAAAACGGGAACAACCCAACATGTAGGTTGTCTCCACACTTTTACGACACCGAAAACCATGAAAAGATCATGCCCTCCCTCGGACTCAGCTTCCCCAGATGAATGATGGGAGCACCATCTCCACCCATCAAGAAGTTCCATCCAAATTGTGAGGTCCATAGTTAGGAAAAACATTAGCACCCCAACAGTTAACGCAGCCTGCAACATATCAACCTTCACAAGAAAACTACCAAAGCCAATCCAACTATCAATAGCAGCCGAGTCACACCCCACCATCCCCTTCTTCACACAAAAGGTCAAGGCTAACCCAAAAAAGATATCCATCACCATTACTCTGGAATGGAGTAAATGACCAATCTTCAGCAAACTGTAGCAGGGTAACCATTCCACGGTAATAGGGCAAAAGGCCCCATCCAAACACCACTTGCACAAAACACCTGCCAAGACCAACGCACACAGTCGGAGCAACAAACCAACACAGGAAGAAGCAGAGTTGTCCACTATCGAATGCACCAACACAGGGGTATCCAAAGTAAAGTAACAGATAACGGGGCCCAGGCATTTATCAAAATCAAAAACACCAAAAAACAGGGAGAGCACCCACCATGAGAGGGTGGCCAAACGCAAGACACCTCAAACCACCATCACGCAGGGCAGGTAGAGACATCACCACATCCATCACGCCATGGAAAAGAGATCTACCGCCACCGACAACAACCACAACACGGGTGTGAGATTTAGTAAAATGAATGCCGACAGAATCCACTGTCGACATAGCAGACCAACCAGAAAGGGTCGCCATCAACAAGGTGACACAGCATGGCCAACGTGGGCCTGAGCTGAAGAACATCTGACTTCAGCAGCCCGCCATCCATAGGAAACCCCTCTGAAAACACCACAACCCAGCACAAAGAGTGGCAGGCACCAACAGGGCTGAGAGAAGTCGCAGGAACAAGCGGGGCTCACAGACCCCCCAAATCCCCCACACCAAAGCCCTCCTTAGTGACCAACTGATCACTACCATTGTACACAGTCCCACGTCGAGGGGAAAATGCCCACACACCTTCCCAGCACCGAATGCAGGGAAAAAGAGACTGTCGCCAACAGACAACAGACCACCCAACGACCACTAGCACAAAAGACAGGGAGACTAACCGTTTCGATGAGGCAGAAACAAGGAAAACCACCAACCATCTTAACGCATCCACCATAGGACAGCCACGAGCGAGGCTCATAGGCGCGAAAACCAAACCAATGCCCAACACCAAAGCGCCCAAAACCTACAGGCACAAACCAAAGGATGCTAGGAGAAGCAGCTGGTAACCGAAAAAGCACCCAAACCCTCGCCAAACCATCTGGGTCGTCGTCCTCATCCCCCTCTCCACACCCTTTAACACCACAATTAAAAAAAAAACCCCACTCCCACTCAAACCCTCACTCTCGCCCATCGTTCAAAACCAATGAAACCAAGATTGTCCAGTAAATACCCTCGATAAAATAAATATCCTTCAATTCTTGACTCTTAACTGAATAAAATAGATTATACATTCAACTTTAATTGTACTTCCAATACTAATAGATTGGAAGAACAGAAATTATTTACTCTCAACATTAAAACTTATAAAAAATATAAAAATATCATATTTTCTTACCATATTTTCAACCAACGTTATAAATCATCTATTAGATAGCATAAAAATAAGGTTTTACAAATAGTTATTGTTTTTCCATGCAAGAAGATTGGAGCATATATATTTTATATTTTCTTACCCTATATTTAATTTTTATTCACAAACATGCAAACACTCAGTTCACATGCATGCCATCTTCTTCGTGATTGAAATTCTACAGATAAAAAACAGAATTTATGTATATTGACCATCTATTTTACAAATGGAAAGAAATGATTTGAAGCATAATTTATTTTCAGTATTTTATATTTTCTTTCTTTTATCTTCAATCTGCATTCATAAATTGCCTACTGGATAGAAGAACTTGATGCAAATCTCTCGCCTTACATTAATTAAGGGTAATGAAAAGTCAACGAACAAATAACAATGGAAGGATACTGTGTTTAATAATGTAGGAGGAATGATTATAAAATGTGCTTCTACACTCTATCTTAATGACTACACCACTTCTGAATTTTTCATTTATATTGTAGAATACAAACCTGTAATAAAATTATTAATTCCTTCAACCATGGCAAAACTATTGTCATTTGACTAAAGTTATGTTGTAGAAGCTTCCTTAGCCTGAACGAGTCGGGCAGTCACCGCATCCCATGAAACAAGTTCATTCATAAATACTGATATGTAATCTGGCCTTCGGTTCTGTTATCAAATGACAGAAAAGATCAGAAACGGGTCCTATTGTCCATTCATTTTAAGTACTCAATCTTCAATTGCCGGTATCTGAAAATGGGAATTCAATATTATATCATCACTACTAGAATCTTGCTTGGTTTTGCAGGCTTACCTGATAGTCAAGATAATATGCATGCTGTATCATACAAGAGACAATGTCATTTGATCAGCACATAGAACACGGTTAAGTGATGCTTTAATAAAGTTCAAATCTTAAGGGCATAGAAGTCTATGCTAATAATGATGTGAAATATGCAGTTACACTCTAAACATTTAGTAGCCAATTCGATAAGAAAGGAATTAAATAAGCAAACGGCAATGTTTTCCTCAGCTTACCTCCCAAACATCTATGGTCAGAAGTGGCTGCAACAAGCAAACATAAAATAAAACATGCTATCAGAATAATGAGTGTTAAATTCTTTGATTGAACATTATAGGAAATACACCAATAAACAGATTAAAAACCCAAAGTTAATAGCATATCTTTTAACATCTGAAGAGGAATGTTTTTGATTAAATAAGAAGAAAACAAGGCCTGAACCCTATACAAGAGAAGCCCAAAGGGAAAAGCAAAACCAGCCCAAGAAAAGCCATAAACAACACATTAGCAGTTTACCAAAAGTGTAAGAGTTCAGCTGGATCTTAATCAAAAACAATAGGAAAGCAGAAAACAACTTAAGGAGCAAGCAATCCCCAATCCCCAGTGAGGAATTTATACATTTCATCATACTTATCCAAATTAACATTTTTCTCGTGCTTCTTCAGCTCCAACCCCTCCAGGACTGAGAGACTGGTGGCAGACCTATGCATGACTTTAGAGTTGAACCTCATCATGACCTTCATGCTTTTCTCCATCTCTTCCAGTTTGGTCTTTGTCTTCTCCACGTCCTTCACAATTTGGAAGCAAATCTCACATTGCTGCTGGTCCGTGGCAGGGGCACCTGACAAATTCTCAGTCATAATATAGTGGGCTTTGGTGGAGGGCATACCTAGTTCCATAGCTCCAAAAACATTTGGTGCAGAAACCCAATTTTGCATTTGACAAGTTTTTCATTCTCTTCGAAGAATTTCCCCATACATTCAATGGTGGGAGTCTTGCTTTGCAGTCAGACTTTTTTCCCCATAGCAGCTCATCCCAGAGGCTCTGCCGATGACCTCCTCATTGACTTCAAAGCTCACACCTCCCACTTGAACATGCCTTTAGTTCCAAGAATCAGCAAATTGAATTGAAATATTTTTGTCAAACATGTTATGTCATTCAAGATAAGAGGCAATGCCACCCTCACGACTGATATACCAGAGAGTCCCATCCTTCTTCACATAGTCACAGGATCCAGGCTCAGTGGGAATAATACAACAGCAAATGGGCTTTCGAAAACTGGAGCAGATTAGTGATGAGACAATGTCGTAAAGCTTTTGCAAAAATCCAAAGAGTTCCTCAGCCAAATAAAACGCTGGCAAAACCAAAGGGTTCGAGCAGCATAAATGAAAATGGCAGAATCATCAGAATTCCACCCCTCAAGTGTGTGATTGTGATGTCGCAAACATACGCTTTACGAACTCAAATGAAAAGTAGTACTCAAGTGATAATCATTGCCACAAAGTGTCACAGAAAGTTTGAACTTCAGAGTCCACCTCATCCAACCATTCTTCCAAGCCCTTTGCCATGTCAGCATAACAACCAATCCTCCATACACTGTGTCATCAGTCGAAGCAAATGGAGGAAAATGAGGAAAATAAAGATTTACACCCCTTCTCAAAATTTTCATAATGATAGCATATGATAATCACAGCACTATACCAACACATGAGTATATTCATTAAAAACATTAAGCACCTTTATTCATAGGCGCTAGGTCCCTATGAATGAACAAGGGAATAGGCTAGAGAGCTTAGGAAGATTCCTTAGACAATTCTAACCTCCTTGAATTCATGTTTATACTCAAATTAGCCATGCCATCAGCAACTTGGTTCCCTTCCCTATATAAGCGAACAGCAGTATACTCTAGATCATTCAGAAGACCATGAATATCCCAAAATAATATCAATGAGATTCTATGGAGGGTCCACTTTGCCTGGAAAGTTGATAATGAGCTTGGAATCACCCTCTAAATGCAATTTCCGGGTTCCTAAAGACAGACCCAGTTTGACTCCCCACAACAAAGCAAGGGCCTCAGCCTCATTAGTGGATTTTACTCCCAAACCACCTGTACAGGCAGCAATAGAGTCACCCTTACAAGATCTTAGAATACCACGCCCATCAGCAGGTCCCAGAATCCCTTTTGTAGCCCTCTCAAAGTTCAATTTACTCCAACCATCAGGAAGCGTTCCAAAAGATGTTAAGGCGAGCTATCCTCATAGTTCTATCAATCTTGCTGATGTTTATAGCGATGGCTCAATTCTTAGGAATAGTAAGTTCCAAAGGGGAAGGGGGAACTTCAGGGACACCTTGTAGATAGAGACATTCTTAACGAGCGGTTTTCAGAAGGCTCCTCAACATTCTTTGCAGAATCCCAAAAGATTCAGTTATGCATTTATTTTCAAAAGGTTCCACACCAGATGTGGAGAAGTCTGAGTACAGAGCCCCTAGATAATAGGGTGGAAGAAAGGAGAGGACCAGTCATTGACAAATGAGGACAAGTTCTCATTTGTAACCCAACACAATTCAAATTTTTCCATGCACCTTTCCAAGACTGCTCTAGCAAACTCACAATGAAAAAACAAGCGGGCACCGAATCCTCCTCTTTGTAGCAGAGAATACATCTATTAGAAAGAAGAGAACCTCTCCTGTAAATTTTCTGTGAGAATTTTGTTGTGGGCAGCAGTCCACCAGAAGTTGACTTTCAGAACTAGCTTACGGTTTCAAATTCTTTCCAAAAATCTCAATCTGATGGAGGCGTCTAATAGCAGGCCATAAGCAGATTTGACAGTGAAGCAGCCTTTATTATTCCAGACCCAGAGAACTTCATCCTCTTTGGGTAAAATGAGAATTTGAAGATCCTGCAGCATTCTTTGACGGTCGCTGGCAACCATAGCCAACTCATTCTGATTAAGGCACCAATCAGAAAAGTTTTTCCATTTATTAATTGTTCCATTCTTTATGAAATAGTCGCAAATTAAAGGACCAAAAGAATTACTAGCACAGACTGCCAATATGCTGTAGGTTTGGTGACTGTTTAAGGGCTGCTGAAGCACCTAGATATCCTCCCAAATCTAAATATTTCTACCATTTCCAATTTTCTACACGCTTCCTTTATGTAAAAGACTCCTGTTTTTAGCACATTATTCCAAATTGCAGATCCTTTTGGGACACAAACGTCAAAGAGGAACTTATTATCCAAGGTATTACTCAAGTATTTGACTTTCATTAACAGGCCCCAGTAGTTGTTGAAGAGGAATGTTAATAAGTACAATGTGCTGTATTATGATTTTTTTGCTATGTTACACAGGGACGCGTTTCCTGTCCCCAGGGGACTCGTCCCCATCCCTGAAACGTTTTGAGAACAATGGGATGAAAAGGAAACAGCCCCCAGCCGCCCCTGATTTCAAAAAACTGCAGGAAACAGCAGGAAACATCCCCTGACATATGGGGACGGCTAGCCGTCCCCAAAACGAAAAAGTGTCCCCTGCACATTCAAATTATTTTTGGCATTAAACATTAAAAAAAAACTTTTTTTAAAAATTCTTTTTGTCAAAGCGGCAATGTGGGGGCCCACAAGATTCAAAATCATAACCGACGATAAAATTCAAATCAGTTCAGCATGGTAAAAAAATTGGCAAAAATATTCATGATTAAATATGTTTAAAATTTTAATTTAAAAAAATAAATATATCAAATTTTATATATTAAATAACAAATATTAAACTATGGCCCGTTAATGGGCTTTTAAGGGTTAATCCTAAACAGAAAAGGAAGAAGGTATTTTGGCAACCACCAGAGGAAGGATGGGTGAAAATTAACTTTGATGGAGCCACTCTGGGAAACCCGAGGGTCTCTGGCTGCGATTGTATAGCAAGAGATCATCAGGGCAACACTCTTGCTTTTGTGGCCAAACGATTGAAGGATAATGTGGCCGAATGTGTAGCGGCTAAAGAGGCTTTAGTCTTAGGAGCCAAATTGGGAATCCGCAGAGTGCACCTTGAAGGGGACTCAGAGATAATTACCAATGGAATATCGAGAGGAAAGCTGGTAGCATGGCATCTTGACAAACACATCAAGCAGATTAGGTGCCTGTTACAGGAGTTCAAGGACTTTAAGGCTTCCCACGTCTACAGAGAGGCTAATAAGGTAGGCGACAAGCTGGCCAATATGGGTGTGAATGTAGCTCTGGGGACTCAGTATGAAATTCATGAAGACCTTAGAAGTCTCGACATGGAATAAGAAGAGGAAAATAAAATTAATACCCCAATTAAAGCATCTTAATTGATTTATGAAGGAGTACTAATGAACCATTAATCCCGATGGCACTCAAGATAGATCATGTCCTCGCACGTGATAGTATTTGCAATTATTTATTGGCACCCCGCGAAGCAAATCCTTCCAGATTGTTCGAAGGATGTGATTTCAAGAAGGCAGAGCAATTCACAAGGTTGTCAGTGCGGAGTAGATGGAGGCAAACTTTGCGCTTGAATCAGATTGTCAGACGCAATCGTATGAGGGGAAGATCACGGTGAGGCGTCTAGGGAACATTTTCATGTTTGATGTTTTGGAGTTCATAGAAGGCATCCAGCAAATGTTTGGTCTCATCCACTATCAACGCCAGTGCCACAAAGAGCGAAGCCACATCCAGATTGGAGCGTCATAAGGGTAGTGCCAGCATGTGTTGACCCACAATGGTTGCAGGGGCTGGAGGAAATTGTGGACAAAGTTGTTCTGGGGAAAGGGTTGGAAATGGGACAGTGGTTCAAACACTAAGCACGGAGGGCTGGCGGAGGTGGACAGTGCCATCCTGGGGCAGTTAAAATGTTTTTTTGTGATCTTTTGTGTGTTAGATGTTGTTTTTTGGTAGGGTGTTAATGCCCCTTTATATTTGTAATGCGTTGGCCAACCTATGCAATTGGCATTATGATGTAATTCCTCTTTTTATTTCAATATATAAAAATTGTTACCGATTAAAAAAAAACAAATATTAAACTATATTAAAATTATAAATCTAATATTTAATTTAATTTTTTTACTAATAAATTAAATAAAAATATGTTAAAAAATTTATATATTAAATAAAAATGCCCTAGTTTCATAGGTTATGCCTGTAGCCTATTATATTTTGATGTTTGAGACTTTTGGATACATGTTTGAGACATTTTGATTTGCATATTTATATTGATAGACCATGGTTTTGATGTTTGAGACTATTGTTATAATGTTGTTATACAGATTTATACTGCTGCTATTATCATTTATGTTATACTACTGTTGTAACTCGTGAATCCGTGATTTATTTGCATATTGTCTTGTGGTTATCAATTATTAACTTTTTTGAAATGCTGTAGGAATCTAGCAAGAAAAGAACATCAAGCAGCTATTGTAATAGATCAAGCAAAGAGCTAAGTCACCGATCCTGATTCTGATACAGGGCTGGGTATGCAGATTTGGCAAAAAAAAATTGCTCGGGTTCCAATTCTGCACACACACACACAGATATTGATATATTATAAAATTATAAATAGCTCAATGTGTAGATGCTTCCACCAAATCATAAATAGATATTGGATTTCTAGTATATAATGGTTTCACTCTGCCAGCTGAGCCAAATCAGGTGCAGATATTTGTGTTTTTAGTGCATTTTGAAGTGATCCAAGACTTTCATTGTGATCAAGGCAAGGAGTTTTGTAGAGGTAATTCAATATTTGAAAAAGCTTATCAAATCATATTCCACAATTACAATGCTTTATATTCCATAAAGGCAATTGGTAAGTCCTTTATATTACAAAGTAATTGGTAAAATATGTTATATTATTAACAAGAGCATAAGCTCAATAAATAGGGAATACAAACTTTACAAAGAGGCAACTTTCTAAAAAAGAAACTGCCAGAAAGATCAGAGCCGATCTGAAGAAGATATTTACAACAAGATACAATATTGAGCATTAATACTAAAATAATAAAATATTATTCTAATACCCTCCCTTAATGCTCAATCTATCAACTACACCAATAGAGCCCCTGAATTTTACAAACTTATCTGAACTGAGGGGCTTGGTGAAAATATTTGTTGGTTGCTCAGAAGTAGGAACATACAGCAACTGAATGGAGCCGTCTTCAACCAACTGCCGAATGTAGTGACAGTGAAGTTCTATGTGTTTGGTTCGTTCATGGAAGACTGGATTCTTGGAAAGTTTGAGCACTCCCTGATTGTCGGAAAACAAAGGCGTCAGACCGGTTTGAGATATGTGCATATCTGCAAGCATCCGACGAAGCCAAACTGCCTCACAAGCTGCTTTAACAGCTCCTCGATATTCTGCTTCAGTAGAAGAGAGAGCCACCGCCTGCTGCTTCTTACTGGTCCAGGTGACTGCACCAGAACCCAAACTGAACACATATCCAGAAGTTGATTTTCTATCATCAGCTGATCCTACCCGATCTGAATCTGTGAACCCACTAAGTCTAGGATCATCACACCTTGTGTAAAGGATGCCATAATCTGAGATGCCCTTGACATATCGTAGGACACGCTTTGCGGCTACCCAATGATCAACCTTGGGGGCTGTCATGAAGCGGGATATGTAGCTCACTACAAAACTGAGATCAGAACGAGTGGCAGTGAGATAGATGAGACTACCCACTAGTTGTCGGAATTGGGTTTCATCGACAGGAGGGGAATCAGACGTAGCTGACAATTTCAGACCAGTCTCCATAGGGGTGGAAGCAAGTTTGCAATCCTGCATGCGAAATCTATCAGGTAGGCTTCTGGCATACTTAGACTGAGAAAGGAAGATGTTGCTGTCAGTCTGCCAAACCTCAACACCCAAACAATAATGAAGTCCTAGATCTGTCATATCAAAAGTGCTGCACAAATCTTGTTTGATGTCGGAGATCAATTGAGTTGAATTCCTAGTAATGATCAAGTCATCCACATAGACAACAAGAAAGAGAATATCATTACCAGAGTGTTTGATGTAGAGATTACTATCTGAAGGACTACGCTGAAAGCCACGAGCAACCAAGTACTGATCAATTTTTATGTACCATGCCCGAGGAGCCTGTTTAAGTCCATAGAGTGCTTTCTGGAGTCGACACACTTTGGGTTCTGAACTGGCAACCTTGAAACCAGGAGGCTGCATCATGTAGACTTCTTCCTGTAGCTCACCATTGAGGAAAGCACTCTTCACGTCCATCTGATGGACTTTCCAACCATACTGAGCTGCAATGGCGAGGAGACGAATAGTACTCATCTTAGCAGTAGGAGCAAATGTCTCCTCGTAGTCAATGCCTTCTCGCTGGGTGAATCCGCGAGCAACTAATCTGGCCTTATATTTGTCTAAGGTACCATCGGCATGATACTTGACCTTATAGACCCATTTATAGATAATGGGTTTCTTCCCGTGAGGAAGATCTGAGAGCACCCAGGTGTGATTCTTCTTAAGGCTTTGGAACTCAGCATCCATTGCCTGTTCCCATTCTGGAATTCCTTTGGCCTCGGCATATGTCTGAGGCTCATAGATACTGTGGATGTTAGCCATAAGAGCAAAATTGACTGTGGTATGGTGGATGCTCTTTTTGCGGGAAGTTCTACCCTCAATGAGCTCATCAGGCCGGAGATCACTGATGGTCTTAGCCCACCATTTGGGCCGAAGGGTAGGTGTGCCAACATCAGGAGCGGGAGGAATAACTGGAAGAGGAAGCGGATC
>MU226254.1:2589635-2603522 GCA_018584345.1 Thuja plicata
CAAGTGTTTGACAAAATGCCAATGTCCTATATGATGCAAATTTGATGTGTTTGGCCTATCATATGTTATATATATTTGGTCTACAATTTGTTTATGGCATTTTTCAGATTGTATGCAACTTGTTTGACAATATTCCTTGAGTAGAAAAATCATCTTTCTCCATCATTTAGCAAGGGATACTACAGTGGTATCAGAGCTTGCCTGCAAAGTGTTTGACAAATTGTCAAACATTCAAAATTAAACCACAATTTAGTGTTTGTCAAATTTAGAGCCACAAGGGGTTCTTACACCTTTCGGCATATCAAATTCGGGGATCATTAACGTGCAATTGGGATACAGATTTCTAAGAAACAGAGATATTTGGTCATCCATTTCATCCTGCAGATAGTGGGCAGATTGTGTCTATGTGCATCATTATCAGTATTCTGGGCAGCCTCTTGAGGATTACTACAACGGGCATAACTTACAAAGAACTGAAACTCAGAAAAATCAGACTGAATACAAATTGTTTAACAAATTTTCTGTGGAGTCAAGGGTAGTTCTAGTTAGAAAAGATGCATGGTTTGGAAAAAGTTTGGAAGGATCTTGTTAAGGTGCAGCAACGATTAGCCCGGATTTCACAACCTGATGAAAGGACAGAAATACTCGGCATGTATGATGAGTATAACACACTTCCTCCACAGGTTCAGAGAGATTTAACCTTCTCTAGTTTCATGGACTTTCATCCAAAGCTTCAAGACAAGACTTTACTGGAAAGGAAGCAATGTCAGGATTTGGCTCGAGATCTACTTGCACAAGATAGGTGCAAAAATTTATATGAGTTTCCAGCTATCATTAATCAACCCATAAGTGAACAAAAAACTAAACCAGTTATGGAAGAAAAGCCTTATGAAGTTGTCATTGAAGCAAGAGATTGTAAAACAAATATTGAATCAATGCATGAAGGAGAGGCTAAAGAAGAGGCAGGAAATCTAGAGGTTACAAGATGGTTTACTAGAGAAGAGCAACCCACCTCCATTGATTCTCAGCCTACACTTGATCAAAGAAAAGATGGGAAAGATTTGGTTAAAGATTGTGACCACTTGTTGGATGTCTTTAGCAATTCATGTAATGAGGAGTCATGTGACTTCTTTAGCAGCACCTCACTTATGTATAATGCTGAATTGGATGACCCATTAGATAATGCATCCCTGTAAAAGATGATAAACTTTACTCAAATTATAACACTTACTATTTTAATGTATTGCTGTTGCAGAACTTTTCTTTTAATAAGACACTTATTATATTATTTAATTTCTATATATTTCAGTGTCTTCAATACATTTCGCAGGCTGTTTATATATAATATAGAATGGTCATGATTTGATGTGTCGTGACTCATAAATGAGTCACGACACATCAAGTCATGACCCTTTCATCAAATTTCCAACCCGTAATGTAATTGCCGTTAGTTTTTATTAATACTGCCGACTGTTAGGTGCGGCGTTTTAAGTCGATCATTATCGACTCCATTAGCTATGTTATCTGATTCATAATCGGTGAGGGGTGATAGATATATTAAAGCCCGATAGTTAGAATTTATTCTTTACTAAACATGATATAATATATAATTATAATTATGTATTAATGTGTATGTAATATAATTACATATATATTAATATATAGTTATAATCTAATTAGCATATGGTAAATATATTTATATATATGTATTAATATATATGTTATATTAATTACATATATATTAATATGTATCACTTAAGTAAATATATATATATATATATTAATATATGATAACATATGATAATATTAACTTCATTTAATATGTGAACATATTTATATAATTTTCTTTACGACACTATCGGTCTCTAACAATCCCAAAATGACAATGATGAGAAGCATGCCTTGAAAAGTCAGTTGAAAGTCAATGACGATGCCATTATTGCAGCTTTGGTTCATCATGATAGCACTCGCAGGATTAATGAGGATCTCTACAGAGAGGCTCAAAGGGAAGGAGGACAAAATGGTGTAGGGAGTGAATCTTGTATTGCCGATCTACAGGGGGTCAAAACAGCATTTGAGGTTTGGAAATCATAATATCTATGTTTACTGTCAGATCGCGACTACCTATTACAAGTTGCAGAAAATTATGCTGAGCAGTTGAGGAAAAAGGATGATGAGGCCAATAAGCTCAACAGAGAGCTTAATATTGCTCAAGAAACATTGGAGCACACACATCTTGCTCTTAAGGAAGCAAGAAATCAGATTGTTGCCACTAGTCAGTACAGGGAACAGGACGACAGGGAAAGGTCTGAATTCTTTTAGGAGGTGATTCAAGAACTCGATAGCATACAACATACCTATGACTTGGATAGCTGTCCCAAAAGATCTTTGGATCATCCAGAGTTTCTTTATGAGTTAGATAAATTTCAGCAAGTTGACAATTCCTTGTTTGAGATGGATGTTGATTTGACATTTGATAATCCTTTCTTTGAGCTAGATGAGGAAGGTATTTCCTATCCCCATGACGAGGATGAGGTTGATTACAGAATTAGGGACCCAGGTTCAGTTATTAGAGGTGAGTCTTGGTCACCAAGTTGGAGTAGCGGGATGAGCTCAGTTGCTGAGCAGTGTGGTTTTTACACCATCAGCCCAAGATGGGCAGTTATGTCTTGTGGCATGATGGGTGATATGCCTTTCCTTGCACTACCTCTCGTTGATGGTGAGATGTCTCGTGTTGGCGAGCATCCCTTGGATCATTCCTCTTTCCACATAGCCGCGACTCCTCTACATTATCATACCGATTAATCCAGTGCTAATGGTAATTCTATCACCACATATTTTAGGCATGATGATGATGATCGGGTCGAGCTTATTCAGTACGGGGTTATCGAGCTTGGTATGATGATTATGCTTGTTGGGGTGAATTTTTCACACCATGGCATACACTGTATGACTCCGAGTATTGAGAGACCGTTATGGAATCCTTATGCTGATTCAAGAATTCTAGTAGAGTTGGTTAGTGCATCGCATGTTGGCCACATTGTATGGGATGCATTTGGTTTTCCATTCAGCCCACCTATGGAGATCTTTCTTTCCCAATTATTGCAAAGGTGTGGGGTGAGTGATTGGGTTGGTACGCTTCCCTGCTTGCAGGTGGAAGCCTTGTCCGATGGTCTAGGTACCTTACCTCTTCAGTACAGTTTCAAGTTCGGGCGACGGATCAGAGGGGCAGTGTTATGGCAGTTGGACATTTCTGGTGATTCACTCAGTATGGGCATTGGGCATAAGGATATTTCAGCCAGCTGGGGAGATGGATGGCCCTTTTGCTTATGGGATCCAGGAGGGACGTACTTGCGGTTGGTATTTATTCAGGGAGTCGATTGGTGTGAGGTTTGGTTTCCCCTGCATCTAACCGTAGAGGTGCTGATGATCTCAGTTGGAGTGAGGTTCTCAGTTTGGTTGAGGACTTTCTCACAGATGATGGCGGCACGGGGCAGATTGGTACGACTGATCCTGCAGTGATTTGGGATCCTGGCATTAGACTGGTTGTTGTTTTGTTGTTGTGTGAATGGCTTCACTGGTCAGGGCATAATATTTGTTTCAATTTCACACGACAAATTGGTGGAGCAGCTTCCCTGAGGTTGGTTTGGGATCCAGGTATTATGATCACAACTTGCAGATACCGATTGCTTGAGGGGGAGCAATCTCCGGGAAGGGATGATTTGTAATGTCCCCTTTTTGGGGCATATTATTTCGTGCCTGTTGGTTAGCCTTTTCATCATGGTCCGGTGGGCTTACCGAGGCTTGGCAAGTAATCAGAGGGATGCTTGGCCTAGGTGTTTTCAGTTTCAAGCCAATTGGGTCAGTTTCCACAGGGTTTCCAGGGTACTTACTATTTATAGTAAGTCGGCAGGACTTAGTTTTCATGGCATTTTAGTAGTGGACTTGGAGCGTCTCGCCGAGAGCTTTCCGACAAGCTATCACACATCTTCATCCGAGTTTGTTTGGCCCTCCATTTTAATGCCAGAAGGTTCCTTTATTTTATTATGTCACTTTATAACTCAACGGTTATATTTATTTAAAAGTGACTTTAAGTGGAATATGAAGAGACAAAGTGGGGAAACTGAAGAGTCACAGCTACAGCCTTAAAAGAAGGCTTGGAGTCTCATTGAGACATGCTTAGTTTTATGAATTTATTTTCTCTTGGAGAATCCAGAGAGCTTCAGCTTTTGGTTCTGAAACCTGAGGACGGAAACCTTCAGGCTTTCTCGGTGGATTGGACGGAAACCCAATTCATTTCCGGTGCAGATTCACAGCAAAGTTCGCCATTGTATTCACAGGTTCTTTTCTGTTATTCGATATCCTGTTACATATTGTAGTTCGGATTTGGATTGTGACAAATCCCAATGTTATTGTATTGTTGTTGAGGGTTTTAATAGAATATATACTGCTGGTTTATTACTGTTGAATCCATGGTTTATTGCATGAATGTATTTGTTTAAACCTGCATGAGAGTTATTTGTGAAAATTTGGGAGATAACCGGTTCGGGTCATTACAAGTTTTGTGCCCCTTATAATCCACAACAAAACGGTGTAGCTGAAAGAAAGAACATGTCTATCGTTGAGGCAGCGAAAGCCATGATCCATAATCAAGGCCTTCAAACATTTTTATGGGCAGAAGCTTGCAGGGCAGCGGTATATGTTCAGAATCGTAGTCCACATCAAATGCTAGACAATATGACACCTAAAGAAGCTTACACAAGTTCTAAACCAGATATTAGTCATCTCCGAATTTTTGGATGCCTAGTTTACATTCATGTTCCAAAAGATAAAAGGACTAAGTTAGAACCTTCAGGAAAGAAAGACATTTTTGTTGGTTATAGTGAATCATCAAAAGCATACAGGATTTACATTCCAGATCAAAAGAAGATTGAAATCAGCAAAGATGTTTCTTTTGAAGATGTAGCTTGCAAAAGATCTAAAGAATCTAATATGGAAATTGATAGAGAAGATCTTGAGCCTTCTCAAGATATGGATATTGTTGTTCCCGATTCCCCTTCAGAGATTCAGAGGGAGACTAGTGAGTTAGAAGATTTCGTTGATCCTGTTGATACTATAGATCCTACTGTTGGTCCAAGTAATGTTTCATTTGATAAGAAGAGACCCTTGTGGGCCAATAATACTATGCAAGAAGCTGAAAAATATGCAACCCCACATGGCACTTTTAGAGAAAGTAAAGGACCTCATAATTTTGCAGGAAATGTTGCTTTGATGAGTCACATTATAGCATCCAAACCTTCAAGTTTTGAGGAGGCTTCAAAACAACAAGTTTGAAAGGATGTCATGATGGAGGAGTATCAATCCATTATCAAGAATGATGTTTGGGACATTGTGCCTAGGCCCAAAAGTAAATTTGTCGTTTCTTCTAAGTGGTTGTTCAAAATCAAACATGCAATTGATGGGAGTGCTGAAAAATATAACGCCAGATTTGTAGCTAGAGGGTTTTCTCAAAAAGAAGGTATATATTATGAGGAGACTTTTGCTCCTGTAGCACGATACACTTCTATCAGAACTATTATTGTTTGCAGCAGTTAAAGGATGGAAACTTCATCAAATGGATGTGAGGACAGCCTTCTTGAATGGGGTAATTGAAGAAGAGGTATTCATTGAGCAGCCAGAGGTTTTTGTGATTCATGAGAAGGAATCACATGTGTGGAGATTGAAAAAGGCCTTGTATGGTCTTAAGCAAGCTCCACGTGCATGATATGAGAGAATTGATCATTATTTATTGAGGTTGGGCTTTCTAAAGAATGATGTTGATCCAAATTTATATTTCAAGGTAATTGATAATAAAGTCTTAATCTTAGTACTTTATGTTGATGATTTGTTTCTCACTAGTGAAGATGATCTCATTGTTGAATATAAGAAGGAATCAGCTTCTAAATTCGAGATGAAAGATCTCGGTCTTATGCACTACTTTCTTGGACTTGAAGTATGGCAAAGACCAAGTGAGATTATCCTGAGTCAAGGGAAATATGTTGTTGATATTTTGAAAAGGTTTGGTATGTTAGATTGCAAGTCCATGGCTACTCCCATGGAAGCAAATCTAAAAAAGTTACATGAGGCTGCAGCCAATTTAGATTTAATTGATCCCACTATGTTCAGGCAATTGGGTCATTAATGTATTTGGTTAATACTAGGCCTGATATATGTTATGTTGTTAATACTCTCAGTCAGCTCATGTATGAACTAACTGAGATTCATCTTGTTGCAGCCAAACATATTTTGAGATATGTAGGTGGTACAATGGGATATGGTCTAAAATATTCTTCTTGTGAAGAGCTGAACTTACAGGGTTTTTTTGATTCAGATTGGGCAAGATGTGTGCTTAACAAAAAGAGAACTTCATGTTGTTGTTTCAGTCTAGGTTCAGCTATGATTTCCTGGTGCAGTAGGAAACAGTCATGTGTTGCTCAGAGTACAGTTGAAGCTAAATATGTTGTAGCTTGTGTGGCTGCAAGAGAAGCGGGTGGCTTCGCAAACTTCTTGCAGGACAGTCTGGGTAGCCTTTGGAACCTACTGTGATTCATTGTGACAACCAAAGTTTTGTGAAGCTTTCGGTTAATCCTGTTTTTCATGATAGAACCAAGCATGTGGAAATCAAGTATCATTATTTAAGAGATATGGTTCAAAAGAAGGTAGTTGAGCTCAAGTACATTGGCACAGAAAGAGAAGACAGTGGACATTCTCACCAAATCACTTCCTAGAGTGAAGTTATCTTATTTTTGAGATAAGCTTGGTATTGTAGAGAATGATGTTCTTACTTAGAGAGAGTCTCAGCTTCAGTGATTCTTATCTTATGATGATAATGCATTTTTCTCTGTGAGAGTAATTTGAGGTGCAAGCCCTTGTTAATGCATTCTTCTCTGTGAGAGAAGTTTGAGGTGCAAGCCCTTGTTAATACATTCTTCTCTGCGAGAGAAGTTTGAGGTGAAAGCCCATGTTCCACCCTCTGGGAGTAGCCATGGTGGATGTCATGTGAGAGACTCCATGACTTAGCACTTTTTTTTATTCAACCTTTGGGAGTAGCCATGGCGAACGTCATGTTGAGATGACAAAATCACATTGAGAGAATCCATGATAAAGTTTTGTTGTTGACACATATGGGTGTAGCCATTGTGCTTGTCAGGTTGAGACACACTATGAATGATCTCTCTCTTGCTAAGAGGGAGTGTTAATGTTTTGGTAGCTGAGTGAGATATCATTCATACCTGTGTTTATGTTCTAGTAGCTGGTTCATTCATTTTTTTTATGACTCTGTACACCTTCTTGGTTCTCTATTATGTATCTATCAGGAGTTGTTATCATCTTCAGTGGAGACTCTGTCTTGTCTTTGGTTGCTACCGTATTCATTCTCTATGTACATTTTCTAGAGCTGTAATGTGTATTGTTGTATATAGTTCTGCAGTCGTATTGTATTTTTCTTGTAACCGTCACCACTCTCTATATGGTATTATTATGCTTGATGTTGAGTCGGTTACACTTACCGTGGTTTTCTATCAATTCCTCATCGGCATTTCTTCCTCTAGCGATTACAGGTGTTACCTTATGATCGTTTGTCTAAGTGGATTTGAGGTGAAATGGCATAGTGTCTTCATTGTGTATGAGGTGGCTCAAGTTATGGCTCGTGCGAAGATGCCCGACTCTTTAATGTTTGTCAGTTCATTGTATTGTAACGTGCATCCCTTTGTATTCAGCAATAGGAGACCATTCGGTTTTGAACATACAGTGCATCGTCTTTGTATGCAGATTGCGGAGCATGAATGATAATGATTCTCGTGTGTATTGAATTTTGTATCTGTGTGATACTTGGAGTATGATATATTCTGTATTAGCATTGCTAAGTGATCGAACTCTGTATAAGGTTGAAGGATTGATGGTTAAGTGTTAACAATCAGAAGTTTGAGATCTTTGTATTTTGTTTCTTTTTGCATACAATAAAGGATCTACATTTTGTGAGCTGGGTTTTTCACCCTCAAGTGAAGGGTTTTCCTAGGATAAATACGAATGCAAATGCAAATTTTAGCTTAAGGAAATAACACACTTAGATATATAAATATTGTCAAATGTATACAAGACTCAGAATATGAAATCCATGGCATCAAAACTGAAAATATAAGTCTATGGCTCTGAGAAGCCTGCATTACTCGTCCCAACATCATGGAAAGTCATGCGCTAGTGTCCAAGATAGGTTTTGGATGATGATGTAGCCATGATATTTTCTTGGGTCTCAGTGGCTGGTGTATATTTACAAGAGAGAAATTATTAAATTTTTCTTGAAGTATTCAAGATTGCATGTTTTATTGTCAATCTCATTAACAAAGAGGAACGACAATTTAAAAAGATAAATAGTTGTGTTCTAGTTTGACCTTAGATAGGATACTAATAGATGGACTTGTTCTATGAGTTGTCTGTGCAGAGCATAATGATACATTTTTGCATTATGAAAATGCCATTTCTAGCCAACTATGACATAACATGTATTCAACAGTACAATGATTGTAGCATGCCAACTTTGCCTATGTTAGTCCTTGTATACTAAACAAGTTGTCCAATTTATGAAATAAGATGATCCTTGATTGTGGCTTTGACTATGAAGATGTAGAGATTTTGCAACAAGGGATATGTACTTTGTATATTTTATAATCATGATTCATCATTGGCCTATTATTTGCTTAGACTTATAGTTTGATGGGGGTTTGGGGCAACACCAAAACAAGGGGGAGGGTAGTACCCCTCGTAGGGGTCTGGAGATGAGAGAGAGAGGTAGAGAGATAGGTCTAGATCTTGGGGGAGAGGGAACAGAGTGAGATAGAGAAAGGTAGAGATAAGGGATAGGAAAAGAGTGATAGAGAGAAATAGGTCTAGAGTTCAGGGGAGATAAAGAGAGTAAAATACTGAGAGCAAGAGAATGTTGACAGGAGTCTGTTCATTATTGAAATACGACTGTCTCAAAATTTATAAGATTTTCTAAAATCTAGGATCTGCATCATAACTTCTAGAGATTTGAAACCACTCTCAAACATCCTACCAATATATACATGAAATATAACTTAAAGTATAAGAAATAAAATTTCATGTATATATTCCTAAGTTACCGGATTCGCGTCTAGGACCCCGAATCTAGGTCTGGGTTCAAATTCGTGTCCCGGTCCGTGCTGGATCCAGGCAAGGTCCGGATTTTGACCTGTGGGTCCGGATGGATCCGTGGCCCGTGGATCTAGACGGACCCACAGGTCCAAATTCAGACCCTGCCCGAATCCCGCACGGATCGGGAGGAGAAAATGAGGATCCTCGAGGATCCCATGCGGATCCACACGAATCCACAGGGACCCGCGGCCAGCCAAGATGTAAAGTGGTAAAATTAAGAAGTTTTTTTTCCTTTAAAAATAACTCTCGGAGTCTTTATAAAATAATTAAAGTCGGTTGAGCTTTCGGGGGCGCTGCCCCTCGACCCCGCCCTATACTGCGACAGGGAGCGCACAAGGGGCGATGCCCCTAGACCCAGCAAGGGGCGTTGCCCCTTGACCCCATCTTGGGGGCTTTGCCCCCAAACCCCCATTTAATAATTTGGGGTGGAAACTGCACCAATAAAAGTGGGGAAAATTAACCTTCGAGTCTTATTAGGCTCCATACAGAAGATGATGATGATGATGAAGAAGAGAATATCAATAAATTATTAATCCATTAGTTGAACTTCAAACAATGATACTTGAACTGATGTTATGATTTAACTTTAATGTTTTGAATCTTTGAGATTTTGCATTGATCAGTGATCAAGCATCATAGAATCATACTATGAAATGATTTAGTTTTAGAATTATGTATATTTCTTTTATTTTTTGTATATATAATGCATATATATATATATATATACACACACTCACGAACTCCTACAAACCCAAACGGCAAAAAAAAATTTCGCGAATCCACGAACCGGATTCGCGAGCCCAAATCCGTCCTTGAATCCAAATCGGTAACTTAGATATATTCTAATAAAGAAAATGAAATTGAGTTGAAAACAAACATGGGGAGAATCATAAATGGGCATGTCTAAACCAAACAAGAATTGAAAGGTTGTAAGTTTTTATATAAAAAAAAAGTAACTAAAATATCAAATAAACACTTTACAATTTTGTTCTTTTAATCTTTTGTTTTTACTTTTTCCCCCAAATCCTAGCCAAGTTTGGCCTACAAGACTTGCTAAGTCAAGCGAGTCTTGTAGACTTGCCCAAGCCCAGATCCGGGTCCCTGGGCCTCAACGCGGTCAGCTCACCTCTAGAATCACCGAGTCTGGGCGAGTCTTGATATCATGTAAATGCAATTGTATCAAACATTTGATGTGATCAAATATTAAAATCTGTTACAAGGAGTAATTGCCATGATGAACTCCAACTTGTTTTAGACTTCAAGCATTATAATTAGTTTGGATTTTGACAAATTATCCTTGGCATTGCTTCTCCTCTACATACTTCAAGGCTTTGATGCGACAGTTTTTTTCACATATTTCATTATTATAGTAAGAATTGGGAGGACAGGCATACCTAGTCATTTGCAAAATATTCGTACAAATATATCAGCCAGGCATAAAGCATTGCACAGATGAAGCACAAAAAAAGAAACTCATCAGAGCATAGATCGAGATTTCAAAGATCCATAAACCATTAATTTTTAAATGATAATGTATAGGGAAAGTAAGTAGGAACATGCAAGCGCGTAATAAAATTTCAAAAAATATACTCGAAGTACTTACCTCATATCAAATTGTTATCTTCTCATAAATATATATTTTGAATAACGCAGCATAATTTAAATTCACAAAAACCACCAGCAGTTTGAACTTATAGTGACCATAATTCTGCATGCTGGCTCCATTTGTACTAGGTCCATTATGTGCTGATTATTAAGTTATTAACAGAATCAAAAGGATTCTACTCACTCTCCATTAGTTTCCATTTACATTTTAATGTGCATTTGATGCATAATTTGTAATCTTTCTTATATATGTCTCAAATAGGCAATGGAACACACTTTCCCTTTGGAGAAATAATTTTATATAATTAAATAATTCTAGATTAATAGTAGTACCCATAGGTAGTCTAAAATTTTCCACTTTCTTACCTAAATGCTAAAATAAATGACCATAAGCAGATAGTAAGAATTATTCAAGCTATGACTGAATTCTTGTTCACTTGCACCTTGCTCCATTGTCTTCACATACATAGCAACAAATGCCATCACAAAATTTATCTACTCAAAGTTCAAAATTATTTTTAAAAGGAAATGTAAAGTTTATATGAAATATGGGAAACACCTGAGCGGCACTGTTGAAAGCTGGATTAGGATCACCCTTGTTATATGTTTTCTTGACAATCTCCTCTAGCATACAGTTTTCCAACTCTGTACCCTTGATCAGATTATTACAGGTATCAACATAAGCTCGATGATGTTTGTTCCAATGGAATTCGAAAGTCAGTTGACTCATGTGTGGTTCTAATGCATCCTGCCAGTGCAACATGACAATGGCATTGAGCATGATTCGCCCACATGTAAGAATTTGGACTAAGATACAACAAACTGACATTTTAAAAGAAGCAACAAAAATATGACAAACATATTCCTTTCTGTTTCAAGGAAGAAGATAGCAACAAACTATTGTTTAAAGATTTAGGAATGCAAGCTGGATGCAGTCTTGTACTATGGTAACGTACAAACTTGTAGGGAGGAGGCTTCAGTTCAAGAAGTGCTACGGCTGGTGGAGCGCTTCGAAACTTCAGCACGGGTCCTTTCTGCCACTCAAATAATCCGTTAGAAGATGATTAATCAAAGAAAACATTCAAGGCAAAGAAATTTATGAACGCACATTTCTGTATAAATAACTTATGTTCAGACTAGAGCTGTTGTTTCAAAAACTATAAAAGAATAATGAAATATACAAAGCAGACTATCCTTTATTATATAATATCCAAGCACAATTCCTCTCAATTCCAGTACAGAATATGTCTTGTCAGTTAATTTCATGATTGGTCACAATTCCAAAACAAAACCCACCTCAATATGAGTTATGCCCAAAAACATCATCCTCCATGTCAGTGTGAACTAAAGATGTACAGACAATTATTCATAGGAGAGAAAAAACCCATTTTGATTGTGATAGATTTGTGAAGAGATAACAAAAGCTACTCTTGTTTATGAGATTTTAAGAAAACGACCCAAATTATGAATGTGCACCAATTTTGTAACTGTCCTAACAACAAGGGTCATTTTCCTTTACAATCAATCACAAAAAGATCACCACCTTGATGTAGTATCATTTATTGGGTGTCAATTGCACTAATATCAAGTCAATTGTAGTTGGCAGTCTTGTCGAGACTAGAAACAAACATGTTAGTTAAGAAACAATTAGTTGGCAGTGTAATGTCATTTACTTCCAAGTTCCAAGTAGTTGTGGGTGGTTTTGGACAGTTGGTACTCTTAACCAACCACTAGGCACTATATATGTACTTATGATCTCTCAGAAGATAGCATTGTTGTGATTGTAAACATTACATTTGGAAATAAAAGGATACATCTTTATGCCATATTATGTTTCTATATTTACTATGTTGCATTATTATCTGATACAGTTCTATTATTGTTTACTCTGCATAATCAAACCAGTTCCCTTCGGGAGTAAACATTTTGGCGCCATTGTTGTACGAAGCCTGAAGATCTAAACCCAAAGGAGAATGGCATCAAGCAGTATGGAAATGTCATGGGCCGACCCTACGAACAACTAGAAGTCTCTGGATCTGAAGAAGAAAACACAATAGAGAAAGAGTTGAAACAAGACCTTGTAAACTTGTGGGAAGTATCTGTCAACTCCTATGTTCGAAGGGAAGCCTTCCACCAAGGGGTCCCTAAGAGTGACATCCGAGAAGGGTTCAGAGTGAATGACGAAGTTGAGCATCTCTTCCTAAGGTTGCCAGGGTTGCTCACATAATCTAATAACTATTGATGTGATTTTTGTGACTACACAAACATGCAGGATGAAACAATTAGTCTCCTAAGATATAACACCAAATATCCAATCCTCTCTTGAACAAAGACACCACATATGCTAAAGATTGCAAGAAAAGATCATAGAGGCGACTCCAAGGTTCCTTCTAATGTTGGACTTAACTTAGTTTATGATGTGATTTGTTGATAATCACTTGGGGACTTACATTAGCTTCTTTGTGAAGGGTGTTAGGAATAACAGTCTACAAGACAATTGAGAGGGGGGGTGAATCAGTTGTAGTATGGATTATTAAACTTTAAACTTTATAAACCAAATCTGCAAATGTAAATGATAACACAGTAAATGCCAACACCATAACACAATATTTGTTGTCGAGGAAACCCTATTAAAGGTAAAACCCCGGTGGGAATTAACACCCACAAATAATGTACTAAGAGTATAGTATCCCTGTTAAAAGATATTAGCCCTGTTAGGAGCTTCTTTACAAAATTACAGTACACAATCCCTGTTAGGAGACAAACCATGTTAGGAGTCAAAGGAAATAGTAGGCTCACTGCCAAGGCACACTGCCCAAAGAAGGTTAAAGCCACCCTCAAGGATTTACAATCCGAATCAAGTGTATAAAGCAAATACACAATCCAATGAACTGTCTGATAGCAACTGTCTTTGCTTGGTCAGTTCCAATGAAGTATCGACTTTGCTGTCATGTCCCCTTTCTAGCGACATGATTTCCACAGTAGATTTGCCTATCATCGACTCTCGTAGGCAGATGATTTTGGAGAGAGAGTCATCTTGTTGATCATTTGGAGATCAGTTGGTCATATTTG
>MU226254.1:2604041-2623115 GCA_018584345.1 Thuja plicata
GTTCATATCTCACAATCTACTTGGAGATAAATTTTATGCATTTGAGGGGATCTTAATACATCATTGGCGCTTCTGATTATATATTTTTGGGGGCTCAAAACCCTGCATATTATTTTATACCAGTGCCATACGGTACAGCCGTGGTACGGCAGGGTTATCTATACACAGCTGGGACAGTTTGTGATCTGTTTTGGCCTTCCTTGCATCGGTCTTCATCAGCATTCATAGCAGGGTACAAGGAGCAGTTTCCAGGTGCATTACATGAGTTATTTGTTGATATTATTGAATGCCAAAAATTGTATGTAACAGTCATTGATATATAAGTCTGAGCCAGTACTGTTCTTGTATCATTTTGTATTTGAGTTAGTCATTGTTGTGGTCTTGAAGTCATTGTAATGAAAGGTGCATTATAGGCCTTGCTTTATCAAGTTTCTTGCTATATAACAGTCCATATATATATATATATATATATATATATTCAGGGAACAGTTACAGTAATCAGACATTGCTATTGGTTTGGTATAGCAAAAGAGTGCATTGATAGGACTTGTGCATGTAAGAAGATTCATATATCTCATGCTTTAGCTCTTGTTTTGTAATCAGTCCATAAATCAGTGTTTATATTCAATAGTTGTAACAGTCATACATTGCAATCAGAATTGGAGAAATTCAGGATATGATGGCTCTGAGTGATATTTAGTATTTCATTGTTATTCATTTTGCTACTTTCCTATATTGGTATTGTTATCTCAATTGCATTTGATGCCCAAACAATTATCACATCGAAAACACCTCATTGCAAACAAACCATTCAGTGCATGCCAAGTGTTTGATGAATACCCACAGTTCAGATTTGGGGAATTTTAGTGATCCTACTGGTGAGGGTCATTACATTTGCTTTGTATCCTGCAGTCAACAAGCTTCGCAGCTTCCACACATCTCTGTCCTTACTCTCTACCACATCTTCTCCAAAAGAAAAGATCACTTATATATACCCTCTTACAACAATTCATTAGGTCGGCCAGTTAAGCTTTCCTAAAACACAAATAATTAATGAGGTCGGCCAATTAAGGCTTTCCAATACACAAATAATTATTTGACCCCTTGCTAAGATACACAAGGTACCTATAACAAGTAAACATCAACTATAATCCATTACATATACTTCTAGATCCGCAATCCACGCTCAAAATTAATTTTACACGCTACATGTCTAAAGTCGGCCAGGAACTAGGTCTTCTCCAAAATACACGCCACAGCTGATGTCACCAGTATCCAAACAACAATCAAACTCAACCCATTATTACAACACATGTCGGTTGTCCACCAGTAAGCTCGCATCATCTGAAATATCTTCACCAGAAAGATATACTCAAAACACAGAGACCTGCTCTGTCCAGAATCACAGTTACAGTCCAGAAAACCAGTCTTCACCAAATCAACTGAAACATCCATAGTATGCAACATAAAGCCAAGCGACCTTAGGAATAAGATCAACACACATCCTTCTGCATAAATACAACTTCAATCGTTCTGAATCATCCGTATAGTGTTCGTACACTCCTTCCAGTCAAGTAGCCAGTCTATCTTCTCCACAGAGATATATGTTGACATCAGTGACAAAACATGAATATCAACAGCATGATCAGTAACCAAAACTGATATCATCCAACAAAGGGTTCTATCAACTTCCAAATGCAAACGATATGGCAATTTGAGCTCTTCAAACTAATCCTAACCATTGCTTGAAATAAAATGCAAATAGAATAAGGGTTTAGAGATCTACGCTACTTCTAAGTCTAATTCTAATAATGCAAGACAATGTTGATGTTGTGGTGAGACCAAACAGGTCCTTGCTTCGCCATGTCAACTACCCATAGGAGGGTGCAATCTTCTAAGGGTGCAAGTATGGTGTTCAAATCACTTGTGTTCGTCAAAACCATAAATAATGCAAATCAATGAACATGAAGTAGTTGAAGTGAAGTGCTTGCAATGAGGCCCAGACTAACTTAACATTGTTGTTTGCAATCAATAAACACCAAAAGGTATGGATGCTAGTTTCACCATGATGCCAACAACAAAATTTTCCATTAAATTATCCAACTATTTTAAACTTCTAATCAACTTAGGCTAATTAAAACTAAGTGACGAATTAAGAAACCATGCAATACTCCAAAATAGCTTAAGCAATCCACCATGAAATCAACCATGAACTTGCAATTATCTTTGTAGCATTAGGCAACAATTTCTCCAATCCTCCAAAGGAAATTAAAGTTTGTGATGATCTCTTTTATCTTTGACTTGTTCATGGTGTTGTACATCTTGTCTTTCGAATTCCATCTTGATAGCTTGGTCTTGAATCTTGGAATTACACTTAAACTTGATCTTCAACTTGGAATCGGCTTGCTTTCTTGATGAGCACCTTGTGGTTTGATGATGTTCAAGGTCTCCATATTGTCCTTGGTGTTGAAATCATGCTCGCAGTTGAAGCATTCAGCTCCTTGTTACCTCCACTTGAATTTCGAGTTGAACCTTGCCTTCCACGTTCAGCCACCATTCCACATTGCAAAACAACATCATTATGTTAAACATTTGAATTTCATATTGTTAATATTAAGTCAAAAGGTTATTACTAAGAATCCAAATTCTTGATGAAGATATTCTCTATTAGCATAGCCTTGAATTTAAAATGCAAGATTGAATCTCTTATCTTCTAAGACCTTATTATATCTAAACAAAAAGAAGATTCCAGATTTAAATAATTCAATCATCAACTAAATCTTCATTTGGAAACACATTCACAACCCCTTTTACCATCACATACCTCACTTAATTGCAATGAAAATTCTGAGTTAATATACTCAGATCTGGGAATGTTTTGAACTCCTAGAGGGCTTTTCCACTTTCAGATTTTAGGCTTTCACACAGATTTGCAACTGGCAGCCATTTTTAGGCCTGATTCCTTTGACAATTATGAGTTTACATCATCGATTCTCCTTAATTTCAATTCTAGCCCAAGTGTGATTTCAAACAATAACTAATATCTTCCCCAAATTCGATCTGCTCAATTGTAATTAGCTGCTTAAGGAAGGTCGATATGCTCTTATCAATGTATAATCAAATTTTGAGTTGGGTGTTGAAATGGATTTCAATACCCAACTTATATGGGCATTGAAACTCAAGAGGTATGTCTTTTGGCTAGGCCGATCTCCTTAAAAATATGCTCACCATTAATTAATAATTAAACATGCATTTAATGTCCCATTTCTGATTATAGCCGACTTGGGTAGATTATCTTTGATGGAATTTTAATGGCCAATTGAGCATGGGGCGGAAATCATATGTTAGTTGGGCACTTTTACATGTTCAACTCAAAATTTGCTCAAGTCTTGGGCGTGATTGCTTGCTGGACGGAAATTGTATGTTGGTTGGGCACTTTACATTGTATTTCAGGTTGGAAATTGCCTCTTAGTTGGGCGCTTTTACTTGTACTTTGCCTTGTTCAAGTCAGAATTTGTGTGATGTCCCCTTTCTGAAAGACAATTTAATAAATTGTATTAAAAATAAATAAATAAATTACAAGAGACAAAATTGTAAAAGTATGTTCCCTTTTTAAAATAGAATTTAATAATAAATAATAACTAAACTATAAAAAATAATATAAATAAAACCTAAATTAAAATGTAAAAGAACTAAATTAAATATAAAATAAATCTAAATTAAAATATAAAAGAATTAAATTCTAAAATAGAATTAAGTTTAATGAATGGTCAAAAGGAATGAAATGAAAAGATGTGTCTCCCTCAAACATGAGATATAAAAGGGAGAATAGAATTTGATTTGGAAGGAGGAGGAAGAGAAACAAATAAGAACAATGTAGCCAACTTGGATGAATAAGATAAGACATTACACATAGAAAGCAAAAAGGGTAAACATATTAAAGAATATCCATTACTAAAAGGTACGTATATTTTATTTTGTTTATTTAAGTTATTAATATTTAATTCTAAGACTTGCATATATCAATGATATATTTATTTAGATTTTTATAATGATATTTATTAAGTCATTTATTTCTAATGAAATACAATTAATATTATTATGAAATTAATTCATATTATATATTTAAACAAAAACAACTTAAATATATTGTTAAATATATTTAATAAGGGATATATATATATATTTATTTATTTATTTATTTTTAGACATATATACGTATATCAAAATTAATGATAATTGAGTCATATTTTACCGGCATTTATGATTCATGAATATTTTGTTTTGACATTATCGATGTGGTAATGAATTGTATTATGTTTCCTAATAATGGATAATGAATTTAGCCCGGACATATGAATCTTATATTCACCCCAAGCTACGTAGAGATCAAAATTAATTGGCAATTCGAGATTGTTATAGTCCCGTTGCCAATGGCAATTCGAGGTTGATATAGCCCCGTTGCCAAGTTATGAGTAATGGCAATTCGAGGTTGATATAACCCCGTTGTCCATTTAAGATTGATGGCAAATCAAGATTGTTATAGTCCCGTTGCCAATGGCAATTCGAGGTTGATATAGCCTCGTTGCCAAGTTATGAGTAATGGCATTTTGAGGTTGATATAACCCCGTTGTCCATTTAAGATTGATGGCAATTCGAGATTGTTATAGTCTCATTGCCAATGGCAATTCGAGGTTGATATAGCCTCGTTGCTAAGTTAAGAGTAATGGCAATTCAAGGTTGATATAACCCCGTTGTCCATTTAGATTGATGGCAATTCGAGATTGGTATAGTCCCGTTGCCAGTTTGAGATTGTTATAATCTCATGTAGGCAGTATATATTCATATGCATATGCGTAGGCTTGGATAACGTCTATCGTTTCCAAGAGGACTTAGGAGCAATGCTCTATGGGAAGACGTCCTGATAATCTGGGTTGCTTAGAATATTTCATATATCCTTCAAGCAGAGAACTTGGAATCCTGTGAAGCCCGACCTAGAGGCAGCTCTTAGGTTCAAATCCCCCTTACTAACTTAGGATATAGAGATAATAGGTTGAGTATTATATATTATTTTCTACTAATGATGATCTTGCAGGGAATTTATATAAGGAGACAAGAAGGGACATTACAATTTGCATGTAGTTGGGCACTTTTACTTGTCATTTGGAGCGGATTTTATATGCTCATTGGGCGCTTTGCCATGTATTTTTGGAAATCACCCTCATGTTGGCCATTTTTACTTGCCCATTCAACTTGGAATTTGCTTGCACATTGGGTTTGAACATGATTTTGCAACTTGGAATTGAACTTCTTGTTGAGCAAATGCCTCAAGATGCAAATCGAATTGGTTTAGTGCTTGGGCTCGCCCTTTTGAAGGCTAATCAGATTTGGCACTCTAGTTGGATGCAATGACTTGACTGAATTTGTCAAGCCCTTGGGCTTGACTTGAATATTCTCAAAAATGGCTAAGTAAAGATTCAGATCCAATCCTTGCCCAAACTTTGCAAATTCTATGTCCTTTCCTTGATCATCCTCAATCCAAACTTCATTCTTTCCTTGGTTGTTCACACACACTTGATCAAAAATTCGATGTCCTTGGTAGTGATTGGATCAAGCTGGAAAAGCACTCGCTCTCTCTTCCTCAAGCTCGGGCACTGCAAATTGTCTATGGATTCAAACTTTGATGTTTCAATTGAAAGCACTCCCTTCCTCAACACCTACCCTGCCAAGACTTGGATTTTTGAAGACTTGCAAGGTACCTCAAAACTTTGAGATGTTAAGAGAAAATAGATTTCCACAATCCATAAGATATCTAAATGTTGTTTTTGGATTCGATTGTGTGAGCGTTTTTGCATCAACACTTCAGATCGCACTTTGTGATCCATCATCAGGATGATAAAGAGCATAAGGGGAAAATAGAAAGAAGTTGCAAACCTGAACCTTTTAAAAATATGGTGGGGGGAGGGGGGAGTGGGAAGGGGAGAAAAGAGTAAGACGATGACAACTGAAAGGACCAATAATAATAAACAAAGGAAGAGAGAGAGAGAGAGAGAGAGAGAGAGAGAGAGAGACTAAATCAAAATAAGAAAATAGACAAGAAACCAAAGTACAAAAAATTAAAAAGCACTCAAACATGAAGAAAATAAAAAATAAAAAAATAAAAGCGCCTACATACACAAATATAGTGCATATACATATATATATATATAGACACCCACACACATGTTTACATGCATACTTATGTGTACCAAAATATGCACATAACTATGAAAAACAAGGAATTAAAATATGCTGATGAATCTATATATGATAATTTGTGTGTGTGTGTATATGCAGATAAAAGACTATTAGTATACACATTAATATATACATGTATATTATTGTATCCACATACATTATGCTTATTAATATATATATATATATGCAAATCCTATGTTTATATACATACAAGCTAAATCAAAAAATAAATAACAAAAAGAATTACAAGAGATAAAGAACAAAGGGAGAACATAAATACAAAAACAAAAAAGAATGAGAAGAAGACAAAAATATAAAAGGAAAAGAACACAATAGAAGAAAATATACCAAAGGCCAAAAAATAAATATATAGTATAACAAAAAATAAGCATACATACATATGTATGTATGTATGTATGTATGTAAGTGTGTGTACTTATTATTTTAATGGTTATACTATATATATAAGAATTCACAAAAATATAAGCAAACACAAAAGAAAGATAAGAAAACTACAAGGATAACTATGCACATAATATCCATAATATATCCAAATATAAGTATGCATACATACACATATATACATAAACATACAAGTAAATACACGTACATAGACAAACATGACAAAAAAACAAGCCCAAGACAGCGAGAAGGAAAGACGGAACTAAAAACAAGAACTACCAATAAAAAAACGAAGGAGTTAACACTACAAAGAAGAGGAAAAATTACAAAAAAAGGAAAAGGGAGAGAGAGACAAAGGAACGAGAAAAGCACTACACCACAAGGGAAGAAAACGAGAAGAGGGGAGTAAAGAGAAGAAACCAGGCACCAAGAATTGAGCATGAGAGGACAAAGCCCAAGGTAAAGAAAAGTATGGAAGGGGTTAAAGAGGGGAGGGGGAACGAAGGGAAAAAACACTGCAAAAAAAGAGAGGAACACGCAGGGAAGAAAGGGGGACAAGAGTCAAGAGAAGGGGGAAAGTTGGAGGATGACAAGGAAAAAGGGGTGAGCTCAGAAAGGACACAAATTTTGATAGCAATGACATCTAAATGAAAGGAAGAAACGACAAGTGCTAAGGTCAATGAGAGAGGGGGCCACTATTTCTGAGACTAGAAAGAAAAGGTTGCCACGACATGCTTAAACTCCACCCTTCATCCTAATTAAGGTTAGAGGGGTGGTTGGTAATTTCTATGGCTTCCTTTAGTTTTCTCTTAAAGAAGTTATCTTCTTGTATAAGATTTTTGTGCTTTCTAGACATAGGTGGTGCTAGGTAGATCGAGAGTGGTCTTCAAGGGCGGACTTGAGGACTCGTTCATGTCTATTGTCAACATCATGTTCTTTGATTCCGGTGCCAAAGGAACGTCTTGTTTCACCTATATAAGGTGAACCACATGAACAAGTCACCTTATAAACCCCTGACTCTGAGAGGATGTCCTTAGAGTCTTTAAGAGGGGGGATGTGATTTTTCACCATAGAGAGGGGTTTGAAGGCACATTGAATGCCTTTCTTGGAAAGGATTTTGGATAATTTGTGGGAGATGCCTTCGATGTGAGGCAAGGCCATGCTAGGTGAGTCTCCAAGAGGGGGATGGATGATATGGGAAAGGAAGCGAGATTTGGCTTGGCTGATGGCTCTAGAAATGTGCTCGTTGGAATAACCATGCAATCTAAAGATATGACGAAGATGGCCAAGCTCTCGGTTTATGCTTTCTTCGTCGCAGATACGGAAGGCTCTCAATGTTAAGGTTTTCAAAACCCCCAACTTTTTGGCAAGGGTGGTGATGCAATAAGGTATGGAGGTGGAGGTCAGTGTGGGTGGCTTTGTGGAAGACACGTTGGCCTAGTGAGCCAGTCGGTTTCTTGATGAGCAACACATCTAAGAAAGGGAGTTGGTTGTTAGACTCCAGCTCCATGGTGAAGGTGATGGAAGGAAAGATGTTGAGGTGGGAAAGGAAGGCCTCAAGCTTTTCACGACCATGGGGCCAATAGACATTGGTGTCATCTACATAGCGCTTCCACTACCTTGGCTTGAAAGGGGAAGAGAAGAGGGCAATTTCTTCGAAGTGCTCCATGAAAAAGTTAACTATGACAGTAGAAAGTGAGGAACCCATAGCTACCCCCTCAACTTGCCTACAGATGACACTTTGAAAGGAGAAAAAGGTGGATTTCAAACACAGCTCGACCAAGGTTGCACTCTCAGTATTCACCTTGCACCTAACAATCTCAATAGCATCGAGAAAGGGAACCTTGGTGAAAATAGACACAACGTCAAAACTCACTACGATGTCATTGCTATCTAAGTTTGCGTTCTTAATGAAATGAACAAAATGGGAGGAATCTTTGACAAAAGACTCAGATTTGCCAACAAAAAGGGTGATAAGCTTGGACAGGAAGGAGGCCAGCTCGTAGGTGGGAGAGCCTATGGTGTCTACAATGGGTCTTAAAGGGATGCCAACTTTGTGAATTTTAGGAACCCCGTAGATGCGCGGAGTCACTTCTTTTGAAGGCAACAGACACTTTTTGGTGGCATCATCAAAGGAGGAACTAGCTAAAGCCGATTTGACAAGTTTAAGAATCCTGGAGCAAGGATTGCAAGAAAGGATTCTATAACTGAAAGAGTCTGAGAGGAGAGCAAGCAATTTAGAGACATGGTCCTTCTTGTCCAAGATGACTACAACATTGCCCTTGTCAGCTTTAGAAATAATAAGATCATTATTTCTAATTAGCCTATTAAAAGCCACAATTTCATCTTTAGGAATGTTGCATCTCAGAGGTTTAGCACGTCTGAGGGCGACAACACAATCTTGCCTAACTTCCTCAACTATATGAGAAGGGAACACACACCATTCTTAATTTCAACAAGAAAAACTATGTTCGGGATAACATGAGGAGCCAAAAGCAAAGTCGAGACCTCTTTTTAGGAAGTTAAAGGCTAACAAGTCTAAGACGACACTCAAAAGGTTAACCACAAGTCTGTTTTCCCAATCATGAATTGGGAGATGGCTAGGGGGAAATTGAGTTGAGGGAATGACAAGGAACGGGAGAAGGACAATTGGCGAGATGTTGTTAATCAATCTAAAGACTACACCTACTAACTGCCAAAGCAAAAAGAGGGGGTTCCCATTTGCCATGGGGTGATGGTGTGAAAAGGTCACAACAATAACCCTCTAAGATCTTTGAGAAGACAGAGACCAAGAACAACGTCAGCAACAAAAACTACAACAATACAAGGAACCGAAGGAAGGAGGAAGAGCATGACACAAGCAGACGTTGTACCTCCGACAATTAATGCCCCTCTGCCAAACAAAGACAAAAGAAGACGTACAGTGCAAACTTAAGAAGAAGGAGAAGTATCAATGAGAAGAACTCTCCCAATCAAGGAACAAACTAAAAGGCGATGGCGATAACAGAAAATTATCGAAGAATCTTCAAAGTCCACCACAAGTAAAACCCTAAGTGTTAGCCAAAGCCAGAGTTGAGAGAGACGAAAGCCATCTAACTAGGAAGGCACAACACAACGTACATGACGCGAGTGGGAGGAGATTGCCAAACACCTACAAATCCCTGACGAGGAAGAAGAAGATCTTGCTAACCAAGCAAACAATTTGTCTGTGCATGTAATGTCTCCTTTTTGGCTAAGTCAGATATAGGGGCACCTTCCTTGAAATCCAAATTGCAAGAGATTTCTTTCCTTCAAGTCCTCAAATTATACTCTGAATTACTAATTATGAATGTTAAATGATGCAATTGAAAAGATTGATAAATGGTTAATGATATTATTATTCAGAGAACAATATGTAGATAAGATATTGATCGCTGCTATATCTGATATGAAAGATAATGATTATGTAAGTTGATCTTTATATTCAATGCTAAAGATATTAGCCTTCTCTGAAATTGACAATGGAGAGTGTGCTATGAACTTTGTCTATGATCTCTTATTGCGATTAGATTGCTATTTCTGAATCAATCCTTTAATGTATGCAATGAACGATATGACAATATCGCTTATAGTGATTAAGTTTCTATCTCAGAATATGATCTTTCAACTCTTGCAATGACTGATATGTTAATATCGCTTTTCAGCACTATCTCAAATAGGGAATTATACTCCTGCAACAATGATAATGATGTTGTGTCTGATCTCAACAATATGTGCTTGCAACATTGTATCTGTCTCTAATAGGTATTTAGACAACTGCAACTGAATTATGCCAATAAGGCAAGTGCTCGATATGAGCAGATCCAAATTGGATAAGATATAAAAAGAGTTATAAATGACTGATTGAAAGACTGGATTTGATATCCCTTATATTGCATGTCATGTTGAAGGGTTGTAACCCTTAAGACTCTAAGAGTCGCATCCTTTCCTGAACATATCCATTCATCCTTTCCTTTGTTGACTGTTAATCAAGACGTACCTTATCTTTGTTTAATCAGTGCCTCTTAGGTTAGAATATACCAACAGTATTATTAAAGTCATTCAACTTTAACATGTCAATATCCACTTACTTTATGATTTGGATTACTGATTATTTGTATATTGAATTACTAATCAATTGATTAGTTGGCTAATGTAATCCACCGCTGTAATATATTCATTGATCTCTTATTACTTACAAACTATTGTCTTAGCAACTCTTCAATCGCCGCTTGGCTAAACATTTTATTAGTGTTTTATCCTTCAAAAGATCTTATCGGTCTTTACCCCTAATCGATGCTATCCACTTCTTGATGATAATCACTCGCAGTCCTCTCAAGATTAACATAGCCGCCATACATATCATCTTATTTGTATTTATCGTCTCTGTGATACTGGAAGAGAAAGTTTGAATTCGTCGTGATTTGTGTAATCAATATTCTTGGACTATGACTTTCCACACATGATCGATACTTGTCTACATCCCCGCCTTCTGTGATACGTAAGGTTGTTTGACTTCAATCGTAGGTTAGTTGGCACCACATCCTATGGTATTCCCTTCGTATCAACTATGTGGCACTATATATATATATATATATATATATATATATATTTGATGACAAACTATGGTTGTATTGACCTCCCTTCTGTAAGGTTTAAATAGTAATACTTATCGTATTTCATCACTCGAATGTTATTCCTTCAAGTAACTCATCCACATCACCTTGTTAATTAGTGTTTATCATAGTAGATATGAAGGGAATACCATAGGATGTGGTGCCAACTAACCTAGGATTGAAGTCAAACAACCTTATGTATCTGAGGAGGCAGGGACTAAGACAAGTATCAATCATGTGTGGAATGTCGATAGTCCAAGAATACTGATTACAAAAATCATGAGTTATTTGATCTTTCTCTTCTGGTATCATAGAGAGGGTAAATACAAATAAGATGATATGTACGATGGCTACGTTAATCCTAAGAGGATTGCGACCGATTATAATCAAGAAGCAAATAGCATCAATTAGGGGTGAAGATAGTAAGATCTATTGAAGGATAAAACACTAATCAAATGTTTAGCCAAGCGGTGATTAAAGAGTTGCTAAGACAACAATTTGTAAGTAACAAGACATCAATGAATATATTACAGCGGTGGATTATATTAGCCAACTAATCAATTGATTTGTAATTCAATGAACTAATAATCAGCGATCAAAATCAAAAAGTAAGATAGCGCTTGCTTGAAAGGGATATCGACATCTTAAAGTTGAATGATAGAGCCACTTAGGGTGCTCCAAGTACGTAAGCTGCCCTTACGTAACAGTGAGGTGAACCAATGCAAGGTCCAATGGGACCATTATGGAGAAGACAATGCTCCCTGGGACGATCAGGATGAGATCTTTCAGAGATTTCCTTACTTGTTTTGAATTTTGAATTTATGGATAAAAAATATATAAAAAACATCGAGGACGATGAACCAAGAGGGGGGGTAATATGTTACATCCCTTCATTGTGACCATTCTATTTTATAACTGTAATAACTATTTCCTATGAAGTGTGACAATAATGGTTTATTGGTTTTTAGTTAATTTTGGTTAAGTAGATTTGCTAATGAGAATAGATATGTATATCTCGTTCTATTAATGGAAATAATACTAGGAGGAATTATATATTTCTTATGTAGAATAATTGGAAATGAATTGCAATAGAAACTCTTTGGAATATTGATGCATATTTATATTGATTTTGTTGTGGATATCTAATCCTTCCATGTCAATGGATGCAGGAGGAGAAACCATCCGGCGAGCGGGGAAAGAATTCATTAGCGTAGGAGCGCATGAACAAACGGTGAAAGTCAGGTCATCCAAACTAGAACCTTGACCGTTGTCAGTTACTTAAGTTGGGGCTGTGATATTTTGATGCCTAGTTGGTCTAGCTAGTGTTCTAGGCGTAGAGACTCCTCGTCCATTTTAATAAACAACCTTGGCAATCATTATTTAATTTGTCCTATGTTTTGCATATCATACTCATCCAGAGTATTTCATATTGCTTTGATTATTTCTTCAGTAAATATATTTATATACGTGTATATATATACATATGCTCGTGTATTGCATACTTATGGGAACTTAATCCCAATCATATTGTAACCCGATGCATGGTATTATTTTCGTATGTTTTTTATTTGTGTCGGGGGTCGCTCTTGTCGGGGGTGGCAAGAGTAACTCCCTCTTGCCACCTCGGCAAGGAGTTACTCTTGCCGCTCCAAGCTAAAAAGGTTGGGGTCGGCAAGTAAGGACCCATTCTTGTCAATCGCAATGAGCAGCGAAGCTTGAAATTTGATCTGGTGGGAAGAGTTCTAAGCATTACTTTTGGTTTTTGTCTTTAGTGTGGGAAATTTTTCTTGAATCCTTGGGAAGCACGACTCAATGCTGGTTGTTCTATTTGCAACCTAAATTTTTCTCTTACCCGTGCGAGTTTAGGTAGGCATGTGGTTTCTCCTTGTATTTTTTCATATGTTTTGAATGATTGAGATTATTGATGGTAATATTGATGGTAACAGAGAAACTTAAAGTTTTATTGCATTGTGTTGAGGAATGTTTTTGAAGAGATGTTGTAATGTCATGTCCATGCATTGTGTTTTTCCTTGGGATGTTTTGCATTCACTGTTTTCTTATACTCTGGGAAAAGAGAACGTCTATGCTTTGATCAATTCATGATTGAGTTGTAGGTTGCATTCATAGATCAGGAATGGATTGTCAACTCTTACTGGATATGTTATTATCATCACAAAAAATCATTTTAAATTTGTATGTTGATTCATTATGTTGTATCTTTGTATTTAGGAACTTCATTTGTTCCACGCCAATGGATTTGTCCGCATGGAATTGGAACTCTTTCTTTGAGTAGACTTTATCATTACACCTTGAAATGAATCTACATGCTAATAGATTAATCTGGATGAATTTCTACTATACTTTCTCATACATATCATGTCTATGTCAACTCATGTAACACCTGCATACCGAAGGAATAGTAATCATTTTCCTTAAGCAAAATGTATGAGAATTTTAATGGATTGGTGTGCATGTTGAGGGTGTACCTGTGCCTTTAATTATGAACGAACCACTGAGGTCAGAGTCTTAATAATCTGAATTTGCTTACGATCTGCCATGTTGGGATCCTTGATTTGTATTACAACTCTTTAAGTATTGAACCAAGTTTCTTGAGTAAGAATTAGGGTCTAGGTTTGAGGGATCAAAATCAAGTGGTCTTAATGATAGAACCTTGTTAATGCTCTTTTAGACTTGTTATGGGAAATAAACCAGTCATGATGCAGCTTTGGGATTGGTAGAGCCTAGACCTATACCTTGTGATGCCAGAGAAAGTTAATGCCATCAATATGCTATCCAATTTATTGGACCAAGAGGTCTATGGAACGAGTTTGGTGGTAACATTGACTGCATAGGGTATGTGCTTGTACTTTCAAACCCTTGGCCAAAATGGTACTATGCTACGGGTAGTATAGGTCAGTCACTAGGACCAGTAGTGCAACATCTAGCTAGGAAGGTCACCTAGTAGGCAAGGATGTCTTTAGGATGACTGGCTATGACGGTTGCGAGTTCTAAACCAAGTCTCAGATGGCAAGAAAATGGAAGTTGTGCTCGTGAACTCCTAAGAAGGGTTGGGCTACTTCCACTGGAAGTTGTGCGGGTGACAATTAGACACGATCGAAATATCCATGGTTGGGTGGTAAAAATCCCTAATGATACTCTTTCACCCATGGTGGACAAATTTCAAGGAAAAAATGAAAAAGAACAGCATTTATAGGTTATAGTTTTGTTAGTCTATTTATGTTAAAGCAATATTTATTTTCTTAAATGGTTTACTTCTTGGAAAGTAGTTGAGAAAGTTAATTTTCAGCTTCATGTAAAAAGCAGTTAGTAACTATATTGAAATGTTAACTATAGTTCATTTCATGCTCCTAGGAAAGTGAAAGTTATTTTCAGTTTTTCTGTTTGTTAATAAAAGTTATATTTTATCTTCATTATGTTAGAAGGGTTTGGTTGTTACAGATCTCCATTGCCTCCATTGTTTATCATGGATTGTGCCAGCATTCCCAACAATTGAGACAATTTTCTTTGCGTGTTTCTTTGTTCTACCATGAATTGATGCATGCGATTGTTGAGCTCTTCATCTTCTCTCATATTTGTTTCTTCTAGTTAGCTGTTATTTTATGAGGCATCTGTTATTGCCTCATTTCAACATTGGTTCTTCAATTGTTTTCATTTTCTACTAATCTGAAATGTTCCCCCACAGTCTAATATCGTTTTTCAGTGACATAGATGCTGTCTCAAAAAGGGAATTATACTCTTGCAACAATGACAATGATGTTGTGTCTAATCTTAACAATATGTTCTCGCAACAATCGTGTTGTCTCTAATAGGTATTTAGACACCTGCAACCGAATAATGCCAATAAGGCAAGTGCTCGATATGAACAGATCCAGAAAGGATAAGATATAAAAGGGTTATGAATGACTAATTGAATGAATGGATTAGATATCCTTTATATAACTTGTCAGGTTAAAGGGTTGTAATCCTTAAGACTCTAAGAGTCACATCCTTTCCTGAAGGATATCCATTCATCCTTTCCTTTGTTGACAGCTAATCAAGACATACCTTATCTTTGTTTAATCGGTGCCTATTAGATTAGAATATATCGATAGTATTATTAAAGTCATTCAACTTTAAGATGTTGATATCCCTTTCAAGGAAGCGTTTGATATCCCTTTCAAGGAAGCGTTATCTTACTTTATGATTTTGATCGCTGATTATTACTTCATTGAATTGCAAATCAATTGATTAGTTGGCTAATATACTCCACCATTGTAATATTTTCATCAATTTCTTATTACGTACAAACCGTTGTCTTAGCAACTCTTTAATCACCGCTTGGCTAAACATTTGATTAGTGTTTTATCCTTTAATAGATCTTACGATCTTCACCCCTAATTGATAATATTCGCTTCTTGATGATAATCGATCGTAATCCTCTTAGGATTAACGTAGCCACCGCACATATCATCATATTTGTACTTACCGTCTCTATGATACCAGAAGAGAAAGATTGAATAACTCATGATTGTTGTAATCAGTATTCTTGGACTATCGTCATTCCACACATGATCAATACTTGTCTTAGTCCCTGGCTCCTCAGATACATAAGGTTGTTTGACATCAATCATAGGTTAGTTGGCACCACATCCTATGCTATTTCCTTCGTATCAACTACCGCAATTTATGTGTGTGTGTATCTATAGTCTCTGGCTATATTGACCTTCTTTCTATAAGATTTCAGGAGTAATACTTATAGTGTTTCAATGCTGGAATGTCATTCCTTCAAGTAACTCATCCACATCACCTTGTTGATTAGTATTTATCATTGTCAATATTATGGTTGTTGAATATTAACCCAGCTTGTTGGCTAAAAATTTTGCAAATAACTAAGACTACAACTTGGCAAAATTGGAACTTTAGACAGTAGTGTGTGAAATTTCTTTCTCCTCTCAGCAGTAGGGGAGGCTCCCTTCTTACCGTAAGGGGCTTCAACTGAAACTGAATTGAAATACAAACAATTCCTATTGCTACGATAATACCGGTGGCTTAAAGGTTGACGTAAGAACAACACTTAAGATAGCAGTTTACTTATAATAAATTGAAACAAATACAGGAACACAAAGTCTCTTGTACTTACTTCAAAAGATGATTATGAAAATAGAATAGCCAGTAAAGCACAAAGTCTTCCATTGAATATCATCTTCCTTAACAAAACACTTATCACTGAAGCCCAATGTCTTCAGCTTTAAGTTATTGCAGCCAATTCTATCTATAACAATTTGTCCTCCTGTAGCACAAAGTCTTCAAAAGTTCAAATTGGATCTGAATACAATAGGCAACTCAAAGTCTGCACAATTGAATTCAAATCCCTCTTGAGCAAAACTCCAAAACTCACAATCAATATCCAGATAAAGTCGTCACATAACACCTTGAATCAACACAAAGTTTGAAAGCAAGTTGCCCGTTTTATTGAAAGCAATATGATTTACATCTAAGCACAAAGTCTCAGAGTGCATATACAAACCGGCAGAATTTTCTTGAATTCCCAAAAGATAGCCAATACAATAGGTCTCACTCCTTTATATAGGAAAAGAGGAGAGAGAAAAGTGGAGAGGAAGGGGAAACCCTTAACCACCTTGACTTATTCACTACTTATCCTTAACTAACTAGCTTTGACTTATTCAATGCTACAAGGCTTAAAGCACTTGCAACATGATTACATGAAACAATTTTGCAAGTGATACTATCACATGCAATTATATCTTGTTTTTACATAACATGTAATCTGTCAAATACGAATTACAAATACATGATGAAAAATTTCTAAGTGTCTGACAAGACACAACATCTATTACATCATCCTTTTATCGGTCTTCATGCTGCATGATTGATGTGTTCTGGTTGGTGAAAGCATCTCGAACCGGAATATGAATCTGCATTCTTGATTGTTTTGTATTGATGGCATCAACCAATCGCCTGCTTGAAATCAATCTTGAAAGTTTTCTATGCTCTCATCGTTTCGTCGCTTATCTCTTTCTTTGAATGGCTCCATTATGTTGTCATTCTTTAGTTACCAGAAGAAGCCATAACATGGTCTTTCAAGCTAGAACTTTGCGGATCTAGAAGAATATGCGTATAGGATGAGTAGAAGGCCTTTGAGCAGCGAAAGACAATGGATTTTGGGCAAAATCAGCTCTTTAAATGAGGGAAAAACTCAAAAACGGGGTTTTATGGAGGCACTACACCTATGCGGACAGCAAGTTTGGAGCAAGAAAATGAGATGAAAATATGTGAAAGATATATGGCGTGGCGTCTACTTATAATGGAGTTTTGAATTTCCATTACAAATGAACCGGCAAGAAACTACCAACATGAAGTTTAAGTCATATGGCAGCGGAGGAATAAGTACGGATAGGGAACATGGAATGCATGAAAGTGGGTTTTTGAAAAGCATTTGCATGGTGTAATAATGAGCTTTCTTTTCTTGTATACTCCAATCATAGAACGGGATTTTAAATCCCGACTACATATGCAACAAAATTGAGTGTTTGGAGCTTTCTCATGAAGGGAAGAACTTGTATGTCTTGATGAACTTGCATTGTTTTGAAAATGATACAATCAAACTTTTGAAGCCAAAAATCCTCCTTTGAATCTCCAACCATGTAGCATATAGCAAGACTGTCAGAACATGAGTAACTTGCACCACTTGGAACCAAAAATGTGAAGGAAAAGATGCTTGAACTTTGAAGAAAAACTCCAAATCTTTGCTGGTTCGAATTTGGGAAAAGATGCCCAAATTCCAACTATATAGGCAACCAAGCTTGACCAAATCTTCACAAGAATGAATGCAAAACTTGTTAATGTTTTGGCCTTTACAACAAAGATCAACGAATTGGACAAAGTGGCAATAATAAGAATTAATATATTGGATATATTTTTGATATATTTAATTATGATAAAATCAGTTGGATAATAATAATAAATATAAAAGGTTATATTTATTATTAAGGATTGATTTTAATAATTAAATATGGAGCAAATGATATAAAAGAATATATTATTATTATGGACCCAAGTCGGCCAACTTGGGAGGCCAAGAGTTTATCTTAATAAGCTCATATATTAGAGTGACTTGGAGAAGGTAAGAAGTAACCAAAAACATAACGTTGCCTTCTTCCTTTAGCAAGATCTTTGGATGAGCAAATTTACGGAGCAAATTCAAACATTGCTTTCGACTTGGCATTGATTCTTGAGGCAGCGAATTTGACCTTGGATGGATGAGCGATTTGGTCAAGCAACTAGCAGCAAATTTGTGGTCTTGCATTATGGAATTAGACCAACATTGGAAGCCTCGGTGAATTCATTAAAGGAGCGAATTGCAGATCAGCGAATTATATTTAGGATAATTTGCACCTTGCATAAACGAATATTGTGAGCGAATTCAAGGGTTCGATCAAGCATTCGGATGAGCAACATCATGCTTGCAACAGCGAACTTAAGGCATCAAGATCAGACCAATTTGTGATCAGCCAGACTTAGCAAAGTTGATCAGCATCATAGGTACATAACAAGGATCAATACTATACATATCAAAGCTACAAGGGCAGATTTAGTAGAAGGCCAAATCAGAGCAGATTGGCGACATATTGTGAGCAGACCTTGATAGCATACATGCTGATCGGAATCAATCTAAGCATTGGTTATATTCAGATCTGAGCGCTAGTTATTTACAATATTGGATCAGAATTGGATAAGCCCTAGGTGGGCTATATCAACATTGAAAGAAGACACATTGTGG
>MU226254.1:2630130-2640528 GCA_018584345.1 Thuja plicata
GATCACCACAAAACACTTCAACATCACTTCCGAAACCTCTTAACTTAATCACCTTGCCACGAGACCGAGTTTGGGAGCCCATAGGGCTTGGCGGAATTTGGAGGTAGGATGGACATGCTGGCGGAAATCAGAGGCACCTTGGACAGCCTGTCGAAGGGCTGGGCGGAATCCGCCAGCACCTTGGGCACAGTGATTTGCACTTTGTACAAATAGCCTTTTTTTTAGTTCAGGGGCAGAGAATTTATACAAATATAACATTTAAGTATAAGTCACATACTTTAAGTTATATTTGTATAAATACCTTTCAGGATGTTTGAGATAGGTTTCAGCTTCATAGGAGTTAAGGTGCAGATTATAGATTTTGGGGTTTTTAAAATATTTCAGGACTTAGCCAAATTTCAGGATTCAGCACGCCTTCAGCAAAGCTACCTCCCACAATCTATTTCAACTTTCTAAGATCAAATTGAAGCTGGAACAAGGATTCCTAGAGGGTTTAAACTTGTTTCATCACAAATCCTTTGGTTTTATCCGATATTTCCGAAAGATATAGCACAACTCTTGCCCATGTCTCAGACAGACATGACTTCTCAGCAGGCCAAAAATACCCAAAACCAACTCCCAAACTTCACTCGCCGGACCAAGGGGCTTGAAAACTATTGCCAACAAAGACTACCTAAGACCACTACTCCTACTGCTTGCAAAAGAGGGGGTCCCCATTTGCAATGGGGCGATGGTGTGAAAACGTCACAACAAGACCTTTTAACCAATCTACTCTCAATTGCTCATGTAGATTCACCAATGTGGGTTCATTGCTTTGACGTTCGACTTTAGATGGAAATGTTGATGTTACTGACTTTGAATTTATTGTAGGCATACATGTTTAGATGAAGTTTGATGGTTTGTGGATTGATCTCCATTGCCTCCATTGTTTATCATGGATTGTGTTAGCATTCCCAACAATGAGCCAATTTATTTTGCATGTTTCATTGTTCTACCATCAATTTATGCATGCCATTGTCGAGTTCTTCATCTTCTCTCATATTTGTTTCTTCTAGTTTGCTGTTGTTTTATGAGGCATCTGGTATCGCCTTATTTCAACACTAGTTCCTCAATCATCTTCATTTTGTACTAATCTGAAATACTCCCCCACAGTCTAGCAAGTTCATTAGCTCTGATACCAATTGTAATGTCCCCTTTTTGGCTAAGTCAGTTAATAGGGACAATTTCCTTGCAGTCCAAATCGCAAGAGACTTCTTTCCTTCAAATCCTCAAATATTACGATGAATTTCTACTTATGAATGTTAAATGATGCAATTGATAAGGTTGATATATGGATAATGATATTATTATTCAAAGAACAATATGCAGATAAGATATTGCTCACTGCTATATCTGATATGAATGATAATGATTATACAGGTTGATCTTTATATTCAATGCTAAAGATATTAGCCTTCTCTGATTTGACAATGCAGACTGTGCTATGAACGTTGTCTATAATCGCTTATAGCGATTAGATTGCAATTTCTGAATCAATCCTTTAATGTATGCAATGAACAGTATGACAATATCACTTATAGCGATTAAGTTGCTATCTCAGAATATGATCTTTCAACGCTTCCAATGACTGATATGTTAATATCGCTTTTCAGCAACATAGATGCTCTCTCAAATTGGGAATTATACTCCTGCAACAATGACAAGGATGTTGTGTCTGATCTTAACGATATGTGCTCGCAACAATGGTTCTGTCTCTAATAGGTATTTAGACGCCTGCAACCAAATTATGCCAATAAGGCAAGTGCTCGATATGAGCAGATCCAAAACGGATAAGATATAAAAAGGGTTATGATTGACTGGTTGAAAGAATGGAAATGAAATCCCTTATATAATTTGTCATGTTGAAGGGTTGTAACCCTTAAGACTCTAAGAGTCGTGTCCTTTCCTAAACGTATCCATTCATCCTTTCCTTTGTTGACTGCTAATCAAGACGTACCTTATCTTTGTTTAATTGGTGCCTCTTAGATTACAATTTACGACAGTGTTATTAAAGTCATTCAACTTTAAGATGTAGATATCCGTTTTAAAGAAGCACTATCTTACTTTATGATTTGGATCGCTGATTATTAGTTCATTGAATTACTAATCAATTGATTGGTTGGCTAATATAATCCACCACTGTAATATATTCATCGATCTCTTATTACTTACAAACAGTTGTCTTAGCAACTCTTTAATCACCGCTTGGCTAAACATTTGATTAGTGTTTTATCCTTCTATAAATCTTATCGATCCTTACCCATAATCGATGCTATCCACTTCTTGATGATTATCGGTCATAGTCCTCTTAGGATTAACGTAGCCGCCGTAGATATCATCTTATTTGTATTTACCGTCTCTAAGATACCAGAAGAGAAAGATTGAATTCCTCATGATTTCTATAATCAGTATTCTTGGACTATCGACTTTCCACTGATGATCGATACTTGTCTTAGTCTCTGCATCCTCAAATACGTAAGGTTGTTTGACTTCAATCGTAGGTTAGTTGGCACCACATCTTTGATGATAGTCTCTAGTTGTATCGGCCTCCCTTCTGTAAGGTTTAAGGAGTAATACTTATCATATTCCATCGCTTGAATGTTATTCCTTCATGTAACTCATCCACGTCACCATGTTGATTATTATTTATCATTGTCGATATTATGGTCACTAAATATTAATCCACTCGTCATACAAATTGTTGTTGGTCCCAAAAGCGATGTCAATAAGTCTGGTGTGATTCGAGCCAAGCATAATTTCCTTCGATCCTTGCTATTATTCACTTATCATCCATCGATTCATATCTTTCACATGCCTAGTCTTACATTTGAACATGACCATGTCTGCTTTCTCAACTCCCATATCACCGTCTCTAGCCAATGAAACTTGATATGCTTTGCAATTTGGTAAGATTTCAGAAAATTGAAGTACTAGCAATGTAAGGTCAAAGTCAGGACATTACAATGCAAGTAGTGTTGTACGAAGAAGACTTGGTGACCGACTCCACCAAAAGTAGTCTGTCTGTGCAGTCCGCACATGACAAAGATAACAAGAAAGGAACCTCGAGAACGAGGTTGCCCAGATATTTGAGAACAATCTGCACCGCATCAAGAACTTTTCCATAACAGAAGAAGCACGAATAGGGTGTGTTGTTCTTAATACCCTAGGGAGGAGGGAGTTCAGGAATGAGAAAGGTGACCAAGGTATGAAGGATGCTGACAGTGGACGTGTAGAGAACTCGCACATGGCCGATTGCATAGGAGCATCAGAACATGGGTGAGAGCGAAGCAGTCCAACTAGGTCCTCAGTACATGGTACATACCGTTTCAGAACGATGGTAACCCCTTCAGCGAGTCGTGGTCTGGATAGGTAGAAACTCCCTAAGTTCAATGGGAATGGATCGAAGGATCCTGTGCGGCACTATAAGATGTGATCAAAGTATAGTCATGCAAGCCTTTAGGAACATTTCATGCATCTTAGTAGTCTTTGGAATTCTTATCCACCTTAGTCCTTCACAACTCACATACCTTGAACATAATACAAGGTGTCCTTGTGTGCCAATGTGCAATGTTTGTCACACACTAGCACCTGATCTCATAAGGGTCTTCGCATAAATTCATCTACACTCTTGGCAACCTCAATAGAACTACACACATGGACTTTCTCAACCATGAGCTAGAATGCCAACCATCAAGATGCTCAATTGACAAGCACTTGAAAGATTGACAGTTTAGGACATGAACTCTTACATCTTCCTCTTCATGTTTTGTACATGTAATATAACATACATATTCGTGTTGTCGGGTAAATATATTTTTAGTAAATGTGTCGTTAATAATTAGTGTAACCAAGGGGTAGGTAGTTTGGGATGGTTGCAACTGTTGACCTCGCACCCCCTCGAGCTCTACAAATGTTATGTACTTGGGTTCGGGAAATAATTTGTATTATTGTTGAGCATTGTTGTCATACATTTAAACATTTGATGAAGTAATACAAAAGCAGTTGTGAGTTCTCTGATATACTATGTTTTGTTATATTTCATATTGCTCTTGTATGTATTAAACTCTTTTACCCTACAGGGCAAACATCTGGCGCCATTGCCGATACAACCCTTGGGAAGTGACATACTGTTAAATGGCGAAGAAAGTATAATGGGCCAACCATTTGATGAAGATACAAGCAGTAGCGAGGAAAGGTTTAAAGAGTTGTTTGAGGGAGAACAAACGTTGACAGTAGACTTCATAGACCTGTTGCAAGCGTCAATCAAGACCCACATCCGGAGGGAGGCAACACAGGAAGAAATTAATGAGAGTGCGGTGTGGAGTGCCCTCGGAGTGAGTCTTGCAGTTGACCAGTTGATGAGCCGTCTCCCACGTCTCTTGGCACAAACTTTCCTAGCCCTACAAAATGCACAAGAAGAGATCAACAAGGAGAACAAACACCAACAAATCCTTCGGAGGTACGAGGAGAACGGCAGAAGGGAAGAGGAGCATGACGAAACCAAAAGGAGGCAACACACCTTGAACCCCTGGAGAAAAATAATTAATGCCAAATCTTCTAAACAAAGACAGAAACCGAAGGGAGCAGATAGACGACTGCAAGGCCATCCGAAAAGCCTTTATATTAGAACAACAAGCAGAACGTAGGTGAAGGCTAAGGAGACTTGCTAAGGGACGGTCAGAGGAAGCTGCAGTAAGTGAACAAGTCGAAGGCGAAGGGTACGTGCATGGTACGGAGGAGGAATACCGTATGGAAGTAAACAGTGACAAACTAATCGAAGAAACCAGAAATCAGTTAAGGAACCTAACCCTTACACTGCATAAGGAGGCAATGGAAGCCTGAAGGAAGCAGAGACAAGGGAAGCAAAGGAGACCAGGGATAGGGACGTAGAGGATACCAGGGCAGCAAGGAGTGTCGGGAGGACACAGGGGCACAGTAGTCAGAACAACCCGCCAGGTCTAATACATCTAGTTCGGGAGTTCAACCAACACTGGCGACAAACAAAACTGTAGTAATGGTGCAGAACCAAAAGTTGCCTAAATTCACAGGCGACGGGAAGGAGGATCCAGTACGGCACTGTCGAACTTGTGAAACAATTTGGTCGGTCGACGAAGTGATCGACCAAGACGAGTGGGCTCGACAATTCTCAGCAACCTTGCGCGGAGTAGCCATAGATTGGTACTCCGACATGGATAAAACAAAAATAAGTACATGGGATGACCTAAGAAAAGAATTTCAGAGTGAATTCCGGTTGCTTTGGGATGACAATGAAATTGTAGCAAAGATTTATGGTACGAAACAAGGAAAGAACAAGACCGTTAGAGCATACGAGCGGCGACTAAAAGAACTGCTTGGAAAAATGGAGGCCAACCGACAGACGGCCTAAAGAAAAGGTGGTTCGTGGAAGGCTTGAAACCCTCTCTGAGGAAAAAGATGAAAATTGCTCCTCCAATGTCGTACGCAGACGCATACAATCGGGCCATGGACCTCGAAAGTGAAAATAAAACCTCCAAGAAAAAAAAGAATAGGTCATCGAAAGACGACGACTCCTCCGAGGAGAGCAACAGTGACGAGGAGTCCAACAAGAAGGTCCAATCCCTTCAGAAAGATATGCAGAGAATGACGGAGTTCAAGACGATGAAGGGGAATGCCAATAAGAATGATGAAGGGGAGTTATGGTGCACAGATTGCAAGGAGGGGGGTCATGCAAAGGGCACATGCCCGAAAAAATCATCCAACTGCTTCTACAACTGACAACTGTCCTCTTGTTGATCACCACTAACAAGAAAGGACGTAAATTCTGCAGCGATTAAGGAGAATGATAATTATTTTGTAAAAGACTTGCATCAGTTATAACTTGTAACAGTCAACTGTTTTGGTTGTAACCATCTCCAAACAGTTGTAAACTGTCTTGAAACTATTTTCAAAACAGTTGTTAATTGTCTTGAAACTGCCACCTGCTGGGAGTTAAGACAGTTTATATTTAATTGATGCTGAGGTTCGATGAAGGCAGTGAGTGTGTGGGAACCTCTGATGTGAAAAAGAGACGTATTATGCAAGAGTGTGCAAAGGAGTCAATGATGTAAAATTAAAGAAGTTTTGTGAGTATGTGTAAGATAAGAGATAGAAAGCCAAATGCAAAGCAAGGAGTTTCAGATGTGTTAGAGATTGCAGATTGTGAAGTATAATGTGTAGTCTACTTGCATTGTAAAATCTGAAGAGTAATAGTGAGTGACTTTATAGTCTGTTTGCATTGTAAAATCTGAGTTATAGTAAATGATTTTGTAAAATCTGAAAATAGTTTTGTATAGTCTGAAAGTGAGTCTATTCTGTCTGACTCCTATCAGACACATTTTTGAGAGGAATGTTTTGTATCACATGCACAAATTAGAGAAGTCTGAAAAGACAAAAAGTTTTGTAATATTCGGAAGGTTGGTGCCTCGAGGATACTGAGTTGGTGCTCAATCTGAGAAGTTGGTGCTTCAGTTGGAGTTGGTGCTCTCAAGCAAAGACTTTGGTGATTCCTTAGGGTTGGTGCCCTTAAAGCATTGTACATAATTTTATTCGTGAGGCTGGATTAGGACAGTAGATCCTAGCAGCTTTTCTCACCATGGTTTTTCACCCATCATGGGTATTCCATGTACATCAGGTGTTGAAGTCTCTTTGAGTGATTGCTCTCTTTTCATTTCAGTTTCTATGCTTATCATTATCAAAGTTTTTAATTGTTTAAGGATCTGAAATTTTAGATCTCTACATCTTCATATTCAAAGTCACAATCAAGGATTATCTTGTTTCATACGTTGGACAACCCGTTCAACATCCAAGAACTACCACAAACAAAGTTGGCATGCTACACTCATTATGCTGATTAAAAACAAGTTAAGTCATAATCAGCAAGAAATACCACTTTCATAATGCAAAAATGCACCAATCATCCCTTACATAGACAAGTCATTGAACAATCCCATATATTAGTATCCTAATTGAAGTCAGACTAAACCATAATCAATTATCATCCTACTCACCATTTCTCTTTGTTAATGAGTTTGACAAGAGAACATGCAATCTTGAAGGCTTCAAAAAAACTTCAATAATAAATCCCGCACCTAAATATAAACACCAGTCATGCATCTCCATATTAACCCATGCTCACATATATATAATGAACATCACAATCCCTCTGCAACTGCCCATGCTCACAAGGTTCAATAATATCTATGATGAATGCCTAATCAATGTTACCCTATGAATATTTTAAAGTTCTCCCTATTTTTTTAATATTCATCCCCTAAAAATGACCTTAACAAAAACGCCATCCCCATTCCCCTATTGTCACTATCCCAGAAACTAAGGGGAGCATAATTAAAAATAAATAAAGCACTCCACATATACATGAAGTATAAATTATATGTGGCGACAATACTCACAAATATTGCCTTGAGGTATGGATACCATCAAATACGAATGTGGGCATGTGAGCAGCTAGAGGAAGTCTTTAAAACTCATCATTGCCGCCATGGATTTCAAATGAGGCCTTCTAAGCTAACAAATGCCCAACAAAATTTTGAAGTAAAATGAATCAATTTTTTTCGCCTTATTTGACCAACTTCATAGTGGTCTTCCATGCTGATATTCTCATTTGGAACAAACGTATGGAGGCAAAATTGCACCTAATGACTGCATTAGAACTCATTTGGCTTGATAAATAATTCTGTTTTTGCAAAAAAATCTCCACACGCACATGCAAAATTAAACTTGTGATTTAAAAGCAATAACACGAACATAAAGATTCATAAACATCCTTCACACTCAAACTATATGGTCACCCACTAAAGCTGACAAAAAATGCAAAATTGGGGAACGCAAAGAATAGTAAGTAGAAAATCATCACTCGTGGTGTTGTCTCAGGCCAATCTAGAGGCTCTACAGAGGTCATCTGCCAAAAATGTCTTGATCAATAACAACAAATTCAACATTATCAAATTATTCCAATTGAAACTAAAAATCTTTTTATTGTTGGATGATATCAGATTTGGATAATATTCATGCTGTTGATATTCATGTTTTGTCACTGATGTCAACATATGTTTCTGTGAAGAGGACAGACTGGTTACTTGACTGACAGAAGTGTACGGACACTACACAGATGTTTCAGAACAAGCAAAGTTGGTTATATGAAGAAGGATCTGTGTTGACCTTATTCCTAAGGTCGCTTGGCTTTATGTTACATATTGAGGATGTTACAGTTGATTTAGTGAAGACTGGTTTTTGGACTGTAACAGTGATGCTTGACAGAGCAGGTCTCTGTATTTTGGGTATATCTTACTGGCGAAGATATTTCAAATGAAGCGAGCATACTGGAGGACAGAAGAAATATTTTGGAATATTGGGTTGTGTTCGATTGGCGTGGGCATTCTGGTGACGTCAGTTGTGGCGTGTATTCAAGAGGAGACCTATTTGGTGGCCGACTTCAGACATGTAGCGTGTAATATGAATTGTGAGCGTGGATTGCGAATCTGGGAGCATAACTGATGGATTGTATTTGATGTTTACTTGTTATAGGTACCGTGTGTATCTTAGCAAGGGGTTGAACAATTATTTGTATATTGGGAAAGCCTAATTGGCCGACCTAATTAATTATTTGTGTATTAGGAAAGCTTAACTGGCTGACTTAATGAATTATTGTAATAGGCTATATATGAGTAATCTTTTCTTTTGGAAAGATGTGGTAGTGGAAGAGATTGAAAAGTAAGAGAAGTGAAAGTTGCGATGCTTATTTGGCTGCTGGATGTAGAGCAGAGTTTGTGACAAGAATACTTCATTGGAACTGACCAAGCAAAGACAGTTGCTATCAAACAGTTCACTGGATTGTATATTCCTATATACACTTGCTCGGATTGTGAATCCTTGAGGGTGGCTTTAACCTTCTTTGGGCAGTGTGCCTAGGCAGTGAGCCTACTACTTTTCTTGACTCCTAACAGAGTCTGTCTCCTAACAGGGACTGTGTACTGTAATGTTGTAATAAGCTCCTAATAGGGCTAAATCTTTTAACAGGGATACTATACTCTCAGTACATTATTTGTGGGTGCTGATTCCCACCGGGGTTTTACCTTTAACAGGGTTTCCTCGACAACAAGTATTGTGTTATTGTGTTGGCATTTACTGTGTTATCATTTGCATTGCAGTTTTGGTTTATAAAGTTTAAAGCTTAATAATCTATATCACAACTGATTCACCCCCCCTCTCAATTGTCTTGTGGACCGTTATTCCTAACAATTGGTATCAGAGCTACTAGTCCTTAGAGAGAAAGCTTAACAGCTTGATGCGATCCTGAAGATGTCTTACTACAGGAAGGATAGTCCGAAATTTGATCCTAAAAACTTTGACAGTTGGAAGAACAAGATGAGAACACATTTGCTATGTTTGGGACTTGACTACTGGATGATCACAAAGAAGAATGAAAAGATAGCGACTGAGGATGAACTGGAGAAGGCTACTGAAGATGAAAAGAAGCTATTTTCATGTAATATGGTCGCAAGGGAATCATTGATTAGCGCACTTTCTGAAGGTGAATTCACAGTAGTAAAAGACTTGGATTCTGCACATGAGATCTAGACAAGATTGGAGGCACTGTATGAAGGAGATAAGTTTACAAAACAGGCAAAACTACAGAACTGGAAGACAAAGATGGAATCACTGAAGATGAGAGAAGATGAGAACATTAGGGCATATGGACAGAGAATTACTGAAGTGGTTACTGGCATTAGAAACTGTGGAGGTACTTACAGTGAGGAAGAAGTGATTGCAAAGATACTCAGATCTTTGACACCTGCTTATAGAACCAAAGTACAAGCTATAGAGGAGATTATCCCTTTGACACCGAACTTCACTAGAGAGATGTTGATTGGAAAACTAACTACTTTTGAGGCCGCGGAATTGGGAGATATTTTACCTAAAGTTGAGTCAGCATTCAAGGCAACCGTGCATAAGAACAAAAAGACCTTATCAGAAATTGCGAGCACCAGCTATGGTGACCTAAGAGAAGAGCTTGGAGACTATGTTGAGGAATGGAAATAGATACAGGAGGAAGAAAGAAAGCTAGATGAAGTGGTAGCATTGATCACTAGAAGAGAGAAGAGAGTTAAGGGTAAATTTGAAGGCAAATTACCTTTGAAATGTTTTTCATGTAACAAGATTGGTCATTTTGCATCTAGATATCCTACAAAGGTTCTTAAGCATAAACCTAAGTTTTACAAATCAAAGTATCCTAAAGACAAGGAATGTTATTATGCTAGTGAGGGTGTTTCTGATGATGATGGTGACTATGATGAAATTGGATTTATTGCTATAAAGGATGAT
>MU226254.1:2693119-2708442 GCA_018584345.1 Thuja plicata
AAAATTGACATGGTGGTTAACAATTGAACAAAGGCAAAAAATCTTTCAATTTGGTGCTTTTAAAATTGAACAAGCCAATCAACACCTACTTTTGGGCTTAAAATTGAACATTGGTGCTTGTATGGTGTTGTAGCTTAGTTCACACTTTAAACTTTGGAGCTTAATCGATTTACCTTGTGTCTTGAGTTTTGGGTGCACTTGCACAAATTTTTAGATTACAAACCTTTACTTTTTTAGAAAGGCCTATCCGGGGAATGTGCTTCTTCCTCGGAGAATGACCTTAAAATGGTAATCCTTCTGATCGATATATAAACAAGGTGTGAACCAAAGTTCTATCTTATCTACCAAAGCTCAGGTGAGGCGTGTTGATGATAGTCTAGATCGGGTGAATATCCCTAAGGAGCCAGCGTGATCAACTAAGCTCTTAAGTGAGTCACGCACGTACAAATCAATTGGAGAGACACCACAGACCCTTACTACAACCTTGATTAGTTAGAGGCCAACCCATTTTACCTCTGAACAGATACCTTATTATAGTGCAAGGGGTTGTAGAATTATCCCCCAAGATTCCCAACACATGTGTCCCACCGTATTTGTGTAGTGAAAGAGATCTTCACTCCACGACAACAATACCTGGAAACGGCAAAAACATGGGCACCTACGTCATGGACCTTCGTGTCCTAGTAGCGTGACAATTGCTATGTGAGCTAATGGACATTCAAGCATTGGGCCTATAACTTTGTATTATGAATCCATTGACCTAGATTAATCTGACTGTTCATTGTTAAGACCTCGTGATAACCTTGCAACTTGAAAAAGTTATAGAACATACACAATTTCATTCTTCTTTCTTCAAAACACAGTGTCTATTGTGCTTGTCTCTTTGATCAGTTTCTGAAAATGCAAAACAAAACATCCAAACTGTCAAAATGAGTCAAACATGTTAAAGTCTAGGGCTGTCAACGTCAACTATCTTGCAAATCAGTAGCATTCTGTGATAAACTACCACAATCAACCAGTTATTTTACTGCAATTGGTGAAATTGTACCACATTTTGACCAGATATAATATAATCCTGTTTTGACCTAAAACCTTGAAAGAATTCTTCATTTGGTGTCCAAAACTAGTGTATATCCTAGGAAAATGTGAAGAACATTGTGTGAATCTCTAAACATTAAAGATTACCCTTTCTTTGTAAAGCACGACTATTTTCGAAAACATTATTAGTTCAAAAGCTCAGACTCAAAATACCTTGATCTCATCATATCAAACATCATCATCTTTATCAAATTGACTTTGTCCAAGACAAAGGCTGACAAATCTTATCTTTTATCATCACCACTTTGAGATCAAGTTATATCAAAATCTATCCTTATAATTACCCTTGTCCAAAACATAACTCAGACTTTCTTAGAAGGGATCCTCTTCTTTGTTTGCTTTATATCACTTGTTTTAGTTACAAAACCTGGACCGCACTATGTCTCAAACACCTCATGGAGGACCTTACACAAGGTCTAAGGCTAGAGCTCAACCTGATGAGTCATATATCAACCATTTCCCCGCTTGGGAAATAGAGCAAGAGAATGATCCCTTTATGAACACCAGTTCGGCTCTATTCATTGAACAACCCCGTGGGGTATCTTTTTTCCAAGATATCATAGAAGAAGAACTTGAAGATGTGGAACAAGGTGCCTACTCCACCAAAGTAGTTGACGATATTGTAGAGAGGAATCCTAAATGTTACTTGGCCATGTTAATAAAGAAGGGAGTCAAACTCCCCGCTGAATTCAGTGTATCAACTATATGGCCCAAAAACCCTCTCCTAGGTCAAAACACTACTCACACTCCTCAGATACTACCTTTTGTGTCACGGATCTTTCCACCATTTGTTTTACCCACATTGACACAGACTGTATCCAATCAAACCAATGACCCAACCCAGGCTAGCACATCATCTACTCAAGGCATGATAGGCTCGCAACTAAGTGCACCCATGGTCACTAGTATGCCTCCACCTTTGGTCTCATGGCCAACACAATCAAGCTCTCATGTTATGCTTTCCATCCCACCAAACACCAACTATTCTGAAACTATGTCGCTGCTGCAATCAATTCACACTAGTCTTGGGATCAACACATCATGCCCGCAGGGATCCATCTCTGCTGGAACGACTTATAGTCAAGGCCCACCCAAAGCTACACCTTGGCCCATTCTAACACCAATCCAACCTCTGCAACAGCAACCCCAACTTTACTTGCCTCAAATCCAACCCCCGCAACAACAACCCCAGCTTCAGTTGCCTCAATTCCAACCTCCACAACAACAACCCCAGCTTCAGTTGCCTCAAATCCAACCCCCGCAACAACAACCCCAGCTTCAGTTGCCTCAGTTCCAACCTCCGCAACAACAAACCCAGCTTTAGTTGCCTCAAATACAACCTTAGCAACAACAACCCCTGTTTCAAACCCAACCTCAGCAGCAGCAATACCTAGCCCAGCATTATCAAAACCAGTTTCAGTCACAACAGCAAACACATCAAAACCCACCATGGACTACTCATGTCCCTCCAGTTACAAATCACTCAGTAGGGAATCAATATCAAGTCCCTAGGATAAAATCCTATGTTCCTACTCAAGGGACATAGAGGCGTAGCCTCATACCCACCACAACACAAAGAAATGTCCACATGCATCAGCCTCAATATCAAACAGACATGCTAATGCAACAAATGCAAACCCTTCAAACCCAAATGATGGATATGCAAAATCAGGGGCAAACTAAATCCTATACCATAGAGGATTTATACCCATAACCCTTTGACCATTCTCTTCACATGTCTCCATTACAAAACCACTTCTCGGTACCAAAATTTGACAAATACAGGGGCAGTACCAACCCTATTGAGCATATCTGAGAGTTCTTTGCTTGTTGCGTCAAAGTCTCTCATGATGAGACATATCTAATGCGACTGTTCCCACAAATTTTAGTCAAACCAGCAATGGAATGGTTCTCACATCTACCTCATGGCATTCAGTCTTGGGGAGAATTGGCTGAAAAGTTCATAGCTCACTTCCATCATAACATCGAGTGCAAGGTCAGCATCAAGGACCTTTGCGACATTAAATAGAAAGATGGAGAATCTTTTGTGAAATTCCTATAGAGATGGAGGAATACAGAAACCGTGTAACATATGATGTGCCCAAACAAGACTTAATAGTCATGTTTGTTGACAATTTGATCCCAGACATGTCATTCACAACAGAGTTATAGTTAGCTCCGAACTTCACACAACTCATCGAAAGAGGAGTTTTTTGTGAGTAGAACTTGGTCAAACGAGGAATCCTTGATGATCCCACACGAACAAACACAAATAAGAATGCAACGGAAAAAGATAAGTGTTGGAACAAGAACAAAAATGTCACTAGCGATGGTGTCATTGATGTAAAGATAGTCAACTATGCGCAACCCAAGGTGTCACTGCAAGGCGCACCTGTGGCAAACCAAAAACCCACAGGGCCCACTCAACAAGCATACAACCAAAACCAACCTCCCCCTGTACAAGCAACTGCTATGTTAAACAGTCAACAACAGAATCAACGCAAACCACGATTTCAATTCTAGCAACGAGATTTCACACCATTAGGAGAGCTGATAGAATCAGCTTTACGCAAGTTGATACAATCAAACACTATCACTCTCCCAGAAATTAGGGACTTTGTCAAATAAGATGAAAACAAACCAAGGTGGTATAATGACAAATATTTTTGTAAGTTTGATCGGGTCAAGGGGCACAAAATGGCCAACTGCTACCGATTGAAACACACTATCCAAGATCTGATTGACACAGGGATCATCGATGTGACAAATACTCAAACCAAAGGCACATCAGATCACACCATTTTAAATGATACCTTTCATGATCACAACAAGGGAAAATCCTTCGGGTCTGGTGGACAAACCAATAAAGTTAACTATACATATGCCAACAGTGATAATGTCATAAATTGCCTAAATCCTTCAGAGAACCATGTGGCTACAATCACTATCAGAGACCAAGGTAACAATTGTGTTGTAGCTACGCATTGTGCTAGAGTCATCTTGCAAGGATTATCATCCCCAACTACTACATCAGCCAATCCTATAGCAAACTCAGACCCACAAACAAGCATAGTGGACCAGCTAAATTGTACACCTACCCAAATCTCCATGTTTGACCTATTGCGCATTTCTCCACAGCATAAACTGGCACTTGACCAAGCACTTCAGAATGCAGCTATCCCAAGGGACATAACACTCGAGAGCTTCTAAACAATGGTCAACCATATAGTAGCTAACAAACATGCTACATTCATAGACTGCAATGTGTCACCGCATAAACCCCTGCATAATGATCCTCTACACTTACTTGTCCAGATCCATAGGAGCGTTGTCCGTAGAGTCCTTGTTGATGGTGGAGTTGGGTTAAACATTTGTACTCTAAATTTAATCAAGCAACTGGGCTATTCAGAATCAAGCATTGATGTCACAAGGAGGATAAATATCAGAGCCTGTTATGAAGAGGAGAGGTCCTCTAAGGGTATTATCATTCTACCTGTTCGTATTGGTCCTATGGTCAAAAACACTCCTTTCCAAATCTTAGATCTTGAGTTGGGATACAACATGTTACTAGGGAGACCTTGGATACATGAAATGCAAGTTGTACCGTCAACATACCATCAATGCATCAAGTTCCCTCACCAGGGAGAGGAGATCATCATAGAGGGAGATCCCAACCCCTTCCAATATTGCAATGCGGTCCAAATCAGCACTGATAACTAGGTACCATCAAACCAAGATGCAAGCATCCCACCCTCTTCAGATTCGAATCCCAAAGATGTCACATGAGCAACGAGAAAGATAGTCATTAACTAGGACGCAAGTATCTCCTCCTCTTCAAATTCAAATCTTAAAGATGTCACAGAGAAAGCAGGATAGATATCCATCACGGACAAGGGATGTGGTGAATACAAATATGAAGAAGCTTTTACCATCACACAGATTCCTCAAAGCCCAAGAACTCGCGGTATGCCACAACCTGTTATTGTAATAGAAACTCCATAGCCAGTTCTATTTAGATGTCCACCCACAACTTTTGTCCGATGGGGAGACATAGCAGAAGAGAATCCTTTTGAACAAGACATCAAAACTTGGTTATACCGAGACTCCCCTGAGACAATCTGACCACCATTACCCTTGTCAAACTATGGTAATGGATACACAATGATACAAATATTTGGGTACGATGGAACAACCAGGCTGGGGGAAAGACAACAAGGAATATATGAATTGCCTCTACCACCAACCCAAAGAAACACAAGAGGTTTGGGCTATGGCCAACAAAGCACTAGTTTGGTGATCCAAGACATTCAAGTCAATCAAGAGAAAGTAGCAGAGATGCACCGGGGGCACAACACTGAGCATATCCTAATAAGAAACATGCTAGCGTAGTTGTTACCCGCCAAAGAGGGAACCACACAATCCCAAATAAACCTACACATAGCAATCGATGATAACCAAGGAAGTGAGACATCAGACGAACATTCCATTGAGATAGACTCCCATGAGTATGAGTGGAGATCCTTCCATGATTTTGAACTGTCAATCCCATATTTCTCCCCTCAGGCCAACATTATCATAAACTTAGCAGACCTATTTGAACAACTGACCATTACTAAAAAACCCTGTATAGACAAACATGTCATCCATCAGACCTCAAGTGGTGCATCCTCATCATAGTCCAATTTTGTAGGCACCATATCAATAGTCCCATTCAGTCAACCTGAGCCAAACAGTAGTGAAAGTGTCTGTCTTGTACACCCTGAGCTTATAGAGTGGGATCAACAAGGGCCACTTGATCTAGATGTCTTCGAGAATGATGAGGGGATAGCTCATTTCATGGGACTAAGGGAAGGAATTTCTTTAGGAGATCACAAGGCAAGATTCTCCATTAACCTAGACAAAGAAACATACTTCGGGGAGGAAGCTCCTCTTTCCAATCCATAAAAGAAAAAAGAGCAAAAGAATAAAAAGCTAAAATAAGACGTATCTTCTAGCAAAAACCTCACTGAGGTGCTAGAAGATGGAAAGAGAGAACTCCTCCCCTTAACAAAGGAGAGATTAGCACTACTAGCCAAAGAGACAAAAGAAATTAACTTCGGGGATGACAAGAACCCAAAGAACATCTACTTGGCGAAATTTCTCACCCCTGAGGAGAGAGAATAGTTCATCAGTTTCTTCAAAGCAAGAATGATCAACTTCGCATGGTCTTACTCAGATATGCCAGGATTAGATCCAGAGTTGGTGCTACACCATCTCCCATTACTACCAAATGCTAAACCTGTCAAATAGAAGCTAAGAAAGATGCACCCTCACGTTGCATTGCTAGTCAAGGCAGAATTGAAAAAACTCTTGGATGTTAAATTCATCAGACCTATACCATATGCGGACTGGATATCTAATCTGGTACCAATTACCAAGCATAGTGGTCAGATACGAATTTGCACGAACTTCTGGGATCTCAATATAGCATTTCCAAAGGATGACTTTCCTTTACCAAACATCGATATGATAGTGGACCTAACTGCCGGACATCAAATGCTATCACTTATGGATGGCTTCTCAAGTTACAACCAAATAAGGATAGTGCCAGAGGACCAACACAAAATGGCTATCACATGTCCTTGGGGAACATATTGTTGGAATGTCATGCCATTTGGTCTAAAGAATGCTGGAGCAACATATCAGAGGGCAATGACAACCATATTTCATGATCTCATCCACAAGACAATGGAAGACTATGTGGATGACATACTAGCCAAATCAATACTCTGAAAGGATCATCTACAGGTTTTGGGACCCATCTTTGATAGAATGCAGGAATTCAAAGTTTGACTAAATCCAAAAAAGTGTGCATTCGGTGTCACAGCAGGAAAATTATTGGGGTTCATAGTATCACACAGAGGAATTGAAGTGGATCTAGCAAAGGTCAAAGCAATATTGAACATGCCTCCACCATCGAACCCGAGACAACTAAGAGGGTTACAAGGAAGGCTCCAATCAATCAGACGCTTCATAGCTCAACTGGAAGAAAAGTGCCACCCATTCCAACATCTATTGCATAAAGACATCAAGTTCATATGGATAGAGCAATGTGAACAGGCATTTCAGATATTCAAAGACTACCTTTTTAAGTCTCCTATATTGGTACCACCAGTACAAGGTAGACCATTTCTTCTATATATCTCAGCAACGGAATCAGCATTAGGTGTCCTCTTGGCACATCATGATGATGCAGGAAAAGAGAGGGTCGTTTACTATCTAAGAAGGACTTTGGTTGGATATGAGCTAAACTATACACCCATTGAGAAGTCATGCCTGGCATTTTTTTTGCTTCCCAGAAGCTTAGACACTAAATGTTGAGTCACCAAACAAAATTGGTCGCACATATTGACCCTCTCAAGTACCTATTAAGCAAAGCAACGCTCACGGGAAGATTAGCAAAGTGGGTAATGATCTTAAGCGAGTTTGACATTGAGTACGTAGAAAGAAAGGCTATCAAAGGACAAGTGATAGAAGATCAACTAGCAGAGGCACCAATTCAAGACCACCAGCCTATTGTTTCAGATTTTCCTGACGAATCTATCATGACACTACAACCGGCGATCGAGGTATGGCAACTTTATTTTGATGGATCATGTACAAACCATGGTGCAGGGGCAGGGATAGTTCTTATCACTCCAGATCATGATATAATTCCAAAGTCTTTTAGACTTAACTTCCAATGCACCAATAATATAGTAGAATATGAAGCACTGGTCATCAGTTTAAAGATAGCCATTCAATGGAGAATCAAGAACCTGAAAGTCTTTGGCGATTCACAGTTGGTCATTAGTCAAGTTAACAATGATTATATGACCAAAGATGAGAAGCTCATACCTTACAGAGCACAGATGGAAAGACTACGCACAAAGTTTCATTACATTCTCTTTGAGCAAGTCCCAAGAGCACAAAATAAAGCGACAGATGCGATGGCTACCATAGCATCCTTGATTGATATGCCAGGTAACGATACCAAATTCTAGTTTCTAGTGGAGCAACTCTAGGTACCATCACATCAGGAATCTATCACAGAATTAGTGTCTGTCCTTGTTGGTCCTGAATCCCCATGGTATCAAGATGTCTATAGCTATCTCCAAAACAATGTCTTACCCCCAAACTTGTCTAGGAACCAGAGAAAAGCCCTCATTCGCCAAGCCTCTAGGTATACTATCCTCTCAACTACTCTATATAAACAGAGTCTAGATGGAACATTACTACAATGTCTCACTTCCATGGAATCCCAGAAAGCTTTGTACGAGGTACATAAAGGAATATGTGGAACCCACGGAGGTGGCTACAACTTAGCTAAGAAAATAATCCGCATGGGATATTATTGGCCCATAATAGAGATAGATGCACACAAGCATGTTCAAAGGTGTAGACAATATTAAATTCATGGAAACCTCATCCATGCACCGGCCTAGGAACTAAATCATATCACATCACCATTGCCATTTTAAATGTAGGGATTTGACTTGGTAGGCAAAATTACACCTTCTTCTGCAAATAGACACAAGTACATCATAGAAGCAACAAAGTACTTCACCAAGTGGGTGGAAGCAATTCCCCTCACTTACATCACTGGAAAATAGATAGCGATGTTCATACTTAATCACATCATCTGTCGATACGGGATCCCCCAAACAATCTTGACAGATCATGGTACCCCTTTCCAGAACAAGGATGTTGAAGACCTATGTGAACAGTTCCGCATCAAACAAGGGTTCTCCTCATTTTACTACCCTCAAGGAAATGGCCAAGCTGAAGCTACCAACAAAAAAATCTTGAAGATTCTGAAGAAAACAGTAAACAAATTAGGGCGAGACTGACATTTACAACTTAGTCCCGCATTATGGGCATACAAAACTAGTGTGAGAACACCAACAGGAGCAACTCCTTTCTCCCTAGTCTATGGATTAGAGGTGGTATTACCCCTCGAAGTAGAAATTCCATCCCTAAGGATATCATTAAAGAACCTAGTTTCTGATGAAGACTATAGAGTAGCAAGGCTCAGTGAACTAGAGTTACTAGATGAAAGAAGGCAACATGCCTTCGACCACTTACAAGGCTATCAGAATTGCCTTAGAAGGAACTATCATAAGAAGGTAAATCCAAGAAAATTTGAGGTAGGAGACCTCGTCCTAATAGAAAATCAAAAGAATCAAGTAGAGTGAGTCAAACCTAGAAAGTTTGAGCCTAACTGGTTAGGACCATTTGTTATTATCAACTCTACTCAGAGTGGGGCATTCATACTAGCAACAGCAGAAGGAGATCAGCTCCCCGACTACATCAACAACATGCACCTAAAGAGTTTCTACCCTTAAAGGTCTCTATGGTTAAGGCATTTATCTACATATCTAGAAAATACCAAAAAATCAATATATACAAAAGTTACCTTGGTGAAAACCTGGCAAACAAGTGCCTCGGCGACAACAAAAAAAAAAGCAAAAAAGTAAAGAAAAAACAAAATTGATCTCTCAATGAAAACTGGCAATCAGGCGCTATTGAGTAGGTACCTTGGTGAAAACCTAGCAAATAGGTGCCAAGTGTTCAAATCCAGCTTCATCATCAATGAGCTCCAAAAGCTTGAGCACACTTCAAAATGCAAGACTGACTATCCCAAGCAATATCCAGAAGCACGAAACCCCTCTGAGAACTAAGCACTTACCCATGGTTAATACTAGTCCACCAGACTAGGGGGCGATTCCAAATGTCCTAAAAAATAAAAAAAGCTCATCAAAAATCCTAAAAAGATCAAAATCAAGAAAAAATCAATCTTCATAAAAAATAATCAAAGAATTGCAAAAATCTCAAAGAAATAAAACCAACTCGGTTATCAAGAAAGTAAGGGGAAAGCACACCTAGTCAATCAATTGTCACAATCATCAGCTTTGCAAATCAACATTGGGCCCATCTGACACAGCTTGATCAACTGCCAAATTAATCAAATCAAAATCTATCAATCAAAATTGTCATAGTCATGAGCTTTGCGAACAAGCATTGGGCACATCTGACACAACTTGATCAACTGCCAACACGATCAGAGCAATCGAATCTATCAATCAATATTGTCATAATCATGAGCTTTGCGAACACGCATTCGACCCATCTGACACAGCTTGATCCGCTGCCAACACAATCAAAGCAATCAAGCCAACCAAGCCTATCCAAAGAGTTTGAGCCAATCAAGAGAATCCAACTACATCGAGGAATCATACCAAAATGTTGACTAGGTTAGTCAAGTCAGTCAGATGTCAATCTATATTTCGGGGTTATGTTCTTACGCTACTCCAGGATCCACCATGTGAGGAGAGTAGCTATGATAGATCATGACTTATTTTCTTTGATTGCTATCTGTTGAAAGTTCACTTTGATTTCAAGACCATGATGATTTAGGATAAATGCGGTAGGTGCTGTCACTTATCTGGCAGCTGCGCAGTTCCACGATCTGAGCTTAACCCTGCGAAAGAATTGGACATTCCTTCTCTTTTATTTTGCTTGTTTTCTTTATAGAATCAAGAGCTTGCAACACTATTCAGATGGACTCTGAGTTGCTTTGGATTTCTATCTTGGTTTCTATGGTCTTTCCCTTTATGTTACAAACAAGAGCTCACGATGCTATCCAGATGGACTCTAGGGGTGTAGGAGTTCTATCTTGTTTGTTTGGCTTTCCCTTTCAGAAATCAAGAGATCACAGTGTTATCCAGATGGACTCTGGGTACATAGGAGTTCTATCTTGATTTCTTTGTTTTAGATTAATTCAAAGGACAAGCGGTATCCAGATGGTCAATATCTAGGTGCTTTTGGCTCTCTTTCTTTTCAAACAGGGAATATAGTTGAATCCAAATGGTCAATATTTGGGTGCACTATGGGTCTCTTTCTATTCAATCTCTCTACTCCTTCCGCTATCAAGAGGTCGTGGTGGTATCCAGATGGTATGTGATCTGGATCATTCGACACTCTTCCGAAATATCAGAAAATACAAAAAAAAAGATGCAATGATGACAAATATTGGAAACATGGGCAGTGACTTGGGACATTCAACCTTTTTATCAGATCAAATCTATCCAAAAATGCAAAAAAGAAAACTTTTCTATCATTACATTCTATTAGATCAATCTCAGAGATCACATTCCAAACTATCTTCCTTCTAACTAACACATACATTACTCAAAAAATTTGTGCATGGTAGATTGCATTCATTTATTTCATAAGAAAAATCTAAAACATGTGCATTGTAGATCATATAATCAATGCATCCATCATCAATAACATCATAACTAACATAGGAATGCATTCATCATCATCATATAGTGATTCACTTTTTCAACAAATTAATGCTCATCTAACACATTTTCTAAGCTTAATTTGTTGAGGGGGTATATAGTCCACTTGCTATCACTGGGGCAAGCTGGGGCAAGATCAAATCTGAAAATTCTTTGACACACTGCAACAAGTCACATCGCATCAAAGAGGGGCAAATGTAGACACCCAAAAATGGACAGGCTTGAGACTTTACATTAAAAACACTAATTTTCATTTATTAATTAATGGTTTTTTAATCATTAATTAATCATCTATTTTCCTCTAAATTCATTCCCCAAATCATCTAATCAAATTTCCAAAATTAATTAAATAATTAATTTTATTTAATTAAATAGCTTTAATTGATTAATTACCATTAATTAATTAATTAAACTCAATTTCCTATAGTTTAAATCCAAATATTTAAACTTACTAATTAAATTCTTCCAATTAAATTCTTCCAATTAAATTAATTTCAATTAAATTAATTTAATTTCATCAAATAAAGCAATTCTTAATAAAAAAGAATTCAATTATCTCACATGTTGAAAATAATTTTTAAATAAATGAATTAAATACTCATTTATCTTCAAAGAGATAACTCCAATCAGATCACATGGGTTACTCCACCCATCCCTCTAGTCCACATGGGTAACTTCACCCACCTCTTCAGTTCAAAAAGGTAACTCATAATTAGCTCTTCAGTTAACCAAACTCTATCTCCTCTTTACCAAATAAAGAGGTGGAGTTTACTGAGGACCTCTACTGTTCCTTTTGATCTCAACCGTTCATCTCCCCATCTCTGGGATTGATCTCAATCATTCATATCATCACCAATTCCTATATAATAAACCCTTCATAACCATTTGAAGGGTCTAGGATTTCAAGCTCTTGTGCGCCATTACTCTATTAGTTTGGTTCTAGCATTCAAGCCATCTTGTGACCACACACACACATTTCAATTATCAAATTCTCGACGCTTCTCAAGTCATAGACGCTACCCCGCCAATACTGAGCATCAAGAACAACGTTTCAGAAGGAGTAGAGAGAAACACTAGGAGCTTCAAGCATCGCAGGGTTTGCATTTATTTATCTTCCTTTCTCTTGCTTGTACATTTTATTGATCACATTTCTAGTATTCATTTAGTAGTCATTATATACTTGATTTGCATTCATTTGTGAAACCTTTGCTACTAACCCTCGCCTTTGGAAAGCTTTGGAAATCGAAAGAAGAGGTGTACAGAAGGGTTTGCATTTGTTGCATTAACATGTCTGTTTGATATTGAGGTTGGTGTGTGAGGACTTTCCTCTGTGCTGTAGTGGGTATGAGGCTATGCCTCTGTGTCCCTTGAGTAGGAACATAGGATTTTATCCTAGGGACTTGATATTGATTTCCCACCGAGTGATTTTTAAATGGGGGCACATGAGTAGCCCATGGTGGGTTTTGATGTGTTTGCTATTGGGATTGAGAATGTTGTTGTGATTGAAACTAGGGTTGATACTGATGGGGTTGATATTGCTGCTATTGAGGTTGGGGTTGAAGCTGGGGTTGTTGTTGCTGAGGTTGGAATTGAGGCAACTGAAGCTGGGGTTGCTATTGCAGAGGTTGGATTGACGTTAAAATGGGCAAAGGTGTAGCCTTGGGCTGACATTAACCATAAGTCATACCTACAGAGATGGATCCCTATGGGCGTGATGTGTTGATCCCAAGACTAGTATGAGTTGATTGCAGAAATGACATAGTTTCAGAAAAGTTTGTGTTTGGTGTGATGGAAGGCATAGCTTGAGAGGTTGATTGCCCCGGCCATGTGACCGAAGGTGGGAGCATACTAGTAACCACATGTGCACTCAATTGCGAGCCTGTCATGATTTGAGTGGAAGATGTGTTGTCCTGGTTTGTGCCATTGGTTTGACTAGGTATTTTCTGTGTCAATGTGGGTAATACCAATGGTGGGAAGATTTTAGAGACAATAGGTAGTTTCCGAGGAGGCTGAGTAGTGTTTTGACCTGCGAGAGGGTTTTCAGGCCATATGGTTAATACACTAAATTCGGCGGGGAGTTTGACTCCCTTCTTATCAGCATGGCTAAGAAGTGTTTGGGATTCCTCTCTAAAACAACATCAACTACTTGTGTGGAATAAGCATCTTGCTCTATATCCTCTAGTTCCTCTTCTGTGACATTTTGGAAAAGAGTTTCCCCACGGGGTTGTTCAAGGAACAAAGTAGAACTGGTATTTATGAAAGGATCGTTCTCTTGCTCTATTTCCCAAGCGAGGAATATATTGATATATGACTCATCAGGTTGTGTTCTAGCCTTAGACCTTGTGTAAGGCCCTCTATGAGGTGTTTGAGACATAGTGTGGTCCAAATTTTGTAACTAAAACAAGTGATATAAAGAAAACAAAGAAAAATATCCTTTCTAAGGAAGTCCGAGTTATGTTTTGGACAAGGGTAATTCTAAGGACAGATTTTGATATATCTTGATCTCAAAGTGGTGATGATGTAAAAAGATAAGATTTGTCGACATTTGCCTTGGACAAAGTCATTTTGATAAAGATGATGTTTGATATGATGAGATCAAGGTATTTCAAGTCTGAGCTTTCAAACTAACAATGTTTTTGACAATAATTGTGCTTTTCAGAGAAGGGATGATCTTTAATGTTTAGAGATTCACACAATGTTATTCACGTTTTCCTAGGATAGACACTAGTTTTGGACACCAAATGAAGAGTTCTCTCAAGGTTTTTAGGTTTAAAATAGGTGTAAAATATCTCTGGTCAAGTGCGGAAAAACTCCACCAATTGCGGTAAAGTGTATAGTCAATTGCGGTACATTATCACCAATTGCGGTAATAAACAAGTCGATTGCGGCAATAAACAGTTAAATTGTGTCTGAATTCCTTCAATTGTGGCACAATGCGGGAAACTACGGTAAAAGAGGAACAGTCTCAAAAAAAGAATAAAAGATGGGTATCACTGCTTGATAATTTTGATATTTTGAAACAATGCTTCTGATTTGCAAGACAATTGACGTTGACAACCCTAGACTTTAACAAATTTGACTTGTTTTGACAGTTTGGATGTTTTGTTTTGCATTTTTAGAAATTGATCAAGGACACAAGCACGACAAACACTATGTTTTTGAACGATGAAGACTAATAATGTGTATGTTCTACAACTTTTTCAAGTTGCAAGGTTATCACGAGGTCTCAGCAATGAACATTCAGATTAATCTAGGTCAATGGCTTCAGAATACAATGTTATAGGCCCAATGCTTGAATGTATGTTAGCTCACACAACAATTGTCACACTACTAGGACATGAAGGTCCATGACATAGGTGCCCATGTTTTTTCCATTTCCAAGTATTGTTACCGTGGAGTGAAGATCTCTTTCACTACACAAATATTGTGGGACACATATGTTGGGAATCTTTGGGGGGAATTTCTGCAACCCCTTGCACTATAATAAGGTATCTATTCAAAGGTAAAACGGGTTGGCCTCTAATTATCAAGCTTGTAGTAAGGGTCTGTGGTGTCTATCTAATTGGTTTGTACATGTGTGACTCACTAAGAGCCTAGTTGACCACATTGGCTCCTTAGGGATATTCACTCGATCCAAACTATCATCAACACACCTCGACCAAGCTTGGCTAGATAAGACGAAACTTTGGTTCGCACCTTGTTTATATACCGATCAAAAAGATTACCGGTTTAAGGTCATTCTTCGAGGAAGAAGTGCATTCCCCAGACAGGCCTTTCTAAAAAGTATAAAGGTTTTTAATCTAACAGATTGTGCAAGTGCACCCAAAACTCAAGACACAAGGTAAATTGATTAAGCTCTGAAAATTTGAAATGTGAACTAAGCTACACCACCACACAAGC
>MU226254.1:2710461-2723939 GCA_018584345.1 Thuja plicata
AAGTTTTCAACATGTGAGATAATTGAATTCTTTTTTATTTAGAATTGCTTTATTGAATGAAATTAAATTAATTTAATTGGAAGAATTTAATTAGTAAGTTTAAATATTTGAATTTAAACTATAGGAAGTTGAGTTTAATTAATTAATTAATGGTAATTAATCAATTAAGGTTAATTAATTAATTAATGGTAATTAATCAATTAAGGTTAATTAATTAAATAAAATTAATTATTTAATTAATTTTGGAAATTTGATTAGATGATTTGGGGAATGAATTTAGAGGAAAATAGATGATTAATTAATGATTAAAAACTATTAATTAATAGATAAAAATTAGTGTTTTTAATGTAAAGTCTCAAGCCTGTCCATTTTCGGGTGTCTACAGGTTGTTCCTGGAAGAACCCACGAAAGTCACCCTCAGAAGATGAGGATGATGAAGGGGCTTCAGGGAGCTCAACAATAGTGTCAACAAACTGGTTTGCTTCCTCAAATAGGTTGTGGTGTGGATTTGGCAAGTACCCTCCTCGGGCGTGTCTTCATCTATTATTCATGCAGATAGTATGGAATGATGTGAATAGTAGTTTTCTTTGTCAAAATAAGGCTTAATCTACTTAAAGCATGGAATGAAAGCATGAAAACAAATCCTAGGAATGGTTGAATAAAAACTAGGCTCGGCACCATCCCCGGCAGCGGCGCCAAAAATGATCGCTTGTTATAAAGGCTCAGAAACTAGGCATAATCCTTTAACTCAGGGATTGGACATCCAACTAAGCACCTCATCCAATTTATAAAAAAACTCATTTAATATGTCAAACCCAGGGACGTGTTACTTGAAATGGGCCAGCAAAATATATGCACCAAGCACTTTCTCAACCAATCATTCTATAATTATTGCAGGAAATAAATGTCAAAATAAACTACTCTATGGCTGCAGGAAATAAATGCTTTCGAAAGGAAACTCTACTATTGTTGCATAAAATGAATACTCAAAGAAAAGCTAAACTATTGTTGTGAAAGTAGATGCTTGAAAGTAAATGATGGAAATGAATGCTTCTAGTAGGATGGAAGAGTGCACACAAATAACTATAATGCCTTAGTTACTCTGTCGCTTGGCCGCAGGAAGCGGTAGCTTTCCTGTGGATTTGGCTGCAGGAGTTGTTCAACATAGGAATTGAAATAACAGAAATGCAGAAAAGCAAGCTAACTAGAATGAATCTAACTATGGATTCCTCACCAAGTGGGCCCCCTTTGGTGAGTACCCAAAACACTCAATTACACAAAATTAAACTCAAAACTTCATTTGCTCATTAAATTAAATAACAAGGTACATAAATTCTCAATAACAGTGAAATAACAAAATGCAACTATAATAATAATACTATTGCCCTCCTTCTCTCGCAGGAGCGAGGCTTTATTTAAAGGGAAAAACATCTAACTGCTAAACTCCACATGCCCTAAGAAAAGGTAGAGCTTTTATTGCAACCAGCTAACAGAAAGGAAAACTAGAAAACATGAAATAGAATCGGTCCAAAAGAGGAAATAACTACATAGACAACAGATCTTACTTCCCACTCTCTCCTAGATTTCATCAAGGAAATTATTGTGCTCGCCAAGTCTTCACTCAACCTTCTCCACCTAGATTAACCAGAAACCTTCCACCGCTGCTACACTGATGTTTCATCTGTGTGCATCTGCCGCAAGACCGAGTCAAGAGTCCAACACATAGACGTGCTCACCTGAACAAGATGATAGTTGCTACTTCGATCTGCTAAATTAACACCGTTAGGATAAAATCATTCATGACAATTATTCAAAGGACATACATTATCTATTGCTCAAACAGTCAATTCATTCATAAAACATGATCATAATTTTATAGCAATAAACAAATCATATTCATCTCGATAAAGAACATTAAGTAGCATATGTCCATGGCATAGGTTCATTGGTTTACTACCACATAATAATAATTTTAGAGAATAAAGTCTTGGAATAATAGAAGAAAACATAAGAAAGGACCTAGCAAAAGTTCTTATAAGGTATCTAAAAGATGCCATTAAAATGGCCTATCATTCCTCATGATAATCTGTCTCATTACAACGAGATGCCATAATATTTCTTTCATCTAACAACTATCTCATAATGATTCTAGCTTCTTTATACTACTCATAGAACATCTAAATTTCTAGCTTCTTATTTTCAATATTTTTATTAAGTCTATACTTCTTCATTGTATGATCTTTTCTCCTAAGACTTTAAGTTTTTCCAAAGAAGAGACTTAGCTCTGATACTAATTATTGGAATTAATGGAAAGTGTGTACTGAGAGGGGAGGGGTGAATTAGTACCTCTAAAACTTTTGTATCCTTTAGTTAATTAACCTTTGTGTAATCAATTTTTTATTCAACCATCTGATCTATATTATCTTGATGTGAGTTATATCAATTCATAAACTTAACATACATGTGAACATTCATAGAAACATTCATGAAAGTAATTGACACATAACACAAGATATGATATCGTAGAAAACTCATGTTAGGAAGTAAAAATTGCGGTGGGGATGGCACTCACAAAATCTTCACTATCTGTCGATTGGAAGGGGTCGGTTAAGGCTTACAATTTGATCACTTCTGATGATCTACCCGGTCAAGAGTATCTGTGGAGACCTATTAAAGTCTAATTAGTTAAGAGCTTTAGCAACACTGTTGAGTGTGCACTCGATTAAGAGATTTATAGTTGGATTGTTAAATCCACCTTCCTTGAAAGGATTTTGACACTTTGCTCCACTTGTTAGAATGATGGCAAATTACAATTTGATGTGGTATGTACAATATCCTATTGCTGATACAAATCCATTAAAGTTTACATGAATAAGATTATCACCTAATGTGATTGAATAATACCTCTGATTCTCAGTAGCCTCTATTCTTGGTTCTTGCTAACCAAATTCACCTTTTGTTGTTCTGGTTCTTGAAATTTTCAATCTGATCCATAGATGTTCTCGTAGGATTCATTCATCCTCCCTTATATATTCACACATTTATAATGAATGATTGCATCATCTATTTATAAGATGGATTAACATCATCAAGTTTTACGATAAACAATGTTAACTCTAAGATCAGGTTTACAACTTTTTACCTTGATCTCCTAATCTATGTGTTTTAAACCAGTTAGACTGATTAAAACACTTACATTCATGTTTCTTGTCCCTGAAGAAATGATTTTAAAAACAAATCAAGATTCTATAAATAGAATAAGACTGTTTTATCTGACGTGGAAGTCAGATCCACTTTTTGCGGGCTGCAACTGACTTTCAGTTTTTGACGATTGGTTATGCTCTAAAGTTAGTTGACTGTCTTTCGGGTTCCTTGGTTGAAATATTCTCTTGTTTTTCTCTTTGACTATCTCTTGGGTTGCACTATATCTTGCACCTTGGGTTCCTCTTTATCCTCCTGACTTTGCATTTTCGGTGTACACACAAAATTGTGTCATCGATTTTCTTTGTACTTAGCCATTTTTGGTGATCTCTTGTATCTTCATTTTTGGTTGTGCTCTTTGTCCTGTCTTTCGGTGTATGCTTACCAAAAGTGTTGTTTGCATACTAATGGAAAAAATAATGTCATCAGAAACAACTACTGAAAGCAGGAAATGGGTCCCGACAACATGGCCTGGTCAGGTACCCAAGTACAAAAAATCTCTGTAAAGAGGAGAAAAGGAGAAAACTCATTGGGAAAAACCCCTCTCCGAAAAGAGATGAAGAATAGTGAAGGAATGAAGAAGCCTCCAAACTAGAGAATGTTCCAGAAGATACGAACAAAGGAAGAACATGAAGAACATCACTGAAGCATGAAGCTGCAAATACTATCGAAGAATAATTGTTGGAACCTCCACTGTAATAGAACACGATTGGGTAGAGAAGACTGTAAACAAAGTCTGAAGAGTTGATCAATCAAAGATGGAAGGATACCTCCAAAATAGGAATGAAAGAGTGTCCATATGGTAAATGATCCATCTTACCAAAATGCATAGGTACCCAGCCACTACATCCGCATAGTACGTAGGAACAACTATTGAATACATAGATCACTCCATCAAACCAAGCAAGTATTAGAACCAACAGGTGATACCCCCCATAATGCTGAGAAAGGAGAGGCATGACAAGTACACTGAACCAGACTGCTAAGAATAACTACATGATGAAGAACCAGGAACATAGAAAGAAATAGAAAGTACAAGAACATATAAAGGATGGTGTCGTGGAGGAAACACTCTCTAGACACACATCATGAGGCTAATGTCATGGAAGGAACACTCACTTGAAAGAGGTGAATCAAACCCCCCCATGGCACTTTATACTGTAGTGTGAGTACAAACAAACACAAAAATGTCCAAGATCCCCAGAATGCATCAGATGGCACTTTACCTAGTGCGTTTATAAAAAAGAAGAGCTATAGAAATAGATATCTACAATGCTCAGGAATGACAAAAAGTTGTAGGTATATAATTAACAACTAAAAATGAGTCATCCCATGCAAGGAAAATGATCCCAGGACCTGAAACATCCAAGATAATCACCATATTGCAAAAATGAAAAAAACTAAATAAAATATACCTGGAGCAGATTATGGAAATGAGACCCATACAAGAAGAAAGAGCACAGAACCATCTTTCCAATGATGTGCAAAAGTCAGAAATCAGAGCCCAGATGAGCAAGATATGGCTCCCAGAGTGAAAAAATAAACCCTGACTTTGATTGGAAAACCAAACCTGCAAAATCAGGTCGGGCTTGGAACTAGCTTTCCACTGATATCTCATCTTGCAAAAAATGCCTCTGTTTGCTCAAGATACGAGCAAAAAATCAAAGAGGGCTCCAAAATAAGAAGAACCCCAAGAAATCACGACTAAATATGGTGAAGCTCCACTAAATCTGGCGATGCCGCTAAATATGGCAGGACTACCAAAATTGACAGAGGTAGCAAGAAATAAAATAAAAAATAATTTTTTTTTCAAAAAATCTAAAAAAAAATTCCATATTTTTGCTTTTTCGCCACTTCGAAAAACATGTCCAAAAAAGGGTCGTACATGCAAAAAAAAATCCTTAGAATGCAACTATGTCCAAATTAGACATGCCTTATATGAAAATAGCGGCTTTTGGGCCTTTTGAGTGCAATTGTGAGGCTGGTTTGATCCCAGAGTGCTCCAAAATCAAACTCTCCCCTAGATCTACAATTTTTTTTAAAAAAAAACCTCTTAAAAAACACAAATTGGAAGAACAAGGTTGAATCTCTCATGAAGAGAACAGGGGCATGAAGATCTGGAGCTCTGATACCATATTGGAGTTGATGAAACACAATCAACCCTACAGCTCCCAATAATCACTTGCATGCAAACACCTGTCACAGAAAGAGAGAAGTAAAAGCTATGGAGGCCAGAAATAGCAGATCTATGAAAGAGGAAACATCCTCAATTGATTCAATAATAGAATACAAAATACAAGATGATTCAAGATCAATCAGAACTAATTGACAAATACAAAGATATCAAACCTTATAAAAGGTGATCAAAACCCTAAAAAGGGGAGAAACCTAGGTTGCATGATAATAATTAATTATTATATTCCTAAATTTTAGCTTAAGTGAACTAGAGATAATAAGTGACTTTAATAATTAAATCAAAATGATTTAATTAATAATTGTATTAACTTATTACTATAACACTTGAGTCCTACTTGAGCCTATTGGGTCATCTTCCTTCCAATTGTGCATTAGGAAAAGGTAGACAAGTCCCTCATAAACCTTGTTGCCATTTTCTTATATACATTTTTGGTGAACTTGACACATGCCATTTACATTTTGATTTTAGTGTTACATCCTCTTTATGTGCATTGGATCCTCAATTTTCATTTCATAGTTAGATTTGATATTCATTATATTTTATGAGAATTTCAATTAATGTTTCCTAAGTTAAATGAATGTTTTCATATCTTTATCAAATTTCATACTTTTAATTAATAGATCTATCTTTCCTATGTTTTCTTGTGCATGAGTGTTATAACATTGATTCCTACCTATAGTATTCCTATTGGGAGAAGTCATATACTTATGGGTTCCTTTGATCTCGAGTCCTCTTTATTTCCTAGGAATCTTGATGAGACACACATGCCTACTAATGACATTCCTACCATGGTTGAAAACGCTTCTTCCCACTCTTCTCATGATGAAGAGGAGTCTTTAAGAGTTCTTCCTACCCAAGTGCAAAAAATTATCACGACTTTAAAAAACTGAGCAATGGTTAAGTCAAGAGAATTCTAATGCGATAGTCATCTCCTTAGTTGAAGGTTTAAGGAAGTTGATTCATAATGATGAACATGACATTAATTTACTAAGAACTATTTCCCATCTTGTTGATAGTAATGTTAAACCTCTTAAGGATTCTTCTCAAGATCTAGGTTGAACTCAACCTATCGTTAGTTTTGAGACATCACTTCTCATTCCTACTTCCTTACCTAGTGTTTCTACTTATGTTCCACCTCTCATGACTACATCCATTTCAAACACCAATCCTATTCATGTTAGTCTTGGAAGCATTCAATCATATTGTTCCTCCTCCTTCAAGTGTTTCATGTGTTTCTCAACCTTCATCTATGCTTACCTACAACAATTTTCCATTTTTGTATTTCAATGTTCCTTCCATTTCACATAATGGTCCCAACATTTCACATATGTCCCATACCAATATCTCTACTGAGTCCACTATCAATAGCCTTGCTAAAACCATTCCATCCTTTCAACAACAAATTGCCTGTATGAATCAATCCAAATTCAACATCCCTATATGTGACATTACTAGCCCTTTGTCCTTGGATATCATTTGTGTTGTTATCCCCCAATACATGGAAATACCTTACTTAGAGACTTATAATGGTAAAGGTGATCCCTTGACCCATGTTAAGACATTTCAAACATTGTGTAGTGAATTTTCTCATGATCATAGGTTCATGACTAAACTGTTTACTAGAACCCTTCGAAATAAGGCCTTTCAATGGTATTATTATTTACCTCCTTATTCCATTTATTCCTTCAAATAACTTTCTAATGATTTCATTCAACAATTTCAAAACAACATTGGTCCTAAGATTGCTTTGACTGATTTAATGCAATGTAAACAAGGTCTTAAAGAAAAAGTGATTGATTTTATTGGTAGATTTAAGCATTTTCATGCTCAAATTTCTTATCATGTACCTGATCTTGATATCCAACATGTTTTGATTTCTAATTTACAAAAATAAATTAGGGATAAGATATTGCTTTTTGATTTCTCCTCTTTTACTGAATTATGTGCATTGCTTCATAATTATTAGCTTCAAGTGAGTCAATTTGAGAGCACCACTCCAATGGCTCCAGTTGATAAGAGTGATACCACATCCTATCCTTTTCAAAAGTCTCAAAAACCAAAAGGATTCATCAAACAACATTGATGCACAAGTGGCAGAAACATCCAAAGCTATGGCTCCTTTGTCGTCTTATTTTAAACTTTCTCATAATTTTATACCTCTTTTTGAATCTTTGCATAATGTGATGTTGAATTTGATTAATGCCAAAGTCTTAACACTTCCTCTCATTAACCAATTGATCCTCCAAACAAACCAACAGGAACTGTGATCCCAACTTTTTTCTAATATCATTGTCAACCTAGTCATGATACTGAAAAGTGTTACCATTTGAAAACTATTGTTCAAGACCTCATTGATTCTAATGTTATATCTGTTGAGGGTGTTAATGATTAAGGAAACAAATTTGTCACCCTTCTCAACCTAAACTTGCAAATATATATCAACCCTTTACCTTCTCATTCAACCAATACCATTGAGTCCACTTGTTCATCCACCCATGTGTTGACTCTCCTACCATTGTGACCTATGAAACTAAGTATACTTAGGCCAACAATATTGTCAACCTTACTGATCAATCAAAACTTAAACCTAAACCTAAAGCCAAACTTGATCTTGGAATTACATTTGATCCTAGTGAGACTATTAGGGTACCTGATGGTCCTCTTTACATATTTGCAAAGATTAATGGCCTTCCTTATTTTGGATTCCTTATCGATCCTACTTGTATGGTGAATTTTAGAATTGAATAACATATTTACACTAGATAGCTCTAGTAAAATTTCTATGATAAATATGAAGTGATGATCGAAACATTCAATGGTTTCACTTACCCTATCCATGGTTTCATTACTCTTCCTGTAGAAGTTGGTAAGAAAAATTTAGATGTCACATTTGATGTGATCCTAACTTCTAATCAGTTTCAAGTTAGAATTGGCCTTTGTTGGCTCACTTCCATGAAATTTATTGTCTCTCTTATCCATAAGTGTTTGAAATTTCCCCTTGATAGAGAAATCCTCACAATTAACCATAGTCTCTATCAACCATTAGCTACTCGAGCGAACTTTGATCTTTATTTATTTTGGACTTCCATGTTTCAACCAATCCAACCTTGTAAAGGTAACTATTTCTTATCCTACCAAAAATTCAAGATTAAGAAAATTTGTGAACTTAGAAATTTCTCTCCTATAGTTCCATATTCTTGCCCTGGACCTGGAATTCTTCCTACATGTCCCACACCTCTTATTTATGCTTCAGTTCCACCTCTTGTATCCTATAAAGGCTCTACAATTTCTATCTCTCAACCTAGTGTGGTGCCTTTTGTTCTTCCCCCTAAAAAAGAAAAGGACTCGATGTTGATTGATCCCAAACCAAGTCAAGTCTCAAACAAAAAAAAACATAACTGTTGTGTTCATGACCATCATCATAAATGTCTTTCTAGAGCCCATGAATGTGCTTCCCAAAACCTTTCTCCCATAAACACCTATTGATTCTTTCATTCCCTTTGATCAACTTGTGCATAGCGCAAGGGAGGAAGTTAATCTCAAAAAGATAAAATTAAACAAACTTGATGATCCTATTCGGATTAGAGATTGATTAATTTGGATGAAGAAGATAATCTTGAATGTTATTTCAATGTTTCTAATAAAAAATTATGTTCATGCTAATTATTTTGATGATTTCTATGAGCTTATTGATATTAATCATGATTTACCAGTTAGATTTGCAAAACAATTATCTCTTAATCGTAGTGATAAACAAAGCAACTCATCCTTAGAGCATGGTCCTTGTTTGAAACTGGCTATTGTTCCATCTATCATGCTTGATCTTTCTCTTCTTTTGTTTCCCACCTTCCCCAAATTATACAAACTGAGATGGGGGCATAAAATATGCTTGATTAGATCCTCTTGTATAGTGGATTCCTTTGAGTTTTCTTGTTGTAATGTGCTTCCCCAATGATGTATTTCTCATTATATGTTTTGTTTAGATTTCTTTAGACGATCCTTGTTTCTTTGTTAGTGCAAGGTGATAAAGGAATTGATCATGACATTCCTCTATTTGTATCTCATTTCTTTTATATATCATATATATGTTATGTTGTACATGTGTTATTGTTCATAACTATGCCTTTATGTTGTCTAATTGGGGATAACACAAAATGGTAGATACCATTCTTGTTGGTCTCTATAATTTTAGCCCAAAAATAATAATCTTTGTATCTCTTATGCGACCTTATTTCATTGTGCTTGTATTTATGCTACCTTTGGGGGATGATGACAGTTCATTTTGATATAATTCTAATATACATGAGTTATCATATTGTCCCTAGATTTAGTAGATCCCTTACATGTTCTCTTTTGTCATGTGTTCATTTCCCTTGGTTTTTCTTTGCTTAGGTTATCTCAAAGTGGAAATGTTTCTTGTGGTTGCATGTATGCTCTATTAAAGCCATTGCTCCCATTAAGGTATTTGCAATCACTTTAACAGGGGGGCATACACTCTGCTCCTTGTTTCACATTTTACACACACAATGATTCAATGTAATCTCTTACGTAGATGGATAAGGATACAATGCTTTCCTTGTGAATCTTTTACATTATCATGTCTTATGCATTATTCAATGGATCCTAATACTTATCCTTCATTCCTTCTTTTGGGCTTTTGATTGACCATTTTTATTTGGTCCTTAGACTGACCATTTTTCTAGATCTGTTAATGGAGACATGATTTCCTTAAGGATTGATCTCTTTCTATGGGTTGACTAGCATCTCATATCTTTCTAGACTATAAATTCTATCTTTTATAGTAGTATTTTCCCTTTCATGATCCAAGGTAAGGAAATATATTACTAGGCTAGCTGGTCCTCTCTCTCTCTCTCTCTCTCTCTCATAACTTGGGGGCTTGGTGTTTCCTTGTCTCCTTTACCTTGATGATTTTTTTTCAAATGCATTGATCTACTTTACCATGAGCATGAGCTTTTCTTGCACTCCTTCTAAAGTGGCGGCTAAATGTACCATCCTAAAAATTTATCACCCATAATTGGATACTTAGTTAGGCTCTATTTTGGCAATTTCAAGAGTTCATGTCCATTATGCTTGATCTAGCTACCTATTTCCTCCTAATTTGGCATCTACCCTATCTTCCAAACTTTCCATTTAAGTTTTGGTGATTTTTCCTAGGAGTAATTGATTTGTAATTGACATTAAAACATTGAGGATTTGTAATTGACATTAAAACATTTTGTAATTGACATTAAAACATTTTGTGTGATGTGTAATTGAAAAAAGGTTCCAATTACACAACATGTATGAATTAAGTGTAATCAAACCTTTTTTTGTTCCAATTACACTATGCATAACAATGTATGACAAGTGTAGTTTCATTTGCAATCAGAACTAACTGTTATGATTGCATGTAATGTCTAGTGTAATTCTACATGCATTCAAAACAAATAATTATGATTGTATTTTGTATGAGCAATGGAATTTTCAATCAAAACTATTTTCTTTGATTACATTTTGTATTGCATGTTGTGTCCCATGCAATCAAAACAAATAGTTCTGATTGCATGTAATGTGCAATGGTTTAAAGTATGCAATCGATGGTAAAAACCCTGATTGCATATGTATGTGCATATGTTTGAAAATACATAAGGGAATGCAATCAAAACTATTTTCTATGATTTCATGTTATGTTATATTTATTTTCTCATACAATCAGAACAAATAGTTGTGTTTGCATTTGGTGTTTTCTTATGTTTGTAAATACATATCTGAGATTACAATCAGGGTAAAACCTGGATTTTGCATGTATGATAACATATTTGAAATGAAAGTGGAATTTCAATCAGAACTATTTGTTCTAATTGAAATTTGTGTTACATATGTTTCATTGTGATTGGAACAAATAGTTCCAATTGAAATGAAGTTTTCATGTTGAAGGAAATGAAAATCTCGATCACAAAATGGGAATAACATTTCTAAATCAATCAAATCAGTTAATGGATGAAACAACCTAAAAGGAAATAGGAAGCAAACCCATAAAAAATGGTGATGAGAAGAAAAATGAATGAAACCCTAATCTTTAAATGACTTCTATAAACAAAAAAAGCTTTCCCAATCTTGAAATCTAAAGAACACGATAGAGGACAAGATAGGAAATTCAAAATAAATCATAACCCTAGCTGAGAAAGAAAGAATGAAACAACATGAGTGGCTAAAAATAAAAATCTTAAAAATGGGAAATTACAAAATGAACTCATACATGATTAGTGGAATAAAACTTTATTCTTCAAGGTCAAACGTGATCCAAGAAACCGGTCTATAATCATCATCGTGAATATTGTGCTCCTGCTACTTTGTGCATTCAATATATGTTAAGTGGGTGTTCTTAAGCCTTCTCTTATTTAAACACCCTACATTATGGAAATTGTTGTATTGCATGGAAATTGTAAGGGAATTTGAATTGATAAAGAACATTTTTGTGTTGATAGTGTTTAAAGTGATGCATATGATTAGAATCATAGAAGATTCATTGGCTGGCATGTTTATGTATGTTCTCTAACACTAATGGGATGTTGTATTCCCTATTATCGTGTAGAGTTTACTCCCTCTAATGTGGTTGATACTAGTCACAATGTTATTTGAATGTGTTTCATGATGGTGATTTATTTTGTCCACTGATGGATTATTCCATGTGTTGTGCAGGCTAGTATTGGATTTTAAATTTTATTATGTTTGGACTAGTCACTAAAACTTTTCCATCTACCTATTTGTGACATTTTTCTTGCTTGATTTATTCATGAAATTGTGCGCATTTTTGGGGTTTAGTGCTGGACTTGATAATTCCCCTATTTTGGTTTTCTCTTTTCAAATATCATGGTGGCTATTCTAAATGTTTGACACTGTTGGTCTTATTTTGTGTCAATTGTGATTTTATCATGTTCAATGCAGACCTCTGATAGTATGTGCAAGGGAGAACACCACAAAGAACATACTATATTTGTGTTTTTTGTTAAATATAAGGATGTTAAATTAGAATATCTTCTTATTTTGAATTATGAGAAATTATTGTTATGTATAGGAAAAAAGAAGTGCAAGTAATAAATGATGTATATGTATATTTGCATTATTTGGATAAAAGATGCACCAGCTGATAAATTTCCCTTATGTATGGATGTTAGTTGATACATTGTACCATTAATTAGAATATGCTTAGCATGTTTAAATGAGATTAAAGGTTGCATTATCTTTATGTAAATTATTAAGAAATGAATGGTTGATCTTTTGTGAACTTCCCTTTCAACATTAATTAGAATTATTGTGTAAATGTTGTTCTTAGCAGATGATAAGACACATTTTGTGTGGTTATTGTTGAGATTGAATGCTTGTATTGGATTCTAGATTGGTTTGGGAGTGAATTCTTATGTGTTTACTCATAGTGATTCTAGTTTGATGTTGTATGCAAAATAGATGTTCAACTAATCTAAATGAGATATCAATTAATCTAACTAATAAATCAATCTAAATGCAAACACAATGAAGATTACAAGTTTAAATGAAGTAAAACAATAAAGTTACCTTCACCTACCCAATGCAGCTTGTCTCCATTGCCCTCCTAGCTTTGGTTTCTTGAATGTATGTTGAGMTCTCAGATTTCCAAATGAAGCTCTTTTGTCCAAGATGCTACCAAAGTGTGGAGATTGTATGAATGAATGCAAAATGGTCTAAAACCTTGATTATGCAAATGGATGATGGAATGCTTGTGAAAATGCTTGAATGCTTGGATGCTTGAATGCTTGATCACTTGAATGCTTGATTAACTATTAGCTTACAAAGGGAGAATGATGCTCCTTTTATAGGATTTTGGAGGACCTAAGCCTAGGTGGCACAATCCTAGGGTGGAGAATGAAAGGTGGAAGATCCTAGGGTTGCTATTGACTTGGTTGAAGAGGTTGGGAGAAAAGAGGATATAGTTGGAATGTGAGAGGAAGAATAGGGAGGATGTTCCTCCTACATTGACATAGGGGAGAAGAAGATGGAAGGGAAAGACACATGTCAAGTGTCTCACAAAGACCATGGAGAG
>MU226254.1:2742393-2768017 GCA_018584345.1 Thuja plicata
ACCTATGTATAAAAATCCTCTAACAAGGTCGCACTTAACCGTGTGTTTGTAACCTTTAACAGGGTTGGCTCCTAACAGGGCTCACTTCAGAAGAGTGAAAATTTGGGGTACCGGTCCCAGTGGTTTTCCCTTAACAGGGTTTCCACATTAAAATCCTTGTGTTATATGTGTATGGTTAATTACTTTATTGTTTTACATTCTATATATGCATTTATGGATTGACTAGAATACTCTGCATATTTATTGAGTATCGGTTAATACAGTTTACTGCTTATCAGTTATCAAGGAGAATAAGGACAGACAAGGTAAATCGACAGACAGTTATTTGTTTCAAGTATTTCAAAGGCATGCATCTTGTAGGGACTTAATAATTTGAGAAGTATTGATTGGTGGATTAAATTTTAAATTGGATTAATTTTTGAGGCCATTGATTCACCCCCCCTCTCAGTTATTACTAACAATTGTTGCTGGTGAGCGTCCCCCACCAACTATAAATCCCTCGCTTGAGGGGCCCGGTGGACCCATTGCCACAAAACTAGCTCTTGATGGGGGTGCAACATAAGATGGAGATATTGGGAATGTGTCCAAGGTGGATAGTGACATCTCAAGTGCTGTTCTAGATATGACAGATCAGGAAAAGGCCCATGACAGTGCTTTGTTTGAAGGATGGAAGAAAATCTTCATGGGTGACTGCCAAAAGGGGGTGGAAGTTGAGGTTGTTATAACATGTACACAAACTGAGGAGGGAAAAACTAGTAGGGTCAGTGATGCGATGGTTGACTATATTGTTTCCTCTATGAATAATTCTTTGGTTGGTTGTTTATCTCCTTTAGACCAACCATCAATATGGTTAGGAAGTGGGCTTATCAAATATGAAAGCTCAAAGTAAGTGTGGTGAGTAGTGATATGTCTGGAGCCTTATTTCTATTTAAATTTATAGCACTAGAAGGTATAACCTCCATCCTCTTTGGTTAGTGAGCATATGGAAAGCACCAATTGTCACTTAGTTGATAGAAACTAAGCTTTGGCTCTATGATTGACTTATGTACAACATCACCTATGTGGGTTATAATTATAGAAATCTTGCTTAATTCTTGTATGATAATATTTTTTGGTGGATTGTCAACTCTTTTGGCAACTACATCTCAATGGATGAGGTCACCAGGACAAAGTCCAGGTTAAATTTTACTCACTTTTATGTTAATGTTGTTATTAGTAAAACTCTTCCAAAATTTATTACCCTAGAATATAAGCTGGGTAAGTGGACACAAGAATCAATATATGATAATGCCATAGTATTTTTCCAAAAGTGAAATAAATTATGCCATTTGATCTCTAAGTGCAAGGCCCTTGATAAAGAGAAACAAAAACTAAAGAATATCTTGACCTTCCCTCTCAAGGTCAATGCGCCCCCTACAGGAATGACCTCAGAGACTCTTAGAAGCAAATATCCTTTCAAATATGGACTTCTTAAGCCTTTTGAAACTCCTGAGAAGCTTTATTAGGTGTTGAATCTAGATGGGGCCCCTTGTGTTGGATATGGATTCCAAAACTTTTCAGGGGAAGACTTCGACTGTTGTTTTTGTGCAGACAACTTCTTTGGAAGAAGGGGAAATAATGCTCGCTAGACCCCAAATTATGACCTCCTTGGTTTCCCAATGGTGTTTCATAAACATCAATGCTTTCCCCCCCCACCCAAGGGTAAAATATTTTTATCACCTGGTGCATCCATCATCTCAATAGTGATAGATGATGGATGCATGATCCAGAAAAAGGAAAATAAAAATAAAAATATAAAAGCGGATGTTTGTTTTGACATGAAATCTAGTCAACCTTCACAAGTGTCTCAAGGAAAAGGGAATTCATAAGGGAAATTTATAATGGAAGGCAGAAGACCCTAGATTCTAAAACCAAGACAAAGAAATAAGGTTCCTCTCTTAGAACATGAGGGGGATGAATGACCCTAAAAAATAATTTGCACTTAAGAATTGCATTCTGGAAAATGGTGTTGATATCCTTCTCCTTGAGGAAGTTAAGATGAATTAATCCTCCTTTATCACTCCTTTAAGGGTTTTGTGGTCAAGTTCTCAATATTGTATTGTGGAATTTTTTGGATCCTCGGGTGGTATTTTTACTATGTGGAACCTGCTTAAGGTCTCTAGCAATTTGACCTTTTCTAATATGAATATGTTAGCTACCAGGTTCAACTCTGATGGTATGATGTGGTTCATAGGTAATGTCTATGTACTGATGGTATGATGTGGTTCATAGGTAATTTCTATGCACCTAATCCTTGAAATGGTAGGAGGAAGGCCTGGAATGATATTGTATCCCTTCTTCAAAAGTCTACCCAATGTTGGCTCCTTACCGGTGACTTTAATTCCCCCCTCTTCCCATCAGAGAAACTAGGTGACCTAGAATACTACACTAATAGTATGATGGTTTTTTTTGAATTCATTAATGAAAATAGTTTTGTCGACATTGACCTTATTGGGAATAAGTTTACATGGTCTAACCATAGGAAGGGTATGAAACTCATCCAGGTGAGGCTTGATCACTTCCTCTCCTCACTTAATTGGGATATAGGATTAAATTCCTTTCTTTCTGTCCTTCCACATATAGTGTATGATCATAGCCCACTCATATTCAACTTGAAATATAGGTTGCAGAAGGAATCTACTCCATTTTTTTATGAGATTATGTGGGACACCCACCTTAAAATTCATTCCTGTATCAAGGCATGGTGGGAATCACATGTTATTGGAATTCCTATGTTTCAAGTGTTTCTAAAACTTAGCATCATTAGAAGGAATGTGAAGGGATAGAAAAAACTCACATTTGGTAATGTCTTTAATTAGAAAAAAGGAACTGGGCACAAAATTGGCTTCTATCCAAGAGAAAATAGCTAGGGGTGATCTTTCACCTGCCACACATGTTGTTGAAGAGACCTTGAGTGATGACTAGAAAAACATACTCAATAGCGGGGAAATATTTTTTGCAAACTGAGATCCAGAATCTAGTGGCTTAAAGAAAGGGATATAAATTTTGCCTTCTTTTAGTGTTCGGATTGCACTCACAAGAAAATTAATACTATCCTTAGCCTCAGGGATGAACATAATGAGGAGGTTACAAAGGACAATTAGATGGGTTTTTCTGGCCTTTGATTTATTTTGTAAAGCCTTCATGGATGTTGGTTGTACTGTTGATAGGGCTCTTGAGGCTTGGATGTTGGACTACCTTCTGAAAAATATCTATTTGATTAACAATGAGCTTCCCATGGCCCTGATCTCGAAGGAGAAAGTGCAGATAGATACCTTTTCTATGGGGGATTTAAGGCCTCAATTCCTAATGTCTCCCCCTACTTTCTTTCAGAAATTTTGGTATATTTTTCTCCCTAATGTTATTGCAGACACAAGAGATTTCTTTAGAATATGTAGACTTCTTAAGAAACAAAATTTCTCATTCATTGCCCTGATTCCCAAAATCTAGGAGCATCTTTCTCTTACCAATTATAGGCCTATAAGCCTGTGGAATACTATCTTCACAATCTTTTCTAAAGTCCTTGTCAATAGAATCAAACCTTTTCTTGAAAATATTATCAATTGTAACCAGAATGGGTTTGTCTTTGGGAGACAAATTCTTGATGCAACCATTAATGCACATGAATTCTTCCACTCCATAGAAAAATGAAGGCTCCTAAGGATTACTCTTAAATTGGACATATCCAAAGCTTATGACTGGGTCAAATGGGACTTCCTCTTCAAAGTCCTTGAATGGTTCGACTTTAACATGAAGGTAATTGCATTAATCAGGGAATGTGTGACTACTTCTCATTAATTACTCTTTCCTTGTCAATGGGGTCCTAAGAAGTATTTTTGGTGTGCCCAAAGGGATAAGGTAGGGTGATTCTCTCTCCCCCTATATCTTTATCTTTTTTATTGAGGTGTTGGGAAGGAAATTTCTTCGTATTCCAAGTGAGAAAAAAATCTTAGGGGTGTTCCCAACTTCCACCCCAACCCTAGTGGTCTTATAACTGTTTGTTGATGACACAATCTTCTTTGGTGTTGCATAAGTTTTGGAAACTAGAAGTTGGAAATGCCTCCTCACCCAATACGATTTGGTGTTAGCGTTAAGTATAAACTATGTTAAAAGAAAAGTATACTTTTTTTAATACTCATCATTCCCTTCAAAGCAAGGTCAAGAACATTCTTGAATGCCAATCTGTTGATCTCCCAAATACTTACCTAGGGATGTCGCTCACACTAGTACAAAAAAAAAATATGTGACTAAATAAACTACTAAAAATTGCATATAAATGACTAAAATTAGTCATGTGACTATTAGTAGTTTATTTGTAGTCATTTATAACCCGACCAAATTTATGACTAAACTATTTTAGCCATTTCTTTAGTCATTGATTTGGTCATTGATTTATTCATTAATTTAGTCATTGATTTAGTCGTTAATTTAGTCATGGTAGTGATTTATTTAGTCATTAGTTTAGTTAATACTTTAGTCATATGTTTAATCATTAATTTAAGGTGTGATGGAATCAAACCACCATCCTCCTGCTTGTAAAATAGGTGCTCTTCCATTGAGCTAGCACCCTAACACCCTTTAAAGAATAATCATCACAACCTATATAATTGAATCTTGATAGCAATATCACAACCTACAGAATTGAATCATGATAGCAATACCTCAATTTGACTTGATCTAGAAAATATTTCCTACTTATCAAAATGTTGTCAGTGCAACAATAGAAACTCTATAATATTATCTAACTAGGTACAAGCCTTTCTATTAATTTTATACAACCACTAATATGGCATGCTTAATGATAACAAGAACAAATAAGTTGCTTCAAATATCCAAAAACCATAGATGATGGAATTATTGATAAAAAAATTAAAATAGTGAAAACATCAGCAAGAATAAAAAAAATTATTCTTCAAGAGAAGTCAATAAATTCTTAGAACAATCATTGATTCTGAAGAATGGGTATATTTTCACTCTTGGTTCATAAGTGATTTCTTGGTAGAGCAAGCTCAAAACAACAGTTTCATCATCTTATATTGAAGTAGAATATAAGCCAACAGTTGATATAAGTTCTAAGGCGGTGTGTTCTAGAAGGCTATTGGTTGATATTCAATTGGATCAAATTGCATGACCTCACCTTCTCATGATAACTTAAGTGTTCTCAAGATGGTGAAGAATATAGTCTATCATGCCAAGACTAAACATATCAAAGTTCATCATTATTGCATTCATAAGTTGTTTGATAACAAATACATTGTCTTTATTATCGCCTTACAGAGGACTAGATTGAAAACATAATGACTAAACCACTTATTTAAAGATGAATTTTTAGAGTCTAAAGGTAACTTGAATTTGATCTAGTTTAGTCGCTAAGAACTATTAGATTAATGTCAACATTATGGAATTATTTTTATACTTATTTTTTATTGGAATAAGAGAGTTCAGAAACTATAGGGTTACAAATAAAACAACAGTAATAGGGACAACCCCAGCTACAAAACTTGTATAGGCCAAAAAATATTAGCATACATGGTAAACAATATCATAGCCAAATCATTAACTAGAATCACAAAATCATCTATTATTTTCGGATCTCTAGACAAGCCTAAAAGAGTTGGAACAGTAACCATGTATAACAAAAATGAGCTTGAATTTTGTGTATCATCAATCAAGAATAAAGATTATAGCAAACCAAAAATATGCATTTCCTTGAAAAACAATGGAATCACATCTAAATGCCCAACTTTGAAAATGAAAATATTTCATAATAGCTGAGCAGGGGATAACCTCTTGCCACTTTTTGCAAACACAAAAAAACCTCTTGATGCCATCCAACAACCTCAAATGCATTGATTAGTAAGGTCAACATTGAAAAGTATGACCCTTATGTAGCCTATATATGGGAGCCCATATGTTTATCCAATATTATTAGTAAAGGACTTAAAAAAATAAGGATACATCATCGGATGTGCTACAAACATCAAAAGAAAGAGGCACAATCATCATGATGTAGATTCCATGTTAACAAATTCCAGTGAAAAAATAATTCAATTAAACTTGTCTGTATGCTTTTGAATGCCAAATGCATACGATACCATCTTCTGAGCCAACACTAATTATAGGAAGCTCGAGATGAAAAAACAATGTTGATACATTATGTGTATGTACTTCAAGAGTTTGGATACAAATTTTTGTCTTCTAGTCCCACGCCTGATACAAGTACACCAAATAAAATGAACAATGGACTATCATTTAAAATGATTGATATTAGTCCTGATGTGTTTGGGATGGATATTAAGAAGGCATTATTGAAAATACAACAAGAAATAATTTTAAACATCTCAAATAAGGGCCCTCGTAAGATCCAACACAAATAAAATTCATATAGATTAAAACAATCTCATCCACTGATATGAGACCACAAATGAAGAAAGCTTGAATGTTTTTGATTGAGGTAAAAATAGGTTTTGAAGGGACCCCCAAACCCTGAACAAATTAGTCACAAAAGACAATCAAAATAGTCCTTACTATAGAATGGATCAAGACCACAATGAGGGTTTTACATGCACCCGCAACCTTGATGAAAAAATGCATGAAACAACCTTCATGCAAACCCAATCTAAAGACAAATCCAAATCTAGGATTTATCTATAGCACCCTTCTGATGGGAGCGAAGAGTCATATCAAAAGAGGAGGAGGATTTTTTTTTTCTTTAACAGTACTCCAACCCTCATCAACTCTAGTCACCTCAACTTGCCAACGTAGAGGATCATCAGCCAAACCAAAGTGAGGTACCAAAATACCAGTAGAACCTGCAAGAAAAGCATCTGCAAAACCATTATCAGCCACCACTCCTGACACACCAGTGGGGACTAGAGACGCAGCTACCCCCACCAAACCAGGTGACTGAGAAACCAAACGGGCATTCATAGGAGAACACATAGGAGCCGCTTCCAATCCATCAGAAGGAGGAAGGGGGACCTGCACAGCCACCTGGGATATTTTTTTTGGAAAAACATGCTTCTTTTCCACCAAATAGTGTTGAGCAGAAGAACCATTCCACCAAGATGCTGAAGGTTTCTTTTTACCCAATCCACACAGAGCGACCATATGCCATGTTTTAAAACATCTTCTGCATCTGAAGGGAATCCATTCGTAATCCAGGGTCTGAGTCCATCTTCCTTTAGAGGATTTGATATCTATCTCCATAGGAAGACCCTTAGAAGGATCAATATCCACAAGAATACGAGCATATGTAGAGTGAAAAATGTCAGAAGGATCACCATCCACCAATAAAAATTCCCCAAGAGCATTACCAATCACCTCAAACAAAGAGTTGATCCATAAATGTAGGGGAAGATTAGGAAGACGGACCTAAAAAGGAAACCTGATGAAAGAGTCTGAAATAGGGTTAAAATCGATATGCCAAGGCTTAACCATGAGCGTAAAGTGTTCCTCCCAGCTGAAAAAAATGTTCGCACAACAAGTTATTCATGTCTGAGACATCTTCAAATTTTGCAATAAAATAACCTTAGCCAAGGGAAAGATGTGCACCGTATCTGTGAGGATAGGCTCCCAATGACTAGAGATCCACTCATGAAGCTTCGGGAGACTAGGCCAAAAACCTCTGAAGCTGCAAATCCAGGCATGGGAAGAAAAAATAGAGATGTTGTGATCTATTTCCTCCTCCACATCTGGATCAACCACAATAGAAATAGGGTTAGATAAAGGAACGAGCCCACGATCAGCCCCCAATTTCAACAAATAATCTTCCCTAGCTGCAGAGGAGGGTTCCACAAACACCACATGAGGGTCCTTAACCCTACCTTCACTCACAGTAGTAGAGGATCAAACCCTTGAGTCCAACAAGTGTGCAGCTTCTGCATTCCCAGCTGAAGCACCCAAAACATCAGAAGGATCAGGAGAAGCAATGGCTACCCCCATACCAACTGAAAGTAGATCGCTGGAGGGCAGAGGCACAAGATGACCTGCAGAGGGAGATCCACCGACAGAGGCATTGGAGGCCCTAGGAACCCTAAACGCAGCGGCAAGAGACATGATCTGAGTCCCAATCATGTTTAAATTATATAAGAAATCTTGAATGATAGTTTAGATGTGTGGAAAGGATATTAATCATGCATTATTGATAATACAACAAGAAATAATTTTAAACATCTAAGATAAGGAGCCTCATAAGATCCCAAATAGATCAAATTCATATAGATTAAAAAAGTCTCTTCCATTGTGATGAGGCATATGTGGAACTAGAAGGGTGTGCAAGCTTCTTCCATTGATTGTAACTTGAAAGAGACGTGATTTAAGGATACACCTTTCCACATATGAAGACTAATTTGGATCATAATATACCAAAAACTAGTTTCAAATACTAAAAATATTCCCCCAAATGTTTTCTAGTTTTGGTGAAGTATCCTAGCATTACCCTTAAAATTTTGGGCAAGTTGAGTCTTTGAAGCCATTAGAAAAAGAAACATACAACAATCAAGAACAATAGTTGGAGACCATTGTGCTAGTAAGACGTTCAAAATGTTCTCCACATGAAATCTAAGAATGGTCTTTAATGCAATCTAACAAGATAGCACCTGAACTATTTAAAATGGAAGTGGGTAACCAAATAAGCAAATCCAAGTGAAAGTGTTAATTCACAACAATATAACATACGCTTATTTTATATAATTTTATACTTACCCATTGACCATTCTTATGTCCTAGTCCCGGGATATGATACTATGTGAATCAAAATCTCTTGGATATTCCAAACAATTAGATTATATGACATTTGAATGAATTATTTGATAAATTTCAGTAAACTAACTACAACATACAGAGAGAAGACTAAAGATTGGAAAAGATAGGAATGAACATACAACATATTTGAAGAGCATAGATACCCTCATCTTTAGTGTCCTACGATTTATTATTTTAAAGAATATGTTAGGACATAAATTTTCAATTTAGATTCTATTCTTTTTAGCTTGTTTTAATTGCATTAATTATGTATTGCCCTTAATATTTTCCATGCATTTCTTCATAAGAATAGTTACTGTGGGTTTTGCATGTGTGTAGGATTGATCAAACAATGTCATAAGGAATAGAAAATGCACGAAGCATGCGAGCTATTATGGTTGTGAGAGAATGAATGCTCTGTGAAGGTTGGGCACTTGAGTTAGTGAATGGTGTAGAGGGAATTTTGTGGGCCCACACATGCGAGATTAGTGGGAGAAGACAACTAGACAAATCAGAAGGTGCCACGTAGCGGTCAGTCGTGAACTCACGCATTGAAGGAAGCGGTTAGCAGTGAAGCCGAGAGTTGGAGATAGCAGCTAGTCGCCAACTCAAGGGTTAAAGTGGCAGTTAGTGAAATAAACCGAGAGCTCACGATAAAGGATAATCGCTAGGTCACGACGGTTAATGATAGTTAGTGTTATAAACTGAGAGTTGGTGATGGATGGTTTGAATGCTTTGGTTTCCAACTCGTGAAGGTTTAAATATTGGACATTTTCAGTTAGCGAGCTGGAGACGGTGGCCAGTCGCTAGTTTGTGGGTTAAGTAAGCGGTCAAGCATTCATGTCGCGAGTTAGCGATTATGTGACACATGGCGCTGAGATAGAGCCCAGTTGGAGCTTTCGATGGAAGGAGATACTCGAAAGAAAGAAGTTGACAACTGGGGCTCACTGGCCAAGACATCCAATAAAATGTTATGTCAAGTAACCCAAGCAGAGCAAAAGCAATGAACAAAGTTCTTCAAAGTAAGGTGGGGTCGCCTCACTCAAAATGTTGAGTAAAAGTCTTATCGAATAATCTGATTAAGAATATCAATGATGCACAAGTTACTCTAAAGGAAAGAAAATATTTTTGCCAAATCACACGAGTTTTGACGGTTAAGTGTTCATGGTTGCGATCATGCGACAACGTCGCTCAATGGTTAAGTTTGCCTCTGTCGAAGGGTCACATGTTTATTTCAAGGTTAAGGCTTCAAGTTGCGATTTAGCAAGATTTGGCCACATGTACCATGAAGATCTAAAAGAGGGAGAGTCTTGTCGCAACATTGCAGAAGTTGAAAAAGGGATGTCTCAGAAGTTGCAAATATGCAGGATGGTGACACATGTCTGATGATGAAACAAATTGAGTGAAGAGGGTTCACTTGTGGCACCCAGTAGCATCGAATAAAATTGTGATCGAGTAAGTGGACATGTTGATTAACGATGGATGAAAATGTTTGAAGTAAGGTGGGGGTTGATTTGCATGAAACATCGAATAAAATCCTATGTCGAATAACCTAGTAAGGATGAAGTGGCATTAAAGTTATTCAAAAGAAGTAAATTCTGAAGGATGATGTCATCTCCAGTAACCTTCACTATCAGATACATTGGAAAAGGTAGTGAGGAAGTGAAATCTTTGAAACTCTGAAGTGTTGAATCTATGAATGATCAAATACTTCCGCATGGTGGATAGGTACGCTTTTTACATATATTAATACATGATTAACTTGTTTTTGTTTGTGTAGGATCTGGTTAGCAGCAGAGACTGTGGACGGGTTCATAGGATGAGAGGATGCAAATGTCACAAATGGAATGTATCATCATGCTGGAGATCACAATTAGAGATACTATCCACAATTCAGATACATTTGCCCCTACAAAATGTTTAAAGAATATCAAGGGTTGTGGTGAGCTATGGAGATTATTCATTATGCCAAAATGATTCAAAATGTTGTCTTGAGAAGATTTTATGTAATCAGTTTGTTATGTTAGTTTGATTAATTGTCAGTTAAGATGTAACAAGTCTTTATGAAAGGGTATTTCTATTCATCCAAACTGAATCCTAGTCTATATATAGGGGATCATTTTGGGAGACAAGAGAAATAATCCAACTATATTTTTACAATGTACAGTTGATGTTTTCTTCAAACCATATGTTCAATTGTATGCAATTATATTCTCAGGCTTAATACAAATCAGGAGTTCTTTTTTTCAAAGGTGTGATTTTGTTGTCTTTAGTGATTAGTTCTTTATGATATCTATTTCTTGAAAATAGATGTGGAATGTGCGGTCTTATGGAATAGTATTTTGAGTATGTTACAGTTTGATCATCAGGATAAAGATTGGCTATCAAATTTATTTTTTCTTGTTGGACTTTTTGAGAAAAGTAAAAATCAATAAGACTAAATGTAACACTAATTCAAATTACTCAAACATACAGAAGTCATTTGGTTGAGAGTTTACTATTGTCTCATAAGGTTATACGTATAATCTTAAAGATACAATTTCATCCCCTGAGAAGGAGAAAGCATTGGTCTTTTGATAATCTCTGGAATTGGGTTTGCATTTGCATTTATAAAGCATCATCTAAATATTCATTCTTTTACAAGAAATACATTATTTTATAAGGCATTCTTTTAAAACAAATTTTATTATAGCATTCTTACAACATTCAATTATTCAGTAGTTGTGATATTCACAATCCGGTCTGTCTCAAGAATTCACTTGCCATCTTGAGAGATCACCCAGAGTTATATATACATTTCTATTTGCTATAAAAAGCCTTGAACCTGGATTAGGTTAAGGTATAGGCCCACCCACCTTGGTTCTGCTGAGCCTAAAGTGCAAGGGAAGACGATCATAATTGATCACTCATGTTCGTTGGCCAAGTTAGTTGGAAAATCCAAGCATTGAGTAGGAAAGCTCATAGGATTTCCAATCAGTTGATTTGGGAACCAACATAATACATACTTAATATATATGCAATATCTTAAAATTATTCATGACATAAAAGGGAAGAGTGTGCTAAGCCAGACATACGAAAGCTATTCTACATGAAATAACCAATGTAGCTTATGGAATTTGTCCATTGGGTGAGTATATAGAAGCTATTTAAGCTACTTACACAACACCATTTTAGAAAGTATGGAGCAGTCTATATACCACCCATACAGTTGTACACAAAAACTTGGATTGAACCTTATTTTGTCAAATAAAAACAAACCATGAATAGAAATGGGCAACTAAAAGCCGACAAGATTTAAGACAACAAATTTAGGAAGTGTGGAAATAGATCCACAAAATAAATTTATCTAGGATTAGAGTTATTTCGTTATTTGTGAAAAAAGGTAGAAATATACAACAAGGTTTATATAACTGCCTAGTAGGAGTCAACAATGAGGTGGAGATATGTCTATGAGCACTTAAAGAATAATAAAGAATGTTTCGATATAATTTTGATATTTGTCAAAAATTTTCAGAGACTTCCAAGAAGATAATTAGGTAGAGGCCATATTCCTAAACTTTAAACTGCTCTTCTCACTACCATTTATTAAAAGTTCCAATAGCTCAATGATTGCTGGAAGGAAAATAAAGTCCACCAAATCTTACACTTCTCATGTAGAATGAACCTTTGGAGAAGAAGCCTACAAGAGAAAGTCTATCACCCAATCAAAAATTTCAAAGAGAGGAAAAACATCTAGCCATTCAAAATTTAAAGTTTGTGCCAAGGCTAACAATTAGACTAGTTTAACATAATAATCACTCCCTAGCCTCAAAAATAGAAAGAGACAAATAATTGGCATTTTTAAAATAACAATAACTATGGCCATTAATTTCACAAATCTAATATTAATTTGTCACATGCAAACCAATAAGGAAATTTCCAACATGGTGCCCTAACCATGATGTGTATTATAGTTCAGTGTTACAAACAACAAACCTTTAGCCACGAGACCTCTAAAACGAGTAGGGATAACATTCACATCAAAAAAAGAAGTCAGATAAAGGTAACACGCTGGAATTTTTCAAGTTGATGAGATTTTTTAAGGTTGTGCAACAACCGTTCATCAACCTCTTTGCCCAGAGTATGCAGATGCCCTCACCAAAACATGCCACTATGCCTTTAAGTAATGACGCACAAGGGGAATCCTCAAATTCAACAACAAACTTGAACACTCCATTGAAATCTGTCACTTGTACTGACCTACCAGAAGTCACTTTCATGCAAAGAGAAGCCATATACAACTAGCAAAAGAATGTCTTGTTCACTCTCCATGTCAAATAATTTATAGAATATTGATTTTTAAGAAAATATCTCCTTCAAATATAGAGATATAAAACAAACCAAAAATGAAAGGTCACTCATTTCAAACTGACCACACAAAGATCTACAAAGTAGGTTGGGGAATCTCACCATCCCCTCATTTGATGAATCAAATAAAGCTTTAGCCAAGCTTGGATCCAAAATCTAGACAACTACTTCTCACTATGTCCTATGTATGAGTGGAAAGAAATTAAATTTTCTATTCCTATACTTCGAAAGAGTCTTTCATGGGTGTTGGTAGAACAATTTAAGTACACAGAAGCGTATCTTTGTACATTCATTTTATGATTTCATCCAAAACAAATTGGACTGCTTAGGAAAAATGATAAAGAGGAGACTGGTTATGAAACTAATGAATCAAAACAATAGAGGAGCATATTTCTAAGCATAAACATAAGTGATTGGAGGAGGCTAATAAAAAAACTAGAAAGGGAAAGTTTAAAGCTCCTTTCAAGAGCACCGCAATATCATCCATTCGGGATCTATGGGGAGTTAAATAGACAATGGATTACCATATTCATTACTAGTTAGACTCGTAGAATTGAGACTCAGACTTGGCAAGGTTGGCCCAACTCAGAATTAGAAAAATTGGCAAGACTCGAAAAAAACTTGACAAAATACCAGTTTCTAGTGAGTCTAACCTAGAGAAAGTGCCAGTAGAGTCCCAGGCCGCGAGGACTTTGATAGGATCACTCGACTCAGGACACTTCAAGACTTGGAAAGTCCTAAAGAGTTACAGACCTATGATTAGACTACATTGATAAGGTTGCTTTCTTTGCAATTTTTGTACTCGACTCTAACAACTTATAGAAATAAGGGAACAACAATAATCCTAAAAAAATACACCATCTAGGGTTTATCCCAAATACATTTGTGATGTTATTATTGACATACCTCATCAGCTCTGCTAGAGACTGATATTAGCACTAAAGAACTTTGTATTGGAAGAGTTCAATTTCAGATTTTATACTATTGATAAAGGAAAATAAAGACCTTTCCTCTAACCATGGGCCCATGATGCAGCACCTTGCACGTGTTGTTTATCCTCAAGTATGCAATGTTTGAAGTGTTGATGGAAACTTGATGATTGAGCATGAACATCTAGATTTTTTCTTAGACATTGCAACCATCCTGATGACTATTGAAACAAGAATGAAAATAAGTTATAGTGACTAGAAATAATGGCCTAAATTTGTTTATTTTGAGCAATTTTGACATGTATCTCGGACAAATTAATGGATATTTTGTGCAAGGAGTTGAGATCTCCATGACAGAGGAATATTTTGTTGGTAAGAATGGAAAGCTTATATTGGTCTTGGATTCAATTATTGACAAACAGGAAAAGAAGTTGAAGAATTTTATCCTTAGGGAGTGTCCTGTAGAGTGGATTGGTTTACCTCATAAAAATACCACTTAAGAGTTGGCTGACATCTTAGATCATCCAAACTCTTCTATCTTTAAGGCAAGCACATTGTGGAGGAGGGACTTGTAATGTCCCCTTTTTACATTTAAGGAATATCAGGTCCACTCCTTTAGTCCTTAGAATTGAGTGGATGGCTAGCAACATACACATAACATATAGATATTATGTAATTACCTATGTTAAGAGTAGTTAACTTAAGGAATAAGATGCTCGAGTTATTTTTTGTTCAACTGCTAGGTATCTGGGTCAGATTCAATTGTCTTAGAATTGTTAGTTAACAAGATCAAATATGAGCGAGGAATGGAAAAGAGGAAGCATAGAATATAAGAAGTGTAGGAGAAGAGAGAAAGCACTTCTAAGATTGAAAACATAATTTTTTTTAAATTCTTGGATATGTCATAACTGTGTACAACAATGTGTAGCATTAAGAGACAGAAACCTTCAAGCAAGGCAATATAACTAGCTTGCGAACATAAACCCTCAACGAGCAGATCATGTTTCAAACTTCCAATCAGGGTCAACAAAGGTGTCATCTTATTTGCGTGTAGGATGTGCCTAGTTATTTTCATCAGCCTGGTATATTTTAGTTTGCATGTGTGTTGTTTGGAGAAAATATCAAATAATACCCAAACAATATTTTATTACTTGATAAATTTAGGGTTTATTGCCTGTGCATATAGTTGAGGTTCTTATGCCAGATCTGTCCAACTGACAATCCCTGCACAGTATCACAGGAAGCATGATAATATAAAAATTGGTAAAATAATGCATCAAACTCTCTAGGTGTAGCAAAAATCCATGGTTTCAGATATGTCTAAAGGGATAACTCTACCCTAATCATACCAAGTCCAAGGTCTACTACCAAAAAATAAGAATTCCCCAAATCACACCGGGATTTCATGGCCCGACATTAGTTTGACGTCCCCAAATGATATCTTAATATGCAAAATTGAATTATCGTGTTGCGCCTAACTCTGGGTAAAGCCTAGCCATTACCTTAGCAACAAAACAAGCCAAAAATCCCAGAATATTTTTTACGGAATAGATACCAATAATTTTCTGCAACAAAAATTAATCTTACCCACAGAGGTATCATTAGCCAGCTGTGGAGGAAGATCGAAAATTATTGGGGTCGTCTTACAGCTTAGGACATTAGATAAATCTAGTTTTTGATAGTAGTTTCCATCTGCACCATTTAAGTAGTCAAACAAACTTTTCTCTTGAGCCACTGCACCTTTCATGGCATTAAAAAATTCTCCATACTGCCCATCCCAAGAAAAATTCCACTGATCCAAATACCCAGTGGGATTATCATTGAAATTGTCACTGGAGCATTATAATTTCTTTCATAGCTCTGCCTGATATCATATGGAATAGTAAGGTCTCCTTTCTGGACAGGAAGGAATTTGGTTTCTTCGATAACATTTGTCACAAATTTAGGATCCTTCTGGCAACAAAGCTCAATTTGGCCCACAGAAACATTGGGGGTGTTGCATGTGTAGCTCTCATTAGTCAGGTTGAAGTGTGAGGACATACAAATTTATATTTCATCAACCTCAAACTCAACACCAGTCATTTGAATTTGCACCTGACTCTGGTTCAATCCCTTACAGTCTCAATAGCACTATTGAGATATGTCTATGGGAACCCTGACAAAATAGTGTTAGTGCTAACATTAGCAGGCAGAATGGACCCATCTTCAAGCATAGCATTTCTCACGCCCAACAACATCCCCCATATTGAAACCCAGCATAAATATGCCACCTTTTAACTTCTTCTTTGCCAATTTTAAGCACAGTGGTAGTGAAATTAAAGACATAAGGGTGATCTTTTGCATTCCTTTTAGATTATATATGCACTGCATGATATGTGATTTTCACTTGGATTATAAAACATAAGAGAGTTTAACTTTGTAGTTATGACTATGGTGTTTAAAATAAAACGTTGTACTATTGAACTGTGTATTGAATACCAGATCATGGATGCATCGCCTACCATAGATTTTCAGTTTTTAATTAAAAAATAACACAAACTATGATTAACAAAAACTGCTAAAACTAAGAGCATATGGTTGTATGGACACTTTTAATCTTTTAACTGTTTACTGCGAAGCATTTTTAATTCTGTTTTCTTCAAGCACTCTTTGACTCTACTGTTTCTTACTTTCAAATTGTTGAGGCTATTAAAAAATTCAACTGTCCTATGAACTGTTGGAAGTGGATTCACTCTGAGAGGGGGGTGAATCAGAGTGAAGAAGTTTATTTTCAAATGTATCACTTTATAATTTTTGCAAACATTAAATACCAAAACAATAAATGATGAATTGGTTAAACACATGTACTACTTGACTGAAAATGAAAGTGATCGTCCAATCAATCATGAAGAAATTTACACTAATCAATTTGTGAATAGTGAACGAACTGAAATACAATATAAGAAGATGACCTTAACAATGCAAAACATGTGTTGATACGACAAGACACAAAAAACATGATGATATGTTTGAACCAGTAACTATATGAGAGTATTTGAACATACAGATAGACAAAATTGCATCATAATATGAAAAGACATGAGTCAAATAGAAACATCTCATAACACATATTTTGTGCCAAGTGGAAAACCCTCAAAACCAAACTGGTTTTGTCATAGGGAGAAAAACCACTCGAAAATCTGTAACTTTTATTGAGCACCAACTCTTTACACCATTCTGCAGCTCCATCTGCAAGGGCTACAACCCTTTCCCTTCTTACAATGCTTTTGATTTACCAGAACTACATATATACATAACTGTATGCTGTCAACTCATACATCTATATATATAAGTAATCATAAAATTACTGCTCTTAATCTTCTGCAAAATACTCCATATACAAGGAAATATATATGCGTATCTATTACAACCTTGTGCTTCTTTTTCACACTTAGCACACACATATACTCTCTTATATAGGGATGTATTGTAGAAATTTTACATTCAAGGAACCAATATCAGTTACAACTGTGCAACTGTTTTTCTTGTACAACTTATGAAACTATTTTTAAAATCAATTACTTGACTGTAACTGTTACAAGAATTTCAACAAAAGAACCAATCTTTCAGCTTCATAAACTGTCAAAGTCTTTTCCCAACTGAATAGCATGAAACCAACTTTGCCGTGAACCAACTAATCAACTGTTAACCGTTTTCAACTGCCTTTCTTTTTTTAAAAACAAATACCACTGTTTGGAAATAAAACATCAGAACAAATGCATGAATATTTCACAAACAAAAAAACCACAAGTGAGTTTTTCTTTTAAACAAAATGATTATTCTTCAGAAAAAAAAACTTTCCTTGTACCAAAAACAAAGCTCTGAAAAAAACTGAACGTTTCCTTGACATGGGCTGAAAATTAAAAACACCTGTGTTTGCATACCTATTAGCGTTGAACATCTTTAATACCTTTATTGCTGTTTTAGATGACAAAACAAAGAAGAACCATTATTGAACACAAATCCCTCTATCTCTTTGCTGCTATTGAAGACCATTAAAAAAAACTGCTCATTCTGATTAAAAAGGACCATCATTGTAATCATCAGCTGAACAACATATTTCAGAATCAGATTATCATCTAAGAAAGAAACCTCAGACCAAACTGTGCAATTGACCATGGCGGCGCCCAGGCAAGGTTTTCAAAATGAAACCTAAAATGAATGAGTACCTTCTTTCGAATGGAAAATCCTTAAGGCAAATAAAACTTGATTTGGAATCCACCATAATACCTAAACACGGGGCTGTATCATGCCCAAGTAAAACAACTCACCGCAATAACCCGAAGTCAACAAACATGATCATGAGTTAAGTATGTGTCACGGTCAAATAAACCAAACTGCTAGGTAAACATAATGACCAATTTAGAATGCGAATATGCCTTCATCATTACAAAATTTTTAACACTTATTGTCTCACCTTTCGCATCAAGGACAATACGTCTAACATGCACCTCATCTTTGAGTTTTAATCTCGTCCCTTCAAATAGTCAGACAGAGGAAACAAAGGGAGGTGGGGATGGGAATGCAGGTATTTAGAGACCTTGGAATGTGAAATACGTAAATCTTGGATCTTTTCCCCCTTGAATTGTATGTTCAAGAAAGGAATGATTTTTAGATCTTTTCCCTTAAACAAGGGAATAATACAATTGAGGGCTAACTTTAGGTCATGAATGTGGCGCTATAATCTAAGAATCAAGAATTGTTGAGGAATTAGCAAGATTTAGTTCATGATTCTGATTCTTCAGAACAAATCTAACTACAAGTGGGCTTACCAAACCTTACAATTGTAGAATTCTAATAGTCTATCTTCCATGTTCTTGACGAGGGTTTTTCCTACCCAGCTTAGTGTTGGCGTGAAGGTACCCATTTCAAGTTGCCACTATTGCTTTGGGAACAAGAATTTTTTCATTATTCACAGGGTCTAGAAAGCAACAATATAAATGTAAAATACATTACTGTTATCACTAAAGATTGCACCTAATGCAAAGTTGAAATCTTTGCAATCTTGTGCAACATGGGACTACTCTCAGGCTATGTGCATCCTATTCGAGAGTAAACTTCTAGAGTGAGCTGGTTCTCCTTATGATCACCTAAAAGATAAGATTGACTGAGAAAAGGGTTAGAAGGAATACTTGGAAAGAAATATTATACTAATAGGTGATGCACCGAATACTTGAGAAGCCTAACAGTTGCTCAAAAGTCACAATCATTCTAACAAAAGATCTTTTTCTCACAACTCAAATTAGAAACATGCAATAGGTTCATAGAAAGGTTCTGATCTTGTCACTTGTTTGGAGGAAAATAGGGTTTTCACAGCTTCAAATGATTAAGATCAATTTAACACAATCAACATCCTGAATTAACATGAAACTTCTTGTTTTAAGAATGAATAAATAAAACATAATCAAAGGATTTGCAAATAAATATCAGAAATTACATCAAATCACTCATCCACAAACTCAAAATAGAAGACATTTGACAAGGAACCGTGTTGTTCTTTATTGAAAATGAAAGGAAAAGCTTCTACAATCTGTAAAAATGCTTCAAAGAGGTACAATTTGTCTCTTTCTTTGCTGTGTGCAAAAAAAAAACTGAGAGAAAAGAAATGACCCCAAAGAAGCATATAGAAGAAGTTTTTTATTCAAAAGAAGCCTCAACCTTGACTGAAGGAAGGAACTGGAGCTAGAACTAAAAGAAAATCCATCAAAAGTGTTCGGACTGAAAGTCCCATCCTTGAATGCTGCTACAAATTGAAAAAATCCTCCTTGGGCCGAATAAGAATTAAAATCATGTAAAAAGATGCTCAAAATTGGCTCAAGCCAAAGTTTGGTGGGCCCGAAGTCCTTCTTGACTGATGCATAAACCACGTGGCCTTTTAAACTAGACTTGAACTGTTGTTTACACCTCAGAGACTCCACATTTCAAAACTCAAACTTGTAGGGCTCGGATGAGACTGTATTCATGCTATAAAAACCCTTAAACTGCTCGAAAATAGGGTATTTAGGGCCTAAAACTGCTCTCTATATATATGTATACCCATGAGGTACCTCTAACTCATGTTGAGAAGTTGTTTTAAGATCTACGTACAATTTCCTTTTTGCTTCATTCATTCTCAAAATTTCCTCTGTTCATCACATGAACTGATTTCATTCTTTTGCTTATAAACACTGTTAAAATGTTTGTCATTATGGTCATTATGGTCCTTGATATCATTTTCCTTCCACTGTCCCTTTTTTTTTTTTTGTTGTTCATTTGTCTCTTGGCACATGAGCATTCATGTGTGGATGGTTTTTTTAAATTTTTCCTTGAGTTTTCTTCTTTTAGCTCACTATCTAATCATTCTTTAGGCTTATTGTAACATTACCACATGGAATGTTGATCTTTCACCATGGAACTCTTTGAATCGTTATCTTTTCAACTGTGATAAGTGTTGTCCCTTATCTTTCTTCAATGTATCCAGAGAAAACTTGTTAAGGTGTTCATCTTCATCAATTTGGTGATGTAGAAGGTTGCCTTGGTTGCATTGTTTATCAATGCCACTCATAACTTCACGACTGTGTGTGGGATCTTGTAGACTCTCTAGATCTTGGAGTTCTCCCTTCAAATCTGTCATTCTTCTTGTATTTGACTATCTTCTAACTTCGATTTTTTAATAGTATACCATTGTTTCTGTCCTTGGTCGCGCTTTGTCTTCTTTGCATTACAAGGTCATTGTCTCTGATTTATAATAGCACTGTTCAGTGCATCTTTACCATGTTCTTGTTCTTTATAACATCCATCTTTCTCATTGTTTTCATGTTTACCTTTACACAGTGAATAAAATCTCTTTTATAATAGTCAACCTGTTGTATTCTTATGAACAATGAATGTGTCTTCTACAGCAGTCTTGATAAACCCATGGCACCATGAACATTTCTTTTCAAAAATTTGGATGGTCTTTGATAAATAATAACAGAACCTCATTTTTGGAAGGAAAAGAGACCATCATGCATAGTCACTGATATGAAGGATTACATCACTATTCTAACTTTATTGAAATGAAAACTCATTGTCCTATGACCTCTCATAAAAATAATCAATCACTGTCTTTAACTGATCACCGTTTCTTTTCTTGAGAAGAGCTTGACACTATACCATACTGTAACTATTACGTCATTTTTTGAACATCGCTAACAATATCACTATTCCATCACAGATTATGATTTTTATTGACATTCATGACCACCGTCATGATAGGAAATGAATCATTATAATATAATTGTACATTCTCATTTCACTGTCTCTTCACCTTACTACTTCCTTTATTACGCATTGTATCACTGACATTTGATGGTTGTCTTTATCCTCCGTTCATGTTGTCATAATCATATTGATGACCAATGTGGATTTTTAATGGCTTCCCTCAATGGCATAACAATGTTCTTTGTGCCTTGATATTCAATGACCTCTATCAACCATTAGATACCACTTAAATACTAAAAATAATGTAACCGAGCTCCTCTACTCATCTTTGTGACCCCTGTTTCATCTTATGAAGTCATATTGTTCTCTTTCATTACCATCTTGCTATGATATCTTCTTCTTAGTCTCTGATTTCACCATTGTTTTGCCTATGATCTATGTTTTATGACAAAATAATGAAACCCTTCTTATCATTATTAATGAAACCTTTAGGGCCCGTTTGGCAGCAGGAATTGGACCGGAATTGGCATTATCTAATTCTGGATAATGCCAAATTTCATGTTTGGGTCCTTGGAAAAAAATGGAATTAGAATTCCAAAATTCTCATTTTGCCCCCAAAATGGGAATATCATCTTCCACCTAAATAGGTGGAATTGGAATTTCGAATTCCAATTCCAATTTTTACAAAAGCAAATTTAATATTTCGCGGGATCTGTGACTATAAAGATGTATTATATTGCTATAAGGATGTATATATATACATGTGTGTATATACGCATGTGTATATATGCATGTGTATATACACATGTGTATATATACACATGTGTGTATATATACATACATGTATGTGTGTATATGTGTATATATATACACACATGTATGGTGTGTGTATATGTGTGTATATACACACATGCGTATATGTCTATATACACACACATGTATGGTGTGTGTATATGTGTGTATATACACATGTGTGTATATATACACAAATGTGTGTGTGTATATATATATATATACACACATGTGTGTGTATATGTATGGTGTGTATATGTGTGTATATATACACATGTGTGTATATGGATGTATATATACATAAATGTGTGTATATGTGTATACACACATGTGTATGTGTATATATATACACATGTATATATACATGTGTATATACACACACATGTATGTATATATATATACACATGTGTGCATGTGTGTATATATACACACATATATACACACCATATTCAAAGAAATTAAAAAATAAAGAATTAAAATTCCTTATGCATCTTCTCATTCATCTTCCGGGGGAACCAAACGGGTCAGACCACGGGCCCTTAATAAGATGAAAACCAAGAATACACTCGTTGAAGTAATCAATGATATTTGCATAGAGAGGATGCCTTTTCAAAGGAGTGGGAGGAATTTGATGCAATCAAAAGATACAACGTGACCCCAAGATCATGTTGTCAATAAACAAAAAACAATTAGGAGAGATTGCAATCACGATGAAACCCTACCTTCCTCATTGAAACTCGGTGTCCTTTCCTTATTTATTGGTGGCTCAAGTTTTGAAATGAAATGTAATATTTTTAATGACGTCCATGAGACCACCGGTCTAAGGGACCAAAGAGCAAGTTAGGCATCCTGCTGCGATTTCTCCAAGTTGTTCCTTTTGTTGTGGATCCGGATTAAGAAGCTTGATGTCTTGTGTAATCTTGCCTCTTCGAAAAGTTCCTTCATACTGCTCACCTGTAGGCGATCCCTGTACTCGCTGTGAATATCCTCATAAGCTCCACATTCCTTAATAAAATGTCATTCTGTTTCCACCACTCCTTTGCTGCAGAAACCACAAATTCTCTCTTCCCACCTCTCTTTAGGGACCATCCATCTACCAGTTTCACATCGTAAATGGTGGGAGCTAGTCCTTAACTGACAATTAGAATTTTGGTCTTTCCTTTAATTGTGAACCCTAAGTAGGCTTTATCCCCATGATCCCATGTGTGATTAAATTCCTTAACATAGTAGGCTTTTTTTCTTCCTATCAGATTCATCCACATGGCAGTTCAGAATTTTTTAACACCCATTTTTTTATTTCCAGATTGGTGTTTGGACACTCCTACAGGGTAATGTTCCATTTGTTGTTTTGTTCCTTCCACGTTCTTTTCCTACGTGTTAACTCCTCTTCAACCACCAATTTAGGCCAACGATGCTTATCCATACTTCCAACTTTTTTCAGATAACCTAACAGTTGGATAATTGCTGGGGCTTCAATTGGGAACATACCCGCCTCCGCCAAAAGGATCTCGTGCCTTGACATTGAGGTTAGTAGTAATGAGATGCTTCTAGATTCTTTCTATTTGTCTCCATTTATGATTTGATACATTGCTCCCCCAAACCTCACATCCATAAAGAATAACCAGAACCACTAAAAGACCAAAGAGGGTTTTCCTAGTTTTCCAGTCCCAAAGTTCCGCTTTCAGGTAGGAGGCCTTCTTTCCCCCTTGAATCCATTTTGACCTGCATGTCTCCCAACTTAGTCTAGAGTGGAAGTCAATTCCAAGATATTTGTACTCTTCCACCATTGCTAAGAGGCTGTCCTTGAATATGAAAGTGTGTTGTTGTTTTTTCTTTTTCAAAGAGAAGATCACGACTTTAGTTTTGGTAGTATTGACTTTCATCCCAACCTCTGAACAAAAGGATTCAAGATTTTTCAAATGCTCTCTCAAATCTTGCGCACTCTTTGCAATTAGTATAAGGTCATCAGCATAGAAGAGTAATTTTATTACATAACATCTTATATTTTTGAATCTGCCCTTTCTGGTTTAAGAAGTTGCTGTTTTATCATGATCTGATATTTTCTATCAATAAAAAGGCATTCTTTTCATTATTATTTGTTGTCTATTCCTTGAATCGTCCCCCTTTCATAATTTTTTTTTGGTTCTCAAAGAAATCTCATTGTTTCTCTTCATTAAAATTGATCTTTTCAAGCATGAATCTGCTCTTTCTATGAAATCTTGAAGCCTCCCTTGAAACTCGCTGCTCTCTAATTGAAACTCCACTCTAAGTGCTATTGTAATCCAGATATGGGCATTTTTCATCCCATAATCTGTTGTTCTAACAATGAAACTTACTGTTCTCTAGTTGGATCTGCCTTCTAACTCCTGGCAATCTTTTGTTCTTTAACAACGAGCTTCTATTTGGCGTCATCTATGATAAAATCTGTCATTTTCCTCTTTAAAAATTATGCTCTTCATACAAAATATGGGCGCTTTTTAATGCATTCAAACTGCTATACTAATCTTTTTCTCGACCGCCATTCATGAAACCAATTGTTTGGATCATGGTAGCCACCATTTTTTTGTTAAGATCTGCTTCGTGTTTGCGGGCACATTAGGGCACTACAAACTATAACTTCACCTTCAACTCCATCTAAACCCGAGTTAAAGGAGGATTTAGCTTTGTTTTCCCTTCAATGGTATATGCAACTAATTTAATATTTAATGCTTTTCCTTTTTCTTTTGTATTGTTTAGGGATTACATTTGCAATGTGACCTTATAATATGAAGAATATATCACTTAAATCAAATGTTTTATTCTTCATTTTGACCAAGTCAAAACCATGAGGATCAAATGCAATATTATAAAACACACCCTTTTGAAATCTCTCCTTAGATTCTTTCCTTTATTTTTCAACTCGAACTTAAGATTCGATGTAAAGACGCTTATTTTTCACATGTGTGAAAAATAGGTAACAATTACATTTGGACATGCCCGTCACTTGAAACAGGGGAAAATATTAAATTTTTGGTTAGTTGCTCTAGTTGCTCTTGTGTAGGAATATTTGAACAAAAACCCCCAAACTCAAAGGCAGCATAAGGGCAACTAACAACCCTGAGGGCAAGTATTACTTTCAACACATAATACATATTGTAATTTCCCTAATCGGAAATGAACACAAATTTGAAACCACCAAATAAACTCAAAATTTCAAAAATATCTCTGCTTGAAGAAGCAAATAGTGATGGAATGCTAGTTGTTACAATAATATCATATACAAATACAACAATAAATAAAACCATATGACCAATTAGTTTAACAACCACACTTACCTGATAGAGATAATTTCTTCCAAACTGTTGGACGACCTTTTTTCTCCAAGATGCAACCTGCAGGGGAAAGTAATCGCTTGATTTAATCCCACAACATTTTCTAGGGTTTCAAATCGTATGATAAGGTTTAGAGAGGATTGCACACACCTATTTGAGGGCCTTCAATCGAGTCATCTATGTTTGAGTCTTGATGAAGAAATGGGCTAGTGAGGGGTATACCCATACTTTATATATATA
>MU226254.1:2789068-2803884 GCA_018584345.1 Thuja plicata
GTTAGGCCTCTCCTAGTACCTCTAGGGCTTCCTCAATCCACCCTCTACCACTTGGAAGAATCAATTCTTCTCTCCAACCAAGAAGCTGCCTATCTTGTCAAAGTCACCATTCTTGTGTTCTACAAGAACCTTCCACTCAAACCACTCCAAGCCCTAAACTCAAATTTGGATTTGTAGGAGGGTCAAGGCTTCAATACACTCCATTTTTGGATTGCAACCTAGGTTTGGAACCACCAAATTGAACCATCTTCCCATCGAGTTCTAGTTTCCTGATTTTCAGGCCTTGTAGCCTTTTTACACAATTAGGCCTCCTAGTTTTTAGGACAACACTTTTTCAGTGCAAAACTACCAAAGAACCCCCAAATCTTTCTTGATATCTTGTAAGTAGAGAAAAAACCCACAAGGATTTTCTAGGTCACTTGGTCTGACACTGTCCGTACACCCTACTTCTGAAATATGGCTCTTTTCTTGGTTTTAGACCAGTTTTGGGTCTTTTGGATCAAAACCTAGCATGTAGATGTCTTGGGCACTCCTCCACTTTGTGGAACACCTGCATAACATCCTTCAGTACACCCATGGTCTTCTTGGCTCATGATAACACCCCCTGCAACTTTTAAACCAACTGTCACTTGCTCTTCCTAACCGGGCTGTGCATGTAGCTCGCCTAGGGCAAGTGTTTAAAAATGCTTGCAAGCACTTTCAGAGCTTCTCCTTCCACAGTATTGAAGCTCCATGGACCTAGTCTCCATTCCTAGATGGCCATACAGAACCAATGGTGGAAAGTGGAGTTAGGTCCACATCCTTGCTTCTTGCTCAGAACTGGACATCAAGCTGTCTGAAACAAAAATAATTTACAAATTGCAAAGGAAAGTAACTACAAAATTAACTAGATATTGGGAAATCACTACAACATCTACTAAAATGGATACAACTAGTCACAGTCTCAGTTTCAATCCATTCACAACAAAATAACACACAAATCCTTCAAATCTGATGTCTTCACATTCAAAGCTCTTGGCTCCAATAACCAAAATCCGTACAACGACTTCTCCTACCTCAAATTAGGGTTTTGTCACCTTATATATCTTAGAAACACATGTTGCATCCCTTCTATGGGTTCAAAAACCATTAGAACCTTGAAATCCTTTAGACAACAAGAAGTTGTCAGCAACTTTTAAAAGTTGCTAATGTTTCATAGCAACATTTTACATTGTAATTGCAACTTACAGTTTTTAAGTGTTTTATCACCAATTCAACTTCTCTAACCTTAGCTAGACCCTATAGGATACCTAAGGACCCTAAATACAACCATGACATCACCTTGTCATTTGATGACATCATCAAGTACAAATCACTTCATTGAGCCAATTTGAGCTATTTTCACATAACAGAGAGCAAAACTAAAATCTAAACTAAGCACACTTGGTCCACATGACCTTATGCATTTACATTTCCCTACAAGAGGGTCTTACACACACTAGCACACCAAAATGACAAGAGACCACCATATTAGCTGGCATCTCAAAGGTGCTCCTACACCACTTAAGCTGATCAATTGTTTAGTAAGAGATATTTTCCATATCAATTCAAATTGTGATATTGCTATCAGGATTCAACTATGTAGTATTTTTAGTCAAACTCATTGAACCATGTTTCATGAGTAGTGGTTCACAAGAACTTATCTCTCATGAGAATTAATTGAACACTTAACACTCATTGCATCTAGGTGATGCTCATAGAGGTGAAGCACCAAGACTTCTCAGGAGATCATCCATCCCAGTACTACTCTATCTCACTTGCGATTAACTATGACGTTTCTCCCTAGGTTAAGCCCACTTTGCTTGGAACCCCATTTGCAAAACCTTTAGTAACTGTTGTGCCTTATGAAACCTTCAACAAGAATATTTCTAAGAAAATTTCCTTCCTTCCTAAGGATCCACCTCCCCTTTGATGATTTTTCCCTTTTATAAGATTATCCTTTCTAGCATAGAATTTTTTGTCCTCCATGTGGATTTTTCCCTTGTTTGGAGGTGTGTATCCCTTAATAGGACCTCTTCCTTTCTAGAAATTGTACCTCTTTTTATATACGATCTCTTCTTGGTGTTGAAAGTGTGTTATCCCTTTTATTTTTTTATATTAAAATAGAGTATCAACATAATATCAAAAGTACATTAAAATATTTTTGGTGAGCGGAGGAGTGATCTGCCACAGCCTACCATCATACTAAATCTATTTGAGGCTGATATTATAAAATATTTACAAAAAGGATTTGCTTTTTCCAAAAAATATTAGAGAGATTTTATTCTTATGATTCATCCCTTCCATTTTTATTATCCCTTGGAACAATATTGTCCCATCCATCATTGTTATCCTCATTTTGATTTTCATTCCTACTAGCATTTTGATTTTCTTCTTCGTTAGCCCAGGTAGTTGTGACTTTCCTAGTTGTCCACTACTCTTGTAGTAACAAAACCCTAGTTAGGATTGGTTGTACCTCCAGATGTACTAGTTTCTTGAGGTTTCCTCGATATATGAAGTAGACTAAACCTCTTTTTTGAAAATGACCATGGCTCCTTCTTTGATTAATGCTTGGAATCTTTCCCTTGGCACTTCGATGACAATAGTGACCTATTTAACAATATGGAAAAGTGTGAGTTTAATAAAAAACTCAGTAAGATCTCTCCTTCTGTCTTGGAAAATCTCCTCATTCCTCAACCTCATATGGTCCATAGGGTAACAACAGTTAAGGCAACCCAGAATTTGTTCAATTTATAATAAAAAACATCCACAAAACCCAAAATAGCTTCATACCAATATATGCTATTAGGACAATTCCATGCAATGACTCGACCAAAAATACTGGACCAAATTTTTTTGGCAAAAGGACACTCAAAAAGAGGTGTTCATAGGTTTCAGGACACTTGCAAATGGAACAAACAACATTTTGAATACCACATTGATACATAAACAAGCCAACAACTAGTTTTTCAAGACACATAATCCATCTAAAATATAAAAGTTTTGGTTCCACTTGTGCATGCCAAAATAAAACAAAGAAAAAATGTCATCTATTACCTGTCCAATTGGGTCCCCAACGCTGAATGATTCTATTAGTAATATTCACATCAGTTTTAAGAATATTGTAAATACTTTTGCTAGAGAAATCTTTCAACATTTTACCATTGTTCCACTTTAATTGATCCATCATTTGTCTACTGTTCAAAACCTTACCAGGAAAGAATTTTCCCACATCTTTAGAGATCAGGGTATAGTTTTTAATGAGTTTTGGGGAGAATATATTTCTCTCTAATATCTTCCAAAGAGCTCAATTTATTGTCAACCAATACATCCTTTATTAGAGAGATCCCCTTACTCTGCCATGATTTAGAGGAACAACATTGTGTTAGTTCTAATGGCTTATCCTTTAGATAAATACCCCACCAAATAGATCTATCAATGATAGAAAAGTAAGGGTTCTTCCCCACAACAATTCTTGCACAGATTAAAGGCCTTACCTGGCACCATGCCTTCTAGATAGATTGGAATACCATGGACCCATAGAATTTAACCTTAAAGTCTCCCAATATAATGTCACTAATAGGAACATGCTTCCATTGTTTCCCCTTTGTGATGACTTCCCTTTCAATATTGTTTCTGATTAAAAATTTCCGCAGTTCTTTCCCTTCTAAGGCTCTCAGAATCCATTTGGCTGCTAAGGCAATGCCTTGTGTTCTAAGATCTATTAACCCGATCCCCCAAGGTGTTTAGGAGAACAAAACCATTCCCATTTTACACAGTTCCTTTTCCTGTTACCAAGTCCATCAGACCATAGAAACCCTCTTAGAACTTTTTCCATTTTTTCAAACTGATACTTGGCGAACATCCAAGTGGATGAGTAGTGTGCTGCATGGGATGAGAGGAATTTCTGCACCACTTGAGTTCTTCCAGCTAGGGATAACATGTGTGCCTTCCATTTCACATGTTTATTTTCAATTTTTTTATAGATCCATGTCCACATGTCCTTTACCTTTGGGGAGATGGAGAAAGGAATATCCAGGTATCTTACAATATTTGAGGGCCCATACCACTACCATTATTTTCTTCTAAGACAATTCGATGCCCCTAAAGTCCAGCCCAATATGGTAGATTTATGTACTGCAATTTTGGCTCCTGAGGCAAGACAAAAAATATGAAGTCTATTGAGCATATTATCAAAATTGTCTTCTTCTAGCTCTAGGAATAAAGTTGTGTCATCAATAAACTGTTCTACAATAAGCTCTTCTGTATTTCTTAGAAATAAGGAAGGTGTCTATTATTGACCTCCTTCCCCTTCTCTTTGTGTTGGAGATGTTATCTTTATTAAATATATCCTCTATTATTTGTAGGTTGATATCTTTATGCCAAAATTTTCCTCCTCCTTTTGATAGCTATGTATCCTTGATAAGGATCCCTTTACATTTTTGGAAAGAGACATTGCACATGTTATTTAGTTTTTGCATTGATGATAACTAAAGCCAATGTACCCATCCACATTGCATTATTTGATCATACCGGAAGTTAGATTGAAGATCTATTTAGTCTGGCATGCTGTGACAAAGCATATGGCATTGTTCATTATTTTGGTCGGTACTTATTTTCATTTTAATATTTTGTGTCTTGGATCTAAGGGAAGGTTGATGGATGTTTGGACTACCTTATTATAAAGTTTTGATGTTTGGTGATAATTGGGATGCAAGTTTGAAGCATCTGAGTATCAGTTTTTGGTTTGACAGTGGAAAATAGTTGGCTTGTGTAGTTGATCCTTATATGGATTTGATGGAGCTATTTTGGTGATTATTTTTGTGATCCAGGAAGTTTGGCCAATATATTTGATAACATGTAATCAATTAATTTGGCCCGCATTAGTATCTGTACTCGGATTTTGCCGACAGCTTGTACATGCTTGAATATTTTTCTAAGTGTTGTTGAGCCGACATGAAACTGATCTAATTTCTTGTTGTGAATATATAAGATCAATATATTTGGCCATTTTGGGTGGTAGAAGGTGTATAGTATCAATTGTGCATAGTTTCATGTGCGCATGATAAAGATTTGTGTTCCAAATCAAAGCAGAACAATGTAATAGAGTTGTAAATGATGAAGTGTATGAAATCTGTATAATGTACTTAATTGAAACTATAATTTGGCATTAGAAGATGTTGTTCCTCAGTTAAACCACTACTATGATATTGTAATTGATCTATAGGCAGCAAGCCTTTCACTTTTGAGAAGTATCTAGGCACTGTGATTGAACACATGTGCATTCCCCATTGTAATACTTCTGCAAAGTATTTTCATCTTGTGGGTTTATCCCCACTGTGTTTTTTCCCTTAACTGGCTTTCCACATACAAAAAAATTTGTGGTTGTTTGTGTTATTCATTTAAATATTTATTTTGATTATATTCTTTAAATGGTTGAAAGAACAAATTAATAATGTTAAAGATTGTAGAACACTGATTCACCTCCGCTCTTAGTCTTCTTAACTCCAACAATTGGTATCAAAGACTAGTTCCTCGGAGGAAGCTTAACAAATTGAGGAATATCTGAATAGGTGGTTCAATGAATTCCGATGGTATTCAACAAAAAACCCTAGTTGCATTTGATGATCTTGATCGGTCAAAATCTGAAGTCCAGGAATTATGAAAGAATCTTAAGGATGACGAGAATTTCATTCAGTCATTGAAAGGGAAGCTAAAAAAGTCCATGGAAATGAGAAATGAACTTTGTGAACAAATAAAGAAGCAATAAAGCATAGATGATTTTCATCTGAGTCAATACTTGAAGGAGAAAACAGAAGAATGTGAGAAACTTGCAAAAGATAATGCATTCCTAAAATATGAGATGGAATCTATGGTGATGGGGCTAACCAAGGAAATTGAGAAAAGGAAGAAGAATGAAGATAATCTTAATCAGTCATGGAAAGGTATGATGAATTCCACAAACTTAATTGTGAGATTGGCCAACTATAGTTTGACCTACAAGAATACAAGCAAAACGAGAAAGAACTTGAAAAGAAAATGGACATTCTTAGGAAAGAGCTTGTGATTGAAAATGAGTACAAGGGGAAGTTCATGATTAGATTAGGTAAGCTTTATGTTCTACTTAAAATATAGAGGAAGCTCAATGACAAGAAAGGTCTTGGATTTAAGAAAGGTGAAAGCTCTAGATCTTGTCAATGCAATCCTAAGCCAAGAAATCAGAAGAAAAAACCTAAAAGGTCTCCGCTACAACAACCTAATTCTCAAAGGTATCCATCTTTTAATGGTGATTGATTTTTGCGCAATAAATTTTGTCATAAAGCTATTCAATGTAGAAATAGAATGAATGGTTCATCTTTTTCAGGCCAGTGTTTGAAATACAATAAGTATGGTCATAAATCGAATGAATACAAAAGTGTGATGAATAACTCTTACAATAGAGGGAATGCTAGATGTTTTGCATGCAATAGATTTGGATACATTACTAATCAATGCAAATCAAGAGGAAATCAAGTGAATTATAGGTATGGACAAAAAAATGTTGTGTGCTACAATTGTAACTTTATCATCCTAAAAAGTTAGTACCCATAATTGGAGGCTCTATGACCTATTAGACCCTATTTTGTTGATTTTGAGGTTTGAATGTCCTTAATGATTGATCCCACCAATATTAATTTTTAGGTCCTCCACATCCTACCACACTCCATGAGCTCTTGACAAATTTTGAGGTGATTTTACCTGGAACAAGTCAACTTGTTCCTGGGTTTTTAAGCCCAGATTTGGTTTGGGGCTCGATGGTGGGGTTTTCTTCCAAAGTCCAAATTTGCGGCTGACCTAGATTTAATTTGAATCCAAAAATGAGTATAAGAGGACATCTACTCCTCTCATTTTTCATATCTTATCTAAGTGCAAGTTGATCAAGTGCAAGCTATTGTTGTCAAGCAATCAAGCAATTCATGTTGTGTAATTGAGGATTTGGATTCAAGATTTAAAGGAAGACACCCAAATTAGGTTCTCCAAGTCTCTTTTCCTTCAATATACATTCAAGCCAAGGAAATATTATCTCATTGATGCAAGTATCTCTCTCATGATGGCCAAGTAGAGAAATTCACAAGCAAGCAAGAAGATCCATACATCCATTCTTCTTCTCTATCCTTGTCCATTGAGGCTATCAAGCATATCAACATTAAATATCTAGGAGTGACAATCATAGATCCATGTATTGGTGAAGACATCTTTGATTCTATAATTAATTCCAAGACCAAACACATACAAGCATCTTCATGGATTTGAGTGATTACTACATCCGTTCATGAGGGTTTTTCATGCAAGGTGAATCTAACATTTATCTTATTTACATTACTTTCCTTTATGCAATTTCCATTTTATTTCAAGGTTGATTCCTATACAGGGGTTTAACCAAGGAAAATCCCTTTCCACAACCTTTTACCCTTATTTTTTGTGCACAGGAATAGGTTATGGAGTTGTAGGTTCAAATCTAGAAGGTACAAACACAGGCGTAGGTGCTAAATTTTTTTCATTAGATATAGAGCAGTGAGGAATAAGTCGACCTGTCGAATTGTTCTTGAAATCTCAATTTGTTCCTAAAATCTCCAATTGTCCTTGCACTTTTTGGTTGAAATATTCACAACAAACAACTATAGGTCTCAGGTTCCTAGATTTGGAGTTACCGTAGATTCTGACATTCCTATGGCAGTCAAATTTAGATCCAAAGTTCAAATGTCTTGATCTAGTCTCAAGGTGCACTTTTCTTCCTCTTTCTTTGCATCTACTTTCATAGATCAGATTTTTTATCAATCACATCATCAGTTACATAGTCATATCATTTCTCTATTGTCATATATCATATCTCTACATCATTACCCTTTTTAGTTGTGCTAATCAGATTTCCTTTGTAGGGGGCTTTGTATTCCCAATGTATAAAAAAATTTGGTGAGTGATCTACATCTTAGCATTGCTGACTATTTTCCACCATACAATAGCAAATCCAGTCACATTGCAAGATTCTGTAGAAGCAAGAACGTGGACAAGAAGGGCCTGGTAGACAAGAACAAAAATGTGCGGAAAGATGATAAAGGAAAAGGGAAAGTAACTGTGGATGAGATCAGGAAGGAAATGAAAAAGACATAGGTGAAGAAGAGTGAGTATGATACAGGGAATGGGTTTTCACCCGAATTTGGTGCTATAAATTCAATCGAGAATTAATTTAAGGCCTTTGGCCTAGGGGGAGTTTTTTTAAGAAAAATTCTATAACCCCTAATAGTAGTTAGTACATGAACCTGACATGATGACACAAGTTTTATTGGGATAATACAAATGATTTGGAAGGATTTCTAAAAGAAGTTGAGTAGTATAGAAGATCCACAAAGGAAGTTTTGTGAAACATTATGAGAAACAGGGTATTAGGAAGGTTTAGGGCAAGCACAATTATTACATAAAAAGGTTAGGTGTGCGAATGATAAAAAGTAACTTTACCTTCTCATTTGTCACTTTGCATTATGTGAGAAAGTGAAAGAAAGAGATCTGCAAGAATATTTCCAAGAGATCGAAGGCATCAAGACGATTTATGTGAAAACCCTAATCTGGCAAAAAAAGGTATTTCTGTGTGAAGCTTGTGAATTCGAATCTCTGAAATGGATACTCCTATGGTAGTTGATATCATTGAAAGACCTCATCCTAAATTCAAGAGGCACCCCTTTAAATCTATAGAAGAAGATATTATAGGTTCCTTTTTCAGATATTCTACATGGCGTTCTTCATGTTGAAGATGTTAGGGCTTATATTCATGCAAATATTGAGGAGTTAGGGTCTTCACAGATGTTTAAATTATACTTTGGTCAACTATTGGGAGATAATTATGGACTTAAGAAAGAATTTAAGGTGTTGGAAGAGAAAATATTTGTTTAGGTAGTCAAGCTCCCGTTGTTTGAGGAAAGTGAATGGGTTTGGTATGTTTTAAGTCAAATTCATGCTGAAATTATGTGGTTAAGCAAGTTGTTGAAGATTACAAAGGAAGCCACTAGGGTTGAAATGAGTTTGTGCTCATCTGGTGATTTTCCTATACTGAATTCCGTGAAGAATCAAACTGTTACAGATGCAACTGGATCTAAATTTGATAAAAGGACATGACAATTAATAACATAATTGAGCCTGATGTAAAGTTTGCTTCAACAGTTATTGGGTACAAGATCTATTACTCTACCCATGAGAATTTAGTCTTTGGTACAACCATATATGATTCTTATCAGACGATTAGAGACAATGCATAATATGACATATGTGATCAGTTACTACAGAGCCATCTGATGGAGAATTTGACCAAGATAAAGGACATGAAGAACACTTCCAAGTATGTCACTCTGGTCTTGTGTCTATTCTTTTATTTAGTGAATAAGGTTCTGGAAGTAGGAAAAGTTCATTGGACAAATGATAAACCCGTACCTCTATAAATCAAAGAACTCTTATACACCACCAGTGACAGTAAGACCCGGAGAATTGTTGTTTGGGGTTACTTAAAGAATTTTCAAAATGAGATGTAGGCTAGGGAAAGGATTCCTAAATCAATTATTGAGAAATACAAGGACACAATCTATTTTATGGTTAAGATTGATCAATGTTTGATGAAAGCTATGGAACCTAGGATGGTATGGATCATGCCTTATGGGTATGAAGTTGATGCACAGATACTTGGCGTATATGCTCAACATTTTTTGAGTAAATCCATTGACACTTTAGATGAGAGATTTGACACTTATGAAGAGAAAGACTTAAAGATATATAAAAAATTGAGGAAACTAGAAATAGTGAGAAAATTCAGAAGACATGTTGAGGGATTGGCAGAGAGCATTGGTGTTCCGATTGAAGCAGTTAGGGAAGAAAGGAAGAGAAAAATGCAAGATATAGATGGGAAGTTAGTTAGAGTTGAAGTAGTTAGTCTGAATGCATCTTCCTCTATATCAAGACAAACAAGAAGCTTTGCACCCTCCTTTGATTTTCCTAATCCAATTAGCACTAAGAAACCACAAGTTGAATCATCCGACAAGGAAGGAAAGAGAAAGAAAGATAAGGACACAAGAGAGTATGTTTCGATTGAGGATGAAAAAGACTGAATCTGATGAAGAAGTGAAGATGATAAAGACAAAGGGCTCTAAAGCATAAAGAGTCTTTAAGGCCAAGCCTTCCGAAGAAGAAAAAGTAAGTAAGAAAATGAAGTTTGAGTTAGACAAGCTTGCAGGTATGCTAATTAATGATGTTGAGAAACCCATAACTATGAATGGTAATTTGAAACCACTTTATAAATTCTTTGGTAAGTTTGATTATGCTGGGAAGAGAATACTTGAAGAAGCCACTATCAAATATTTTAACACATTCAATAGGGCTCTTGTTGAGATTATGCCTGAGATTCCAAAAGGTTTATATGATATTCTGGAAATGAGAAGAGTAAATGCTAATGTTGAGGATGATAGATTGAAAGAGTAAGTGTTGATCAGTATATGTCTTGTTATATTAGTAGAAGAAATGAATCAGATATTCAAAAAGGATAAGAAAGAATTTAGGAGAAAATCAAGAATAAATAAGCTAATGATTGGGCAGACAAATGCAGTTGTGAAAGAGACAGAGAAGATTTTGAAGTCAATACTGGAAGAGAACAAATTTCATGTTGTCATAAGAGAAGCTCAAGTTGATGATACATATGTTTTGGAAGTTGAACCAGTTGAAGTCAATGTTTCTACTACTCCGGAAGGTAATGTTGAAGGAGAGATGAATGAAGACAAAGAAGAAGATAAGGTGATTGAGGTGAAGGAGCCTAAAATAAAAATTTAAGAAAGAGACACTGTAGGGCCCGTGAAGGAGTTTATAGAGAAGGATATTATGGAATTGGATGATCCTGAACTCACTCAAGAGCCTGTCAATTTGATCACTCTATCTCCAATCGGGAAATTGAAGTTTGCATCATTTGCACAAGTCAAGGAAATAGAGGAGATACTGAGATCTCACATGGAGGATAGTGAGCTGCTAGGTCTTGTATCCAATGTCCTGGAGAAGATAATGCCTACATTTGTCAAGGATACATATGATTCCCCCTCTGGTCAGTTGAAGAGTCTTATGAATTTTTTAAGTACTCACTTTGAGTCTTTTGAGAAGTCAGTTGAGATAAAGGTCCGAAATGAGTTTGATTCTGATAGATTCAATATGTTGAAGGAAATGATTGCTAATGATAGGATACTACTGGATAGTTGTGTAAAGAGTATTCAAAATGCCTTATCTAAAGGTGGGAGTGTATATAAATCTTGTTTATCATTTTCTAAATTTGTTGAGGACATTGAGAAGAAGATAAAGGAGAATGAGAAGTAGCTAGCAGATATTTCTTAGTCCTTTGATCCTTTAACTATTTCTACAACTAGTGAAGAAGGTCAAGTCATATCTTTTCTTGGAAAAATTAAGAGTTTGATGCATGAAATGGATAAGATTGTTGGCAGAGTTGGTGAGCTTCAGAGTCTAATTTCTCCCAAGTTGGAAAAATTGTCTAGTGCTTTAAAAGAAGCCAAAGATGCCATAGCCACTAATGACCCCTCAGATATTCAGATATCAGAATTGAAAGCATATATTTTCAGAGGTCATATTTTAGTTTTGGAGTGTCTCAAGCAAGATTGGTACAATGATTTGAAGTTATTGAAGAACATTTTTGCAGATATATTTAAGTTCATGTAAGTTAGAGGAGTTTGTTTGTACATATGTCATATGTTTATAAGATCTTTGTATGAATTTTTGTATGTGTATCACTGCCTTTTCCATAGATGTCAAAGGGGAAATATAAGGCAATAAAAAATGTAACATTGATCTTAGGGGGAGTATTGAATTTTTGAGTTTTGAAGTGTAACATATGTGGTACTGATTTTGACACTTAGTCATTTTTCACTAAGTGTTGCCATCACTGCCAAAGGGGGAGATTGTTGGCAAGAGACACTGCACAAATTCTTTGGCGTTGTCATTGACAATAACTAAAATCAGTGTACCCATCCGCATTGCATTATTTGATTTGATCATACCATAATTCATATTGAATATTTGTTCTAGTCTAGCATGTTGTGACAGAGCGTTTGGCAGTGTTCAGTATTTTGGTTGGTACTTATTTTCAGGTTTTTATTTTGTGTCATAGATCTAAGGGAAGGTTGATGGATGTCTGAATTACCTTATTCTAGATTTTTGATGTCTGGTGATAATTGGTGTGCAAGTTTGAAGCATCCGAGTACCGGTTTTTGGTTTGACAGTGCCAACTTGTGTGGTTGATCCTTATACAGATTTGATGGAGCCATTCTACTGATTTTTTTTGTGATCCAAGAAGTTTGGCCGACATATGTGATAATGTGTAATGAATTATTTTGGTATGTATTAGTATCTGTACTAAGATTTTATAGTATTTGTACTCAGATTTTACCAACAACTTGTACATGCTTGAATATTTTTCTAAGTGTTCTTGAGCTAAGTTGAAACCGATCTAATTTCTTTTTGCAAATATATAAGATCAATGTCTTTGGTCATTTTGGGTGGTAGAAGGTGTATAGTATCGATTGTGCACAGTTGCATGTGCGCATGATAAAGATTTGTGTTCTAAATCAAAGCAGATTAGTGTAACCAAGCTGTAAGTGATGAAGTGTATGAAATCTGTATAATGTACTAACCAGAATTGTAATTTGGAATTAGAAGATGTTGATTCGTAGTTAAAACACTATTGTGATATTGTAATTGATCTATAGGTAGTAAGCCTTTCTTTTTTGAGAAGTGAGCTCTAGGCAGTGTGCTTGAATTCATGTGCATTCGCCATTGTAATACTTATACAAAGTATTTTCATCTTGTTGGTTCATTCCCACTGTGGTTTTTCCCTTAATCGTGTTTCCACGTACAAAAATCTTTGTGTCATGGTTGTTTGTGTTATGCTCTTGCATCTTTCTTTTGATTATATGTGTTAAGTGGTTGAAAGAACATATTAATAAAGTTAAAGATTGTAGAACATTGATTCAACCCCNTTCACCCCCCCCCCCCCCCCCCACTAGTAATCCTTAATTCCAACATACACTTGTTGCAAGATATCTTTTTTACAACTATCTCTTCCTTTCCAAGAGAGTTTTATCCTCTTCCTAGCTTGGAATGATGCATTTTTGTTAAGGATATCTCCTTGGCGATAAAGGTGTTCATCCTTGATGTGAATTTCTATTTTACTTAAGATATCAACATGGAGGTATGTTGGCATTTTAAAGGGGGGAGACATCTTAGGCCTCCTTGTTTTTTCTTGGTTTTGTTTTCAAATTACCTTGCAAACAGAGGGTTGGGCTTGGTAATAGTTGTGTTGGTGTCATTGTAACACCCATTTTGTAGTTGTGTTTTGGATAGCTTTGCAAACATAAGGTTTTTTTTGGTAATGTTTGAGTTTGGTGTAGATTATTAAGCAAACAAGATATTTTTCGTTGTAATCTCGAGAGTCAACTGGTATAAAGAAACTTTATGATCAATTTGATTATAGTTCACATGGATCACACAACAAAAATAAACCTTCTTGTCTAGTGGAATTTGTGCTTCTCCCTCTCTCCATGGATCACCTAGCATATCAAAACTTGCTAGCAAGTAGAATCCATGCCTCTAACGAATCACCCAACATAACACACCTTGTTGGGTAGTAGAATTCATAGGACCGCTTATGCTCTTGCGAATTCATAAAATCACTTATCCTCCCGCAATAGCATCTCGAGAATGATATTAGTGGTTAAGACATTTGGATTGTCAAGGTCTCTTCAACTAGTTGACTTGGAGACTTTGTGTTTAGTACTAACCCCTTTTTGCGAGTCTTTTGGTTTTCCTTTATTTAGCTTTGCTTTATTTTTGTGTCAATGGATGTGGATGTGGATGTGGATGTGCAAGTTAAAATTCTAAGCTTAGGACTTGTTTTCTCCAACTTAGCAATCTCCCTCTCCCCCCATCCCCCACCTCTCTCTATGTCCTTCTACTTAACCATGTGAGTTTAAGTGTAAGTTCACACTCCCACTAAAGTAGAAGCTAAATATAGTATCATAAATTGTAACCCCTTACAATTCACATTCCTTTTTATACCCTTGTCTTTATGTATTCCCTCATTATTTCTTATAATTTAAAATCTAAAATATTCAAAAAAACAATTATATTATTGTACGCCTCTCTCTTCGATTCCCACAGCTTTCCAAAGGCGAGGGTTAGTAGCAAAGGTTTCACAAATGAATGCAAATCAAGTATATAATGACTACTAAATGAATACTAGAAATGTGATCAATAAAATGTACAAGCAAGAGAAAGGAAGACAAATAAATGCAAACCCCACAATGCTTGAAGCTTCTATTGTTTCTCTCTACTCCTTCCGAAACGTTGTTCTTGATGCTCAGTATTGGCGGGGCAGCGTCTATGACTTGAGAAGCGTCGAGAATTTGATAATTGAAATGTGTGTGTGGTCGCAAGATGACTTGAATGCTAGAACCAAACTGACGGAGTAATGGCGCATGAGAGCTTGAAATCCTGGACCCTTTATATGGTTATGAAGGGTTTATTATATAGGAATTGGTGATGATATGAATGGTTGAGATCAATCCCAAAGATAGGGAGATGAACGGTTGAGATCAAAAGAAACAGGAGAGGTCCTCAGTAAACTCCACCTCTTTATTTGGTGAAGAGGAGATAGAGTTTAGTTAACTGAAGAGCTAATTATGAGTTACCTTTTTGAACTGAAGAGGTGGGTGAAGTTACCCATGTGG
>MU226254.1:2816914-2837243 GCA_018584345.1 Thuja plicata
GAAGGCATAGCATGAGAGCTTGATTGTGTTGGCCATGAGACCAAAGGTGGAGGCATACTAGTGACCATGGGTGCACTTAGTTGCGAGCCTGTCATGCCTTGAGTAGATGATGTACTGGCTTGGGTCGGGTGATTGGTTTGATTGGATACAGTCTGTGTCGATGTGGGTAAAGCCAATGGTGGAAAGATCTGTGACACAACAGGTAGTATCTAAGGAGTGTGAGTAGTGTTTTGACCTGCGAGAGGGTTTTCGGGCCATATAGTTGATACACTGAATTCAGCGGGGAGTTTGACTCCCTTCTTTATTAGCATGGCCAAGTAACGTTCAAGATTCCTCTCTACAACAACGTCAACTACTTTGGTGGAGTAGGCATCTTGTTCCACATCTTCAAGTTCTTCTTCGGTGATATCTTGGAAAAAGGATGCCCCACGGGGCTGTTCAATGAATAGAGCAGAATTGGTGTTCATGAAGGGATTGTTCTCTTGCTTTGTTTCTCAAGTGGGGAAACGGTTGATATATGACTCATTAGGTTGAGCTCTAGCCTTAGACCTAGTGTAAGGTCCTCCATGAGGTGTTTGAGACATAGTGCGGTCCAGGTTTTGTAACTAAAACAAGTGATATAAAGTAAACAAAGAAGAGGATCCCTTCTAAGAAAAGTCTGAGTTATCTTTTGGACAAGGGTAATTCTAAGGACATATTTTGATATAACTTGATCTCAAAGTGGTGATGATAAAAGATAAGATTTGCCGACTTTTTTCTTGGACAAAGTCAATTTGATAAAGATGATGATGTTTGATATGATGAGATCAAGATATTTTGAGTCTGAGCTTTCGAACTAACAATATTTTTGACAATAATCATGCTTTACAGAGAAAGGGTAATCTTAAATGTTTAGAGATTCACACAATGTTCTTCGCATTTTCCTGGGATAGACACTAGTTTTGGACACCAAATGAAGAATTCTTTCAAGGTTTTAGGTCAGAGGAGGACTATAGTATATCTGGTCAAATGTGGTACAATTTCACCGATTACGATAAAATAACTGGTCAATTGTGGTAGTTTATCACACAATGCTACTGATTTGCAAGATAGTTGATGTTGATAACCCTAGACTTTAACACGTTTGACTCATTTTGACAGTTTGGATGTTTTGTTTTGCATTTTCAGAAACTGATCAAAGGAACAAGCACAATAGACACTGTGTTTTGAAGAATGAAGACTGAAACTGTGTATGTTTTACAACTTTTTCAAGTTGCAAGGTTATCACAAGGTCTCAACAATGAACAGTCAAATTAATCTAGGTCAATGGCTTCAAAATACAATGTTATAGGGCCAATGTTTGAATGTCCGTTAGCTCACACAACAATTGTCACGCTACTAGGACACGAAGGTCCATGACGTAGGTGCTCGTGTTTTTTCCGTTTCTAGGTATTGTTGTCGGGGAGTGAAGATCTCTTTCACTACACAAATACCATGGGACACATATGTTGAGAATTTTGGGGGGAAATTCTGCAACCCCTTGCACTATAATAAAGTATCTGTTCAGAGGTAAAACGGGTTGACCTCTATTTAACAAGGTTGTAGTAAGGGTCCGTGGTGTCTCTCCAATCGGTTTGTACGTGTGTGACTCACTTAAGAGCCTAGTTGATCACGCTAGCTCCTTAGGGATATTCACCCGATCCAGACTATCATCAACACGCCTCGCCCGAGCTTGGCTAGATAAGACGAAACTTTGGTTCGCGCCTTGTTTATATACCGATCGGAAGGATTATCGGTTTAAGGTCGTTCTCTGAGGAAGAAGCGCATTTCCCGGACAGGCCTTTCTAAAAAAGTATAAAGGTTTGTAATCTAACATTTTGTGCAAGTGCACCCAAAACTCAAGACATGAGGTAAATTGATTAAGCTCCAAATTTTGAAATGTGAACTAAGCTACACCACCATACAAGCACAATGTTCAATTTTAAGTCCAAAAGTAGGTGTTGATTGCTTGTTCAATTTTAATGCACCAAATTGAGAGATTCATTGCCTTTGTTCAATTTTAATCCCGACGTCAATTTTAAGCCCAAATCTAAAATATGAGGTGTGATATGTTTTGCAAGCACTGTTCTTTTTAAACCCAAATCGACAAATGAATTCCTTTTAGTTTTGTGTTGTTTAAACATGTTAGTATCAAAAGGGATTATTTGCAAAATAAGGCTATAAGTAACTTTGAAATGACGAATGATGCTTACCAAACTTACCCTTCTCTGTCCTTGGTGACTCTAACCCAATCCTGCACAGAAACCGAAAAGAATGTCAATTTAGAAACAGATGGGTAGAAGTTTTGGATCTGATGTTTGCAATATTTCCTACGATTGCGACAATCTTCTTGCAACTGCAGTAACGTTCTGTCAATTGTGGTAAATAACTGGCAAGTGCGGTAAAATACTGTCGATTGCGATAAATAACTAGCAACTGCTGCAAAATGTTGTCGATTGCGGCACGAATCAGACAAATGCGGCAAACTTATTGCAATTGCGGCACAGATCAGGCGATTGCGGCAAAATACCAGAAGATAGAAGACAAGAAATGGACAGAATAATTGCGAAAGCCTGCAATCAATTGCGGTATTAAACTAGTCGATTGCGGCACAGTATAGACGATTGCGGTAAAATACCAACAATTGCAAAATAGTACAAATGTCGAAGAAAAGTGTGATTTTTAAATTTACGACTGTACGGCCGTGGTTGATCAACCTGTTTCTTCGTCTGCAAGAGATATTTGGGCTGTTTGTTCATGTCGAGTTCACCAAAATGTACGCCTCTCTCTTCGATTCCCACAAATTTCTAAAGGCGAGGGTTGGTAGCAAAGGTTTCACAAATGAATGCAAATCAAGTATATAATGACTACTAAACGAATACTAGAAACGCGATCAATAAAATGTACAAGCAAGAGAAAGGAAGACAAATAAATGCAAACCCCACGATGCTTGAAGCTTCTATTGTTTCTCTCTACTCCTTCCGAAACGCTGTTCTTGATGCTCAGTATTGGCGGGGCAGCGTCTATGACTTGAGAAGCGTCAAGAATTTGATAATTGAAATGTGTGTGTGGTCGCAAGATGACTTGAATGCTAGAACCAAACTGACGGAGTAATGGCGCACGAGAGCTTGAAATCCTGGACCCTTTATATGGTTATGAAGGGTTTATTATATAGGAATTGGTGATGATATGAATGGTTGAGATCAATCCTAGAGATAGGGAGATGAACGGTTGAGATCAAAAGAAACAGGAGAGGTCCTCAATAAACTCCACCTCTTTATTTGGTGAAGAGGAGATAGAGTTTGGTTAACTGAAGAGCTAATTATGAGTTACCTTTTTGAACTGAAGAGGTGGGTGAAGTTTCCTATGTGGACTAGAGAGATGGGTGGAGTAACCCATGTGATCTAATTGGAGTTATTTCTTTGAAGATAAATGAATATTTAATTCATTTATTTAATGATTGTTTTCAACATGTGAGATAATTGAATTCTTTTTGATTAAGAATTGTTTTATTTGATGAAATTAAATTAATTTAATTGGAAGAATTTAATTAGTAAATTTAAATATTTGGATTTAAACTATACGAAATTGAGTTTAATTAATTAATTAATTAATGATAATTAATCAATTAAAGCTAATTAATTAATTAATGATAATTAATCAATTAAAGCTAATTAATTAAATAAAATTAATTATTTAATTAATTTTGAAAATTGGATTAGATGATTTGGGGAATGAATTTAGAAAAAAATAGATGATTAATTAATGATTAAAAAACTATTAATTAATAGATGAAAATTAGTGTTTTTAATGTAAAGTCGCAAGCCTGTCCTTTTTAAAGTGTCTACAATTATATTTCTAAAAATTAATTTAAAAAATTGAATTGAAGAAATGGCATATAAATCAAATTTGTATTCTAAAGACAAAATACTAAAGACACTCATATACAATAAATTTAAAACAAATGTTTAAAATACATCATATGCACTCTTCCCCATCATCATCATTACAAATACTGAAAACATTTTTTCAATGAATAAATCTGCTCAGAAAAAGAAATTAGCATGTGGCAATACAGAAAAACTAAGATAAAATAGCATCACATACTGACTTTTAAAATATATATTTATAATGAGAATGATCTTAAACTCGATTAACAGAACACCCTCACATAAATTACAGCGTCACCTATAATTCCAAGAACAAGAATGGAAGCTCCGAGTCTGAACCAACATTGTTTCCCCTATTTCTTCAAACATTACAGACACTTTTTACCTGTCACTCTGTTGGTTTTTCTTTCTCGTAAAGATTGGATATCTTTACGTGCATAAAAGTTGAGTGGGGACATGCCCAACGTTCAAATAAGTTGGCCATTGAAATGCAGGCAATCGAATGGTCGGGGCCCCTCTCTGCAATTTCATATACCTTTCATTCGTTGTCCTACCTTTGCTGATGAAGATGCATCACCATGTCTCAGGAAAAAAGGGAAAAAGGAAAAAAAACCTTGGACAGCACAGATTATGCACTTTCCTAATTCGATTGCATAATATAGAGCTCATGGGTGTAATTCGTTATCTATCAGCATAACAGTAGAATCAGAATGGATGATGCTGTTGTTCTCAACATCACTGCCAAAAATGGTGGTGCTGATGGGAAGAGAAAAGAGGAAGAGGATGCAGGGGAAGGTGGATTCGACCCTGCGACCAAGGGGAAGCCGATGGAGAGGGAGCCCACTCTTTCAGACATGGATTCTGATGGAGTTGGGATGAGTCAGTTCTATGGAGAGGAGGGGAAGGTGAATCAAGCTCCTATGCTATCTAGATCCTTGCTTTCTAAGCCTAAGTCACGCTTTGTTGAGTCCAGGCTTCTGAGCCCTCTCAATGTCAATGTCATCCAAGACAATGCTGCACAGAGATTACTATCGCCTTCTAGAGGTGGAGCAATGGCTGCTTCCACCCCTCGTTCTACAGTTGCTTTGGAGGAGGATGACCTCGACCTCGACCCTGACCCCTTTAAGGACGGGGACCTCCCTCGCAAGTAAGATCATTCTTATCATTGTGATGGGTTTCTAAGAATATCCCAAATGCTCATTGATTTATGTCTTTCTGATTAGTTGTTTTATTTTTATTTTTTTAATAAAAAGAGGATAATTATTTCTTATTTTTGAAATATAGATAAAAGTATAGAATTGCTATTTTGAATAAGGGCGTTGTTGTGTTCAAATTAAAACACTGTTGTGATGGTCATCAAGATTCAAACTTTCATAGGGCTTCTGAACTTGCACTGCCTGTGTTGGAATTAAGCAAAGTAATGCACACCCTGAATGATGGCTGATCCATCTGCATGATGATGGTGGTGATCTCTCTACAATTACCCTGAATGATGGCTGATCCATCATCATGCAGATGTTGGTGATCTCTACACAATTAAACAGGTTTTTAGATGTAAAAATGAATTTGGTGTCACCTGAACTTAAGGTATCATTAATAATATCAAATTTCTGCATTCTATATTATTGTTAAATGTTAATCTGGATCTAATTGTGCAAAGGCTTTTTCATCAATATTTCAGATCACACTGCATGATCCATCAAGGTATCATGCTGCAACGTCTTGGTACATTTAATGGTATGGCAAGCACAATCCCATAACATTTCCACTGAACAGACTTTTAACATCTTGAATTAGCAACCATTGAAGACTGTAGGTATAGGTTTTCAAAAGATTGTTGCACCAGCTATAGGCTAAACAGGTCCTTAGCACCTACTGAACTGTGTCTACTTTTTGAATTTTTTTGCAACAAATCAAAGTGTATAATGCAGGTGCATAGATAATCACCGTTCAAGCAAAACACTTTTAAGTGTTTTAAGGAATTGCTTTTCAAAAAATTGAAAGAAGTTTCCTAACTTATATTCCATTGTCTGATTTTTGATTTGATCAAGATCAATTTAACTTTGTTTAGGCTAAAATGACCCAGGTACTGACTATTAAAGTGTGTTTATAAGATTTTTTCTGTGACTTTAATTTGAAAGAAATCCCCAAGCTTGGTTTCATCATCTGATGGTCTAGTTAATGTATGATGAAGATCACTTTTAACTTCTTTCAGGCTAAAATGATCTGTTTCCCTTGCAAAGGATGTTTACTTGCCTAGAAGATTGTTGCACTAGTTAAAATAAATCTACTTTTTAATAAAATTGTTTCTATAACTAATATACTTTTAGAAGAAATCACAAATAAAATTTCCTGGCTTTGTTATATTGCCTTGATTGTAGATTTGATTATTGCTTTCAACTTCCTTCAGGTAAAAGGTTTTATAGTCCTGGTTAAAATTTGTTTGCTTGTTTAGAAGATTGTTACAGCTATCAAAGTGTATTTAGTCGTTTAAAGTTTGTCTGAATAACTCTTAAATTTTAGTTTTATTTTCAAACAAACTACCTTGAGCTATGTTTCATCGTCTGATTTTATATTTGATGAAGATCAAATTTAACTCCCATAAGCTAAACTGATCTTTGGTAAGATATCATGGTACAGGAAACATAAGGTTGGCATAAGGCTGCTTCTGGAATGGATTGCCTTTGTGTTTATCACCAGCACATTGGTTTCCACTCTAACAGTTGGCCCGTTGGAACACCGGATGGTATGGGGTTTGGAGCTCTGGAAATGGTGCTTGATGATATTGGTCATATTCTGTGGAAGGCTGGTTTCAGGATGGCTAATTAGTGCTCTAGTATTTTTTGTGGAGAGAAATTTTATGTTGAGGAAGAAGGTTCTATATTTTGTGTATGGGCTTAGAAAGAGCGTGCAGAATTGTCTTTGGCTTGGTCTGGTGATTCTTGCTTGGATTCTTATGTTCGACCCTAGAGTGGAGAGATCCACCAAGAACCACAAAGCACTTTCTTATATAACCAGGCTGCTGGCTTCCTTTTTGGTGGCAGCAGTCATATGGTTGCTTAAGATTTTGCTGATAAAGGTAATGGCTTCGACTTTTCATGTTAACACATTCTTTGACAGGATCCAGGAGTCCATCTTCCACCAGTATGTGCTAGAGACACTATCAGGGCCACCCATCATGGAGATTCAGCAGAGCCTGACTGATGAAAGAAATAAATCACCCAGCAAGTCCCCTGTTGGAGAAGTTCGGGTGAGTTTCAGAAGTACTTTGGGGGTCAGCCGCCGGAAAATTGTTGGTGGGGGGAAAGGAGAAGAGAAAACCTCCAAGGTAATCAATGTGGATCAGCTGTACAAAATGAACCCAAAGAATGTTTCTGCCTGGAACATGAAGAGGCTCATCAGTGTGATCAGGCACTCTGGCATTTCTACCATTTCTCACACCATCGACCAATCCGTGGACAAACATGATCATCCTCAGGACAAAGAGATCACAAGTGAATTGGAAGCAATTGCTGCAGCAAAGAGCATTTTCAAGAATGTTGCGAAGCCAGGAGCAAAGTTATGATCCACCCTAGAATTCTCCTACAGTTCTGTTTTTCTAGAATATCAGTTCAGTTCACTTATCATTGAGATTCGGCGCTTTTCAGGTATATAGAAGAGGAGGACCTTCTAAGATTCTTGAAGAAGAATGAGGTTGCCTCAATCTTTCCACTCTTTGAAGGAGGTCTTGAAAGCGGAAAGATTAGAAAATCAGCTCTCAAGAATTGGGTGGTACGCATTCTTTTGCATTTGTCTCCCCTTTCTCTTTGAAAATTTGAGATTGTTACAATATTGATCAGGCTTGGAATGCTCAAGGCCACAAACAGAGTACTCTGTTTTAAGGCACGTGGGCATTTTTGTTTTACATCTTTCATCAATTTTGAGCATGTCTTCAACCTGATTGTCAGGTAAATGTTTATTTGGAAAGGAAATCACTGGCCCATTCTCTGAATGATACCAAAACTGCAATTAAACAGCTGCACCAAATTGCCAATGCAGTGGTCAGCGTTGTCATAACAGTTGTGGTTCTACTAGTAATGGGCATTGCTACAACCCATGTTATCGTACTGGTATCATCTCAGCTGGTACTAGCAGGTTTTATCTTTGGCAATACCTGCAAAACAGTCTTCGAAGCAATTGTGTTTGTATTCGTCATGCATCCCTTTGATGTTGGGGATCGATGTGTTGTGGATGGTGTTCAGGTAAGCGACAATACAGGGGAGCATCCAAAACCCTCCTTTTATTTTGTTGATCCTTTCCTCTCAAAAAAAAAAGATTTTGCTTACAATGTCATAGGTTCTATCTATTATTTTGGTTTAAACAGCATTGTAAGATTTACACTTATAAATAATGAAAGTGAATGAAACCTAATATTTCAATTCTAAAATGAGCACAGTTTGTTCTGTTGCAGATGATCGTGGAAGAAATGAACATTCTTACTACAGTTTTCTTGCAGCATGACAATGAAAAAGTATACTATCCAAACTCGGCATTAGCCACAAAGCCAATTAGTAATTATTATCGCAGTCCAGACATGGGTGATTCTGTTGAGTTCAGTGTGGATGCTTCAACCCCACTGGAAAAGATTGCTTCGCTTAAGGAGAGAATAGCAAAGTAACTTCTTTTCTTTTTTGGGTCCATGAGTTTACCATATTTAGTTCGCCCTAAATTGATCTGATCATAAGAAATGTATTTTCAGTCTCTAAAATTTATACACTTTCGTTTGCAGATATCTTGAGAGCAAGCCTCAGCACTGGCACCCAAGGTATAGTGTGCTTGTGAAAGATATTGAGAACATGAGTAATATGAAAATGACATTGTATACACTGCACACAATGAACCATCAGAACATGGCTGAGAAGTCGAATCGAAGATCTGAACTTGTATTGGAGATGAAGAAATGTTTTGAGGAGCTTGGTATCAAGTATCGTTTGTTGCCTCAAGAAGTTCATGTCAAGTTTGTTGGTTCTGCAATTAATCAAATTCCTTTGCAGTGCTGATGTCTGAGGTTGTGAAAAGCTACTGGCCACAGTTCATAACATCTTGTGACATTCATTGGACATTGGCATCGATATCCACTGCGGATGCTATTGAATAAGTCCCTATTGTATCATATGGTCATATGGGGGTCTAGGCTCTACAATGCACGCCTAATGTAGCACATGTGGGTCAGCTTTCAATAGGAAAGATAAGCTTATTCACCACAGCTGCCAACAGCATTTGTCTTTATCATTTCTTCTATAATGAGATGAGAAGTGCTCTTTCCTTTGCAGAGTTATCAGGAGAATTTCTTCATTGTTTGGGAGGTACAAGATAGTTCTTTCAATTTTCCTCCATGTGAGTGTGACATGTGATGTGTAGCATTTCATTTTTGTGCTTCATTACGTGTTTCTATAATCTTTTTTTCTTGTAAGGACATCATTCCTTTTTTCTACCACATATTGCAAAGTCTTAATTTTGAGAGTTAAATATGTGACATGATAAAATATCTCTACCTTATGCATATATAAAATTTAGAAACAGCCTAACCATGTAAACTATCAAGCCAAAGCTTAAACTCTTCGCGGTATCAAATTGATTACGCCACTATTTAAGAATGGGATCAAAGCTTTTAGGCCACTTTAAGAATGGATAAAGTATAAATTTTGGTGGATAAATTAAAAAAGGGAATTTATATCTAATTTGAAATTTGGTTTAAGTATAGTTAATATTCTTTTAGTTTATTTATTTTTTCGTTTATTTATTTTTCGTTGTCTATAGGTTGTAAGAATATAGGGATTAGGCTCTTGTAATGGCCATCTTCGATTACTATCAACTTTAAAAAAACAATCTCATACATTTCATGTACCATTTTAATCAAGTAAATTCATTTCAATTTAGAAGTGTTAGCTTCATATCCTTATCAAACCATAAAAATAGCAACAACTATGAGTCGCAATATTACATTCTTGCAAAAAGGATAAGGTCGTATATGACAACAAATCCCTAGGGTTCATTAAAAAAAGCTCTACCTACATACCCCATTTTGGGTATCAAAGGCTCCATCCATAAAACAATTCATCCACACAACTAGGATGAGATCTTTGACCTCTCTTTTAAATTACAATTATTAATTGAGCTTTTGCTTCTAGTTCAATTCATATACTACAATATAATGTCAAGCCTATCCTACACAAATGTTAGAACAATGTCAACAACAAGAAAGAACATAAAACTACAAATGTCAGTTTCCTATGTACATCACATATACACATAATGATTAGTTTAACAAACATCACACATGCACATAATGACTAGCTCGTGCATGCATCACACATACACATAGTTATCAACTCATAAATGTATCTTGTGTCTAATGCCCTGCCATGGAACCCATGGACAGCCAGGAAAAACATACACTAACAAATATGCAATACATTTTTTTTGTTAATAAATACAACAATTGTGCATTACTTATCATACATAAGATTGTTGAATGAAAGATCAAGTCATAATCACCTGCACAAGAAGATAAAACACAAACAAACACATCCAAGGGTCCAATGGCTCCAAACATAGAATTCATCACAAGGTCTATTCTAGAAGTTCCATGACAAATAGGTATGCTTAGCCCCTTAATTGGGGTGTGAGGTAATCTAGGAACCACTAGGGAAGCATGCTCAAACATCTCAGAATCCACAAACTAGATCAAAACACTAAATCAGTGTAGATGCCCAAGGTAGGCACATTCGACAATTTGCGCAGATGTCGATCCCCAACATGCAGACGTCGATCGCTACTCAAATACCTGAACTGAGATGTCTCAGTCCAGTGAAGTAGAGACGACAATCTGACACAGTTGAGGATGGAGGATCCAAGAATGGACAGTCCAAACCTTGCAACATTCACCAAACAACACAGCGGAAACCATAACGTAAAGAGATAAAACACCAATATCAATTCATATTATCAATAACATGAAATTACACCAAACATGTAAGGTTGTAAGGCCTTCTCGGTTACGACCAAATACAAAGAAAAAAAGACTTGGATATGTTCTCAGATCTACCCAATCCCACAAGCTAACCCAGTTATCAGCTACTCAAGCACTTTTGCTTCCAACTGCCTCTGGTCTTCCTACTACTCTAACCATACCCTCCTTTTATACAACACAACCATAAGTTGGCTTTACAATAAAACGAATCAATTAAACAACAGTTGGCTTCAAGAACACAACACCCAATGTGTTATCTATCAGTTGGCTGCACCAATTATTAAATTCACCTAGGAGAAAGAACCAATCTAGATTTAGGTCCTCACACCTCCAACGGTTGATCAAAACTTGAGGAATGCAACCTCAAATTAAATGCACCAGTCGGCCAGTCCAAACAATTAGAATAATCTTGTCAGTGATCAAGAACACCAAAATCCAAGCCACTCGGTGAGAGGCACAACCGAGCCAAACACCACCGAACATAGAACACCACCGAGGACCACCCAGCCTAGTCACTGAGTCTTTCGGTGAAGCAATACATCTTCCAAGCGAGAACTACCACCCAATGATCGAGAATCTCAGGTCTCTAACCGAGCTTGCTACCAAAAATTAAAACCCAAACTCCAACATATTTTTGGTGATACAGGATTGCCAACTACCCCAAATTGCTCCTGCATCAGAAACCCCAGGTGCGAAAATTTGTTCTCAACAACTCAATGAACATCTTCTAAGATTCAACACATAGATCCCAAACTGGTTCTTAATATACATGTCCTCCAAGTCCTCAACCGATATAATCTTGCTTCGGTTCTTCTTCCGCTTCCTCTTACCACTAGTACACTCTATTCGCTTTCAGATCTTTGATCATTAATGTCTGCACCCTAAAATGGTTGCCTAGACTTTGGGCCCCATTTTATCATTTTATCATTTTATCAATTTTCTGAATCATTGCTTTGGAACATTTTCAATTCAAATCAATTTCCTTGATCAAATCGTAATTAATTCAATTATTTCAATATTTCCTAAGGTTTGATCATTTTTTATTTAATTAAAAGATTTAATCTCTCTTTTTAATTAAATAAAATTCATCTTATTTAATTAAACCATTTAATCTCCCTTTTAATTAAATTCATCTTATTTAATTAAATCAATTTCCCCCATTTAATTAAATAAAATTCTTCTAATTTATTTAATTGAAAGAAAACCCCTCTTTTAATTAAATAAATAAAAATCCCCACTTAAAGCACTTTATTTGATGCAAAAAGAAAGAAATTAAATTAAATTAAATAAAACTCCCTTTTTATTCACATCTTCCTAAGTGGTGGGCTTTTTGCCTCTTAATCATAGCCGTTGATTTTTGCCTCTTAATCTCAACCGTTCACTTTTCTTTATAAGGAGCCCTCTCCTTCTCATTTGGATATATCTTTTTCATAGTATTGTTATGTTGCAGGTTTGGAGAGCAATTTTGGAGGAGAATTTGAGCACTTTGGCTTGGATATTGCAACTTCTCTCTTCTTGTCTTCTTCTTCTTGCATCCATAGATACTCATGTAGATTAGATTCATGTTTATTTTCATAGATTAAACTTGCATATTTCCTTTCATAGATTAATCATGCATTGTTATCATATAGATTAATTTCCTTTCATGCATTGCAATCATATAGAATAGATTTCATTTTCATGCATTGAATCTCTCATTTCATGGTGTACTTGCATGGACACTAACTAGGTCAATCTGAGGGCCTCCATTTCAAACCTTTGCACTCCATGACTAGAGAGCTATGAGTCAATATTTGAGGCCTCTTTCTTGAGCAACCTTGGATGGAATGACCCATAGAAGTGTGACACATTTTCATCACACATGCACTAACCCATGCAGTCATCTCAGATCTCATTCCAATGCTCAAGTTCCTCATTCCCTTGCCTTCATCCTTCAAAGGGGTCAAAGTAAATTTATGTCCATCTTTCATATTAGTAATGAAATTTCTCTTACAGTCATGAATAGCCTCTCTATCATACTGCCAAGGTCTTCCAAGTAAAACATGACAAGAACTCATATTCACAATGTCACATAATACTTCATCCCTATAAGGACCAATGTGAAAACTTACCATGCACTGTTCCTTAAACTCTACTACATGATCTTCTTGTAACCAACTTATCCTATAAGGACAAGGATGTCTCAACCTCCTCAAACTAAGCTTTTGAACCATTTCCTCAAAAACCAAGTTATCTGTACTTCCTCCATCAACAATCACCTTACACCATTTCCCATAATACTTACACACAGTCCTAATAAACTTCACCTTTAACAAGGATCAACTTACTTCTTGGTCAGCAATGTTCTTCTAATCATAAGATTCTCACCATCCTCAGGTTCAATCATATTCTCAACAATAACAGGATCCTTATGAGTCACAAGAATCTCTTTACACTGAAAAGCTCTATGTACATGTTGTCCACACTTAAAACAAGTGCCTCTGAATTCACTTCTACTCATTCCTCTCCTTGATTCAATAGGTTTTGGTTCTATTGGAGCACTAAAATTCTGGATAATTTTAGAGTGACCTGAGTTAAAATTTTCTCTAAGGCGCAGGTTACTACCCCAAAAATGCTTTTGAAAGTGCCTACTTTGAATGCATGTAAAAAGAGACCAGGAGCTTGGATTGAGAAAATGCTTGGAGAGTGTGTTTAGCACCTTTCATAGAGTAAGTATAGTGGGTTTCAAACCTCAGAATTCAGTTTTGATGTGTCTTGGAGATAACCATTTGGAGGTCATTACCCAATTCTGCATTTGTGTATGTTCCCAGTTTTATCAAATGACCCACTTTGGCGGTTTATATCTTTGACCGGATGGATAGGCATGACATTATGGAGTGTTCCAAGATGTTGTTGATATAAAATTGAGCCTCCATGTCCATTTGCAGGTCCCTATTAGTTTATATGATAATTTTCCCAAGGCCATTCCGTTTGCAATTTATTCATTTTCTCTGAATGTGAAAATGCAAAATTATGAAGTGTCCTACTTTGAGGTCTCAGAATTTATACCTAGTTCAAGGACATGAGGAATTGAATGTTCCCCAATATTGAAAACATGGAAATGTACCTCCATGAATAATTTCAGATCATGGTCAATCCATTTGACCACTTTGCCCAGCCCTTTCCAAATCAAATTTCTGCAATTTTCATTATGTTTGAGTTCATAAAGTTTTGAAATGCTAACTTTGCAGATTAGTGCCGGTTGACCAGTTGATCACCAGAGCGAGATAATTGAAGTTCCATTTTTCTTGTGTGAAAGTTAATCCATGTTCATGGTTCCAGACTATAAGGGCCCCATTTGATAGGTTATGGAAATTAGAACCAAAGGCAATTTGTGCAGATTCCCAGTGTTGACAGAATTGATTTTATAAAACAACTACTTTTAGAGGCTTGTAACTCTATATTAGGTGGTTGTCTTGGGATGCCAGCTATGGATCTGTACTCCTTGTATGAGATTCTTCTATCAAAATCAGGAGTGGAGTCTCAGGGATTGTTTTTCCATTTGTTCAAGGTCATTTTTGGAACCAGTTTCCACTGTGTTTGCAAGTGTCTTTTCTAGTCTGAAATAAACGGTCAACTTTGGAGATTAAAATAGTCTTCCTCAGAAAGGATCGTGGAGATATGTTTTTGCAGAGTGATAGTAAACATGAAAGTCTCCATGTCTTCTGGATTTGAGTGCTTTGGGAAGTCTTTTAGTCAGTTTTTAAAGCCGGTTCCAGAGGCCAGTTGCTATTAATGAGATTAATTTGCAGAAATATAAAGAATTATTTTTAGTGACCGCTAGTTCAATGCTTCATGGTAAAATTGCACAATGTCTTATGTTTAGAATGTGGAAGCATATCTAAGGCATGTGAAGATTTGAATGATGCATCAAAGAAATATGGTTGACTGACATGAAAAAATCATAGGCTATGCCCAAAATGGATATGTTGAAGAGGTTTTCAAGGTCTCTGAAAACATTTTGATGGATGTAATGAAAATATCTACACTATTTTCCATCATTCATGTTGCTAATGTAGTATTAAGAGCATTAAAACATCATTTGAAATCTTTCCAAGCAAATGCATTTGACTGGTGTCGAGCCAGTCCTTCAATCTTTGCCAGCATGTTCTAAGCTTGCGCAAGGTGGAAATAGATGGAGATTTGTTTTAAAATCTTTAAAACAAATGAAATTGGCAAGTGTGAATTCCAAGGTGTTAAAACCAAATTAAAATTCTGTGCAATGCCTTGGAGGAGGATACCAGCGTAGGTCTTTGTGGAAATCAAAGATATTTAAAACTTTAAAAAACTTGCAAAACAATAATCCCACATTGGTGGGGTGAGTGAATTTTCAAATTTTTAAACACAAGAACGCTTGCATCATAGTTTGAAGTGAAGATCAGAGGCTCTTGGTTCTCTCACATAGGAGGTGCCTCGGTATGTGTACCACACAGTTGGTGACTTCAGTGATAAACATGTTTTGGTGGGACCTGCACACAGAGGAAATGGTGACACGTGGAAGACAATCAACATTCTGAGTTTCATAGGTAGCAGTTAGTCGCCAGATTTCCAGATAAACCCATGGTTAGGCCAAACATTCTAAGATTCAGAGGTAGCAGTCAAGAGGCCCCGTACCAGATCTCCAGATGTTGGCGGTTAAGTCCAAAACATTCTGAGATTCAGTGCGAGCTGTTGGATCAAGATCAAGATCAAGGGTTGTCTCCAAATCTCTAGATCTTACCAAGGTTAGCATGATCATTCCGAGATTCAGAGATACACTAGCCTCCAAGTCTCCAGATAAACCCAGGGTTAAATATGGGTCTTGGTTGAGTTTATTCAGAGATTCAAAGGTAAGAGCTTGTCTCCAAGTCTCCAGATCTAACCAGGGTTAGCGCCAGGATTCAGAGATTTAGAGATACACTTGTCTCCAAGTCTCTAGATGAATCCAAGATTAAGGATGAGTTCAAGTTGAGTTCATTCATAGATTCAGAGGTAAGAGCTTGTCTGCAAGTCTCCAGAAGTAACTAGGGTCAGCGAAATGATTCAGAGATCTAGAGGTAAGCTTGTCTCCCAATCTCCAGATGAACCCGAGGTTAAGGATGAGTTCAAGTTGAGTTCATTTAGAGATTTAGAGGTAAGAGCTTGTCTCCAAGTCTCCAGATCTAACCAAGGTCAAGGAAAGTATTCAGAGATCTAGAGATAGACTAGTCTCCTAATCTTCAGATCAAATCATGGTTAAAGTTGAGTTTATTCAGAAATCTAGAGGTAAGAGCAATCTCCAAGTCTCCAGATAAACCCAAGGTCATGAAACTCATTTAGAGATTAGGAGATAAAATGCAGTCTCTGAATCTCCAAATGAACCCAGGTAGACTTGAGAGCGAACCAACACATGATGAGTGGTAGAATCTGGTGAGTTCTGGGAAAAATATGCATAAAAGAGAGAAAATGCAAGACAAAAAGTGTAGGAATGATAAAAAGGTAAAATACAATATAGTTAAAGGAAAATTTCAAAGATTAAATGAATATATAGGATTTAATCTGCACAATCTTATAATGTTTTTAAAACATTGCAAATATACTTATTTTCAAAACTTGAAGGAGCATTCACGAGAGACAATTTGAAAGGGCATAATGAAATTATATTGCAAAGGCATGCTTGAAGATTTTCAGATTTTGAAGAGGCAAGTGGAATCAATTTTTTTATGTAGAATGATTGCAATTCAAAGGATTTTCAAAGGAGAGAAACCAAATCAGATTTTTGGAGAAAAAAAGATATTTGCAGAAGTTTCTTGCAAACAAATATGTGCCATTTAGGGTTGATTTTGGTTTTCCCTTTATCTATATCTTTTGTCTTCTCCATTGTTACAATGATGGTGAAATTATTGATGTTGGGCATTTTTTTGATTTTGAGCCTATTTTCAAAAGCTTTTGTCATTATGAATTATTAAAACAGAGAGATTTTAATGAGAATACAGTAGGGATTCCTTTTGCATATCTGTGATGTCTTCATGTGTTTGTCTTTGAGTTCTTGTGTATTAAATATGTAAGGCATTTTAAATACACTGGTTATAAGGTAACTCTGAGATTGTTTTTTAAGTTTCTTTCAAGGATAGAGTAAGTCTTAAGGGTAGTTTTAGAGGGTTCAATAATTTTATAAAAATTTGATACATAGGTATGGGAATGAGAGGGTGACTTGTAAAGAATTTCACCTGGGTTCTGGGTGTGTTATTATTAATAAGTTTCTGTGGATATATATTATTTTGACTCTTTGCCTAATGAATAAGGCACTGGTCTCTACTGGTCTAGCAGTGATCATCACCAATCCATCAAAATATTGAACAATATTTTTATTTTCTGCTTAAGAGCATAGATGTCTAGGATCTGTATTGAAGAATACATACATTATTATTTATTCATTAAAGAATTGAGTCAATAGGTTAGCCCGCTTGAGTCTGTAACTCGAAGAGAAGAAGGATGAATATCCTTAATCCATTGTCTAATTTATTGGGAAACAATAAGTCATGAAAGGTACACCTGCCTAAGTTTGTGGAGCTCAAAAAAGGAGGATCAAATCCTCATTAATTAGTCATTTCACTTGCAAGAATCATGAGTTGGGAGTCATAGATTCAAGCATTGATACTTAATATAAATTATGCAAGAAAAGTAGCTAACAAAATGGCGACTCTGCTGGGGATAGAGATGAAATAGTCTTGTTGATCTTTTCAAAAAATCTCTGGTGTTTTAAAGTTAAATCAAATTTTAGTTGAGTTTTCCCATCCGAGTCGCACCGACAAAATGACAACTCTACTGGGGAAAAATGTAGAAAATATTGCTGAACTTGTCAAAGAACCTCTGCTATTCTAAAGTTCATATCAAATCCCATAAATATTTATTTTATTTTATCCCATACTTTTTGTGGGTGGCGACTCTGTTAAACTTGGAGAATCCTGGTTGTTTTGTGCCAGTGTAAAATTGTGTGACCATCATTTTTTATGTGAAATTTAAGATCAACAAGTTTAAGATGATTGTTTCTTTGCTTGGCTGAATCAACGCTCGAATATGATTATAAGAGAGAGAATCAAGAAAAAGAATCTAAAATTTATTTCATATCTATGTGTAATAATAGTCTGAAAGTGTTTTCATGGAAATGAGTATAAAGAGGATTGTGCAGCTTTTCTGATTGGAACAAGCCCAGAATTGAAAGTAGTTTCTAAATGGCTTTTGCTATTTGAATTTTTTCCTCTGCAAGAAGGTGGCGAATCTATAAGAAAAGAACCCGATGGAGCTACAAAAGAGGCACTAAATCTGTCGTGTTTCCAGGAAAGAAGAAAAAAGAGTAGAAACTATAGTTCTGGTCCAGGTATTCCTCTGTTTTATGAGAAAGAAAAGTCCCTTATCAGGTAAAGAAGTCATTAAAAAAGGGAGAATAGATCTAAAGTTTTTCATACTTCTTGTTTTAAAAGTTCATTTACCAATCATAAGTATGTTGTGGTTATGTGAAGAAAATGATTGCATAAAACCAAATAGAATTTTTTATGACAAAATAAGATGTGTTGTTAATTGAATGATTCAAATGGAGATTCCAACTTTAATGGATCAAGTTAAATTTTCTATATCTGAAACTTATCAGGAAGATAACGAGAAATTTAATAGAGATATTGCATTAAGAGAGCAAAGAATCCAAGAGAAAGCCCTATTGATTTTAAGAGTAAGGGTAGGAGAAAGGAAGGAAGAGTCATCATATTTGTTTTATCAAAGGTTTCATAATGCAGTTGATAAGATTATAGCCGACATTGAGTTTCCAAAATTAGCATGGATTGATTTTTTTCTAGAGCTTTGTGTGCCTGAATCAGGAAATTGGTCTGCATCTCTTAGAGAGGAAGAAATTAAATATACTATAGAATGGATAGATTCGATTAAGAAATCAGAATCTAAAAATGCTGAGGATGCTGAATTTGAATCTAGTTATGTAGTGTTGGAAATGAGATAAGTAACTGAGAGGGGAGGGGTGAATCAGTTACTTCAAAATAAATCCCTTGTCCCTTAGATGTCTTAAATAGTATAACACTGTTACTTGGTCAACTAAGATATTCTTTTGTAACTCAGGTGTCAGAGAAATTTTTATGATATCCAATGCAATTATACTTTAGTGATTAAGTGCAGAAACATAAAGCATGAAAAAAATAACATATACATAGGTGACACCAAGATTTAACATGGAAAACCAATATGGGAAAAACCACCAATGTAACTAGTTATTGTTTTCACTCTTCTGAAGTGAGCCATGTTACGAGCCAACCCTTTAAAGGTTACAAAAACACATTGTAAGGTGTGACCCTGTTAGAGGATTTAAATCACCCTATGAGGAGTGGCTTTGTTAGAGGTCTTCAACACTTCAACATAGAAATGCTACCTTGTGAGAGGATTTACAAAAAGACTATTAAGTCTACCCTGTTAAGAGATTTGAGATCACTGCTAAAATTGTGAGCAAGTAACAATGAATTGACCTGTATGTGTAAGAAACTATCTTTGTTGATTCAGATCTCTGTTATGATTCTAACTAGATCATTGCTATATTCTATTGCAGCTCTGAGTGTTCTGTACTCAATCAAAATCACATCTGATTTTGCCTTCACTCTTCATATCTCAGAATTCCACACTTCTGCTTGTCTTCAACTTTTCACACACTCATTCAATCCAAACTTGACCTTTCATATATATGATAAGCCCTGTCAAATCAGCTTGAATATACTTCTAAATAAGTAATAAATAACAATTCAGTCGGCCTCATATAACCAATTAATTAAAGAATGTAAACCACTGTTAGTCGGATGACACTGAATAATTTGTTGGAAATACAATAATGGGAAAGTAAGATACTGAGAGGGGGGAGGGTGAATCAGATCTTCAAAATTAAACACTTAAAACAAACTGATCCACATTCATACATATATGAATCTAATGTAATATCATATAGCATCCACACAATGAAATAAATAACTCATAACACAAGAACTTGGTAACCCAGAAACCCAAATAGGTAAAACTGGGGTGGGGATGACACCCACAAAATTCTCCACTACTACAGTAATAAAGTGTGCCTGTTAAGGCTACAAAAATTGATTACAAGATGCAATATACCCTGTTAAAGGTTTGCCCGGTTAAGAGCTAAAGATCATTACAATCTACCCTGTGAAAGGATTTCAACTTACAATAAAGTAAGCACTCTTTTAGGAGATTTAGAAAGGTCTGCTATAACCACTATGTTAAGAGATTTTCACCTGATACAATGATTAGAATGTCTCAAGTATTGATCCTTCGTTATGCACTCAGATGCTGATGATGGATCTCCTCTTTCCAGTACCTTCTATGATCTCACAATCTGATATAA
>MU226254.1:2847758-2862240 GCA_018584345.1 Thuja plicata
TATTCCTTCATCACTTTTTGCATCAAGTTTTCCATTTCTTGCTTCCTTCAAGATGTAACATTTACTTCCAAATACTTTAAAATAATGAACATTAGGTTTATAGCCATACCATAATTCAAAAGGTGTCAGGTTACTACCTTTCTTCAGTTGAACTCGGTTCAAGGTGAACACTGTAGTGCTGATGGCCTCCTTCCAGTATTTGGCAGCAACATTCTTTTCAATCATTAGAGTTCTGGCACAATCCATAATGGATGTGTTTCTTCTTTCTACTATTCCATTTTGTTGTGGTGTCCCAGGGGCAGATACCTGTCTTTTGATTCCTCTTTCATTACAAAATTCATTGAACTCATTAGAAATGAATTCTCCTCCTCTGTCAAATCTTAGACATTTTAGTTTCTTTCTTATTTCCTTTTCAACTCTTGCAAGATACCATTTGAATTTCTAAAAAGCTTCTAATTTTTCTCTGAGAAAAATGAAAATCATCATTCTTGAATGATCATCAACAAATAGAATAAAATACTTTTCTCCAGTATATCTTGTTGTTCCAATTGGTCCACAAAGGTCAGTATGTACCGATTCCAAGATTTCATCAATATTGTAATTCTTGCTCTTGAAACTTGTCTTGCTCATCTTTCCAATTTGACATTGTTTGCATATTGCTAACTCAGGTTTCTTCAAAATAGGAATACCTCTAACTCTCTTGTTCTTGTTTATGTTTACTATATTATCAAAATTTACATGACACAATCTTTTATGTCATAGCCAACTTTCTTCTACTTGTGCAATAAAGCATGAACTTTCAATGAGATCAAGATAGAATAGATTAACTTTTGTTTTCCTGCCAATTCCAACTAGGTTCCCTTTACCATCAAGGAGCTTGGCCTTACCATTCATGAATTCTACCTTGAAGCCAATGTTGTTCAACTGTGCTACACTGAGTAGATTTCTCCTTAGTCCTTCAACCCAATAAGCATTATCACATTTGATTCCTTCCTGTCAGAGTAATGTAACCTTTTCCTTTCATATAGAAAGGTTCATCATTCCCAAAACTAACACTCCCACCATTGTAGTGCTCAAGATGTTCAAATTTTGTCTTATCACTAGTCATGTGATGAGAACAACCACTATCAATTATCCATGTGTTATTTTTACTGATATGTGAGAAAAGTGTTTTCTTTTCATCTTCTTCATCTAACTCATATTTAATAGCAATATAAACCATTTCATCTTCTTCTTCATCACTATCAGAATATTTAGCAATATAATAAGACTTCTTACCTTTGTCCTTGTAGCTCTTGTAGTTCTTGAAATCTTTCTTGGCTTTGTACTTGTTGAACTTTTTCTCATCTTTGTCTTCTTTGTTTGGACACTTGGCAGCAATGTGACCAACCTCATTGCATGAAAAGAAAATCAATGGGAGTTTTCCTTTGTATTTTCCTTTGGTATCTCTCCTTGCAAGTAATGCTTCAATGATATCTAGATCTTCACCATCAGATTCATCATCACCATCAATTTCAATCTGCTTCCCTTTTGAGTATCTATCCTTCTTACCAAGTTTTAATTTAGCTTTGAATGCAGATTCAAAATTGCTAGAGCTAGGAGAATAATTCTCAAAGTTGTCCAACTCAAAAGTTGTAAGCCTTCCAACTAATATATCCAGAGTTATATCCTTATTGCACCTCATCTCTTGAATAGCTAAAACTCTAATAGAACAGATAGGAATTAAAGTTCTTAATACCTTGCTGATCACTGTTGTATCTTCAATTATTCCTCTAGAAGCTCTGATGACACTCACAATCTTCTTGATTCTTTCACTGTATCTTGTAATGTCTTCTCCTTCTTTCATTTTCATCTGATCAAATTGTCCTATGAGACTTTCTTCTTTGGATCTCTTTACATTTGCATCTCCTCCATGAATGTCCTGTAATTTCTTCCATATATCATAGGTTGTAGGGCAATCCTTGACTTTTTCGAATTCCGAGTAGCTGAGTGAAGAAGCTATATCAATCATCATTATGTTATGAAGCTTTTGTTCCATCATCTATTCCACTATCATAGTTGTTTTTGGTTCCATATTTTTTCTGTCCAAAAATTGCAAACCAACATCTCCAATAGTAGATAGATGTAGCTTCATCAGCTCTTTCCACGCAAGGAAGTTGTCTTTGTTTAGCTTTGGGATCTCCCTTCTGTAAGATATCTCGTATCTTTAGCTTAGGCCTTGAAACCTTCTATGAAATAACTTGAAGCTCTGATACCAATTGTTGGAAATGAGATACGTAACTGAGAGGGGATGGGTGAATTAGTTACTTCAAAACAAATCCCTTGTCCCTTAGATGTCTTAAACAATATAACAATGTTACTCGGTCAATTAAGATATTCTTTTGTAACTCGGGTGTCAAAGCAATCTTTATGATATCCAATGCAATTATACTTTAGTGATTAAGTGCATAAACATAAAGCATGAAACAAATAACATATACACAAGTGACACCAATATTTAACATGGAAACCCAATATGGGAAAAACCACCAATGTAACTAGTTACTATTTTTAACTCTTCTAAAGTGAGCCCTGTTAGGAGCCAACCATGTTAAAGGTTACAAAAACACATTGTTAGGTGTGACCCTTTTAGAGGATTTAAATCACCCTGTGAGGAGTGACATTGTTAGAGGTCTTCAACACTTCAACATAGAAATGCTACCTTGTGAGAGGATTTACAAAAAGACTGTTAAGTCTATCCTGTTAAGAGATTTGAGATCACTGCTACAATTGTTAGAAAGTAACAATGAGTTGACCTGTATGTGTAAGCAACTGTCTTTGCTGATTCAGATCTCTGTTCTGATTATAACTGGATCCTTGCTGATCAAATATTCCATTGCAGCTGCGAGTGTTCTGTACTCAATCAGAATCACATCTGATTTCACCTTCACTCTTCATATCATAGAATTCCACACTTATGCTTGTCTTCAAATTTTCACACACTCATTCAATCCAAACTTGACCTTTCATATATATGATAAGCCTTGTCAAGTCGGCTTGAATATACTTCTAAATAAGTAATAAATCACAATTCAGTTGGCCTCATATAACCAATTAATTAAAGAATGTAAACTACTACTAGTCGGCTGACACTGAATAATCAACTCGGTTAACACTGAGTTTCTTTAATGCCTGACCATGAATGAAATGCCCGAGTGACTCGGTCAACACTAAACATCTTCAATACCCGACTGATCTCGGTCAACACTAAAAACTCTTTCCATTCACCAACTGTGCTCGTTCTGGATGTAGATATTTGTGTAACATCACTACATAAGTGTATATACATGTGTAACATCAATGACAATACATAATTGAATAATTATCTTCAACAATGTAGATGATGTTGAGTCTACTTGTGTAGTGATGCTGATTATAATGCTGACAATGAAGTCTACGAACAACAAAATGATGAAGATGAATCTGTAATTGGAATTGTTTCCATTGAATCTGTAGAGTTTTCTTTTTTCTCAGCATAATGATGCAGATTTCTTATTTCAGTTTAAAGAGGTTTTGTGTGAACAAAAAAAGGATGATTATGATGCAGATGTCAGTGGTTGTAGTGATTCCTTTGCAGAAAATGACTTGAGCCAAGAAGTCTCAACCCTGGTTTCCAATAGGGAAGATATTTGCAGCATCAAGCAAGAGGCCAAGGAAGGTGAACATGAAGTCTGATGCCCACTAAGCAGTCATAAAATCTCAGAACTCTTAGCTGCTGATTTTTAGAGGTATGCATCTAAATGTGACTCTAGAATTTCATGCCCAATGGATATATGTTTTGATAGTGATGATATTGATGAGGGTGTGAAATATGACACATGCGGTCTTGATTCTTTTCCTATACCTAGGATGGATACTTTGCAAGATGAAAATGCATATGGGTATGAGGATTTTGATAAGGTCAAGTATGATGAGTATGAAGATTCATATGCTGGTATACATTCATATTTTGACAAGTTTAGTGTCATGGATTCTTGTATACATCATGATGCTGAAGAAAGGGATGAATCTGAATGTTCTTTCTCAGATTTGCAAATAATAGTTGAACCATTGATTGACAATAATTTTTTAGATGTTGATGGAGAGTGTGTTCAGCAAGCTGTCTCCGATCTTGTGCAGTCAAATTTTGTTTAGAGATGTTCTATTCTAGTTTGCAAAGTGCTGTTATAAAAGAGATTTGTCTTGTAGTGCAAACTAGTTTTCAAGATGTATTTGATTCCAGCTATGTGAAGGAGTTGGAGTATTTCTTTTTTCAGCAAGTCAATGTTAGTGAAGGGTGTGATATTTTTTAAATAGATAAAAAATTATTTTATTTACATGAAAAGTATCTAGAAAAAGTTCTTATGAAAAAACTACTAACACTTTAGGGTGGATAAACACTTGCGTAAATTTGAAATTAAATTTTTAGGTGATAAAAAATATAAAAAAATCATTAGAGATTAGCATGTAAATTATTATTTTTATTATTTTTTTATATCTTTAAAAGACAGATCATAAATATTAACTGTAAAAACATAATATTTCTACATTCAAAAATTAAAATTAGATATGTACATAAATATTTTTAAAATAATATTTATGATGAAAAAATTATGTAAATTTCAAAAATAAAAATATAATATTTCCTAATTTAAAAAATTTAAGTTACAACATGTATAAAATTTCAACAATAATATATAATTTTCAAAATATATATTAATACAAGACATCTTTAATAATTCATATATATAAAATAAAAAATTATGTAAATTTCAAAAATAAAAATATAATAATTCTTAATGTAAAAAATTAAAGTTACTTGTACAAAATTTCAACAATTAGATATAATTTTTTAAATATAAACATATATATTGTTAAAAGACATCTTTAATAATTCATATAAATATAATTGTTGTATTCGTATCTTACTTTTCTTTTACTTGATTTCAAATTTTTTTTATACATTAATAAAGATATTTATTAAAATTTTAATCTTTTAAATAAATTTTTGTTGGGAAAAAATATTTTTACTAAATAATGTCACAACATACTCTAATTATCTCATATTTTTACTAAATAATGTTACAACGTACTCTAACTAACTACACCAAATTACATTATTTAGATTGTGTATTATTTTCATGTTAATTTTTTTTTAATATAATAGAAAGTGTTTTATTTTATTTTTTGGTAATTAGAATAGAAAAAAAATTATTATTAGAAGGGAAAAAAAAAGTTTAATTTTTTTTCAAAATAAAATAGAAATGTGTTTTACATTTAGATAAATGAATCTTTTCCAAATTAAAATTTCGTTTAATTTTACAATATAAAATTATTTATAGATAAAGGAGAAAGTTTTTTCAAATTAGAAAAATTAATTTATTTTCTTTTAAATTGATTTTTTAACAATGATTTTTTAATAAACAATTTTTTAATTTTTTTTGGCAAAAGTGGTCATAGCCACTATAATTTTAATATATTTTATTTTATTTTTTACACAGGTTCAACAAGGACTCATGGAGGAAAGAACCTGGAAAGGAAAACCTCCACATCATCGCCTGTAGAGAAACAAAGTACAACCAAGCATACCTTATAGAGAAACAAAGTACACTCAAGCTGACCTTATAAAGAATTGGCCAAACTTGGAAAACCTAAACACTACTAGATAGAGAAGTAGCCATGGCACATAAAGCCAATTACATTAGAGGTCACATAGTCCCCCACCCATGCCAGAAGAAAGACGTGTAAATACGTTCCCTCAAAATCTAGAAAAGAAGAACATGTACGGACCAGTCCGGGAACCTGCATATACTCCTAAACAACAAACTAACAAGATCAATTAGTAGTAATGTAAAACCAACAAATAACCATATCTTTCCAATATGAGTACAAGTTGTCTGATTTTCCCCATTATATAATATGTGAATGAATATACAAGTTCAGAATACATGTATGAGCATAATCTGAGAAAAACGGATCCATGACTAAAATGCACATGAGAGCTAGAGCAAAAGATAGCAGCAATTGTAATTACGCATATTCAAAATCATTATGTCAAATGTGAAAGAAACCCCTCATCCATATCCTGAAATGGAAGTGGATCATCAATAGCCTTATTCGCCAAACAATTTACAACCATATTTGCTTCTCTAAAGAAATGAGTCAGTTCAAAATTTTGAAGGGCTTCTAGTTTTCTTAGAATCAAATCTAACCTATATCTTAATTTCCAAGAGGAAGTCTTTCTAGAGGAGACGATGTCATGAATCACCATTGAGTCACCCTCAATAATGAGATTAGAAAGGTTCATGGAGATTGCCAGAGAAAGACTTAGGAGAAGGGCTTCAATCTCTGCAACATGATTAGAATCTGGAGGTAACTTCTTGCATGTTGCTCTAATTATGTTACCCATCGAGTCTCTTAAAATAATTCTAGCTCCAGAGATGCCCAGATTTCCCCTAGAGGCACCATCGTAGTTTAGTTTAATAAATATAGGTAGGGGAGATAACCATGTTGCATTTAAGTGGGAGGGAGAAGGATTAAAAGAATGACAGCCATGCGGTGGAAGAGGCTATAACAAAGGCCAATTGTCATGAATGAAGAAATCCCATTTTGAAAAGGTTTTTTTAGAATTAATCAACTTGAAGAAATGAGAAAGAATAACTTATGATATAGCCCTCTCAATTTTACCGATCACATTTACCTAGGAGTTAGATTTTTTCCTAAAAACTCTTTTATTTCTTTCAAGCCAAATATTCCAAATGACTAGAGAGGGGCTAATCTCCCAAAGGGGCGCAAATGTGGAAGCTTTATGTAAGGAAGGCCAAGCTAAGCTTTGAAATGATCACAAAGGTTAGGACCAATGGCCATTGACCATCTAAGACGTTGAATAAGCCAATACCAACAATCAAGAGCAAATGGACAGTGAAGGAATACGTGATCAGAGGTTTCCATGAAAAATCCACATAAAATACAAGGGAAGACAGCTGTGATTCCCAATCTATCAAGCTTGGTACCAGTGAGGATCCTATCTTGAATGACCAGCCAAGCAAAGGTGCGTGCCTTGGGAAGGCAAGCAGGGCCCCATAGCAAATTTGTAGGCCGAGAATCTAAGGATTGACGAAGGAAATGTGAGTTATAATCAACCTTGATCGTATATTGCCCAGAAGGATAACCTAGCCAAATGAATTCATCTTCAAGGGGAGAAAAGAGGATACCTTTGGAGGAGAGCAGTGTATGAAGTTCTTCTACCAAATCAGAGAAACCACTTAGTCCAGAAAGATATTTCCAAATTGCAATGTCATCATGAATAACAAAGTAATGGGAAACACAGTCGCCCCATATTTGTTTGAGGTGATTCTGCGAAGGATGCCAATCCCAGATATGGGATAGGGGAGTATGACCATTCCACGAATCTTCCCAAAATCATGCTTTTGAGCCATCATGTATTAGCCAAGAAAGGGAAGACAAGATGAGATCCCAGTAGAACACCATAAAATTCTACACAACAGAGCCTTGAGGTAAAACTAATGTTGTGAAGATCCTTTCCCTTTCGTCAGAGTCAAGATATTTCAGTCTCATAAGTCTGCCCATTTGGATGTCGAATTTTGGTATAATTTCCAAAGTAGTTTAGCACCCAATGCCTTATTTTGTAAAGACAGATCTTTGATACCTGCACCTTGACTATCTTTAGGAGAACAAACTTTACTCCAGGTAAGGAGGGGCAACTTATTTTTATCAGATACATTGTCTACCCACAAGAAATTACTTAAGATGGATTGAAGTTCCTCTACTGAGTGTTTAGGCATGTTTAACACAAACATTAGATAAATGGGAATGACATTCAAAACTGATTTTATCACGAGTAACTTTCCAGATAGGATCAACCATTTGTGCTTCCAGGAGAGAATCCGCTGAGAAATTGCTGAATTTATCTTATCCCAGAAATGATGTTTTTCTGATCTAGAAAAGAAAGGGACTCCAAGATACCGACAAGGGAACTCCCCCAAAGAAAAGCCCCAGAAATTAAGAAGACATCGTTGAACTAATTGGGTAACATTTAAGAATAAATTTTTTTATTTAGCTGGATTGATTAACTAACCAGAGGCCATGGACTACTCATCAATGACTTTTTTAATAGCTCGAGCTTCCATAATGGAAGCTTCACCAAAGAGAAGGGTATCATCTGCAAAAAGGTTGTGTGTATAGGTTTCTTCCCCATTATTCAAGGAGATGCCTTTCCAAATACCCACCTGTCGGGTATGACATATTGATTTGCTGAGGCCCTCGACCATTAGCACAAATAGAAAGGGGGAAAGTGGGTCCCCCTATCTAATTCCTCTCGAGGATTGGAAAAATCCCCTAGGGGATCCATCAATGAGGACCGAGAATGAAGGAGAAGATATACAAGCCTGGATCCATTTTACCCAATTTTTGTGGAAACCCAGTTTGGTAAGAACCAATAGAAGAAAGTCCCAGTCAACCCGATCGTATGTTTTCATCATATCTAGCTTTAGGACCCTAGCAGACTTATTTTGTAGGTGGATGGAATGCAATATTTCATGGGACAAAATGGCACCTTCCAAATTTTCCCTACTGGAGACAAAACCCCCTTGTTCATATGATATAATTTTAGGAAGAATTCTGGATAACCACATAGTTATCGCTTTAGTAAAAATTTTATATAAAGAATTACAAAGTGAAATAGGGCAAAATTTGACAAAAGTTTTAGGATTATATTTTTTAGGGATAAGTGTAATCCAAGTATGATTAAGCTCTTTTAGCATAGTCTTATGGATTCTGGCCTCTTCTAACGCAAGTAATAAATCATTACCCATAAAGTCCCAACACTGTTGGAAGAAAATCATGGTGATCCCATCTAGTCCCGGGGCTTTATCTGGGGCCATGGAGAAAACTATATCCCTAAGTTCTTGTAGACAAAAGGGAGCCATAAGCATAGAATTATCTATCTTGGAAACACAGCTAGGGATGGTGTCTAGAAGGGAAGGAGAAGGGTGAACCTGTTGTTTAGTTAATAAATTTGAGAAAAATGACACACCTTCACCTGCTATATCTTCCTCATCCTCTAATAGGCCATTAGAGGAATCAATTTGAATGATTTTATTATGAAGTCACCTTAACTTAGTTGATGCATTAAAAAACTATGTTCCTATCACCATCTGCAAGCCAAGTTTCACGAGACTTCTGTTTCCAGTAAATCTCTTCTCGAAGAATCACTTCCTCTAAGGCACTACAAAGTTCTTTCTCCTGGACAAAGGACTGAGCATCCATCCCATTTTGAATAACATAATCATTAACCATAAATAATTCTAATTGCAATCTTAATTTCTCTTGGAAGACATTCTTAAAGGAAGTGATGTTCCATTCTTTAATTTTTAGTTGGAGAAGTTGTAATTTCTTAAACAATCTAAACAATCGAGTTCCCTTCATATAAGAAGAATTTTTCCACCAGTATTTTAATAGAGGGATGAAAGATTATCACAAAACCACATTGGTTCAACCTTAAAGATACCTTTCCGATGAGAAGAGGAATCTAACAACTGAAGCAAGATCGGGAAATGGTCTGACCCAGAAACAGGTAGAATAAGAGAATAGTAATATATTTTAGAATGAAGCCATAAATCAGACAGAAGAAAGCGATCCAACCATTCTGCAATATTGCAGAAATCAACATGGCAGTTCATCCAAGTGAACTTACCCACCTTGGGGGAGACGTCTAAAATATTATTGTCATGTATGAATTGATTAAACTTGAGCATGACCTTAGGAGAAGTAAGAATCCCTCCACATTTCTCATCATAATTTAAAACAACATTAAAGTCTCCACCCAGAATGACCAATTCCCCTTGAAGAGCCTTTAACAAATCACCAAGAAGGGTCCAGAGCTTACTTTTATCTGTAATAGAAGGGCCATAAATGTTGAATAGCCAAAAGGACAATTTCATGGAACAAATCTTAACTAATGAAAGCATCCAATATTTCCCAAATGCTATTTGTTCAACAAATACCTTATTTGGGTCCCATACAACCACAAGACCTCCAGATGCACCATCAGAGGGAGTGGCCCAAAAATTTCCCATATTCCAAGATTTAAACAATTTAGGGGCAGCACCAACAGATAATTTAGTTTCTTGAAGAAGAGAAAGGTCAAACTTAGAGTTATATAATTGGCTCTTAATGAGCTGCTACTTGTTAGGGGCATTTAAGCCCCTAACATTCCATGAAAGGATTCTCATGACTCCAGAGGGGAAGAATCAACTCCCCTCCTTTCATTAGCATTTTTAGAGATCAATCCTCTAGAATACTCAGACTGGAGGCATCTTTTGGCTTTGGCAACCCTCGTAGTAGGGGGGCTGAGTGAAGCCTTCTTCTTTTCTTTTTTTGAAATAGTAAAAGAGGGTAGTGTTGCTTGAATCCCTGCATTAATCTCATCTCTCAGCTTAGATTCTTTTGAAGGTCACCCACTTCGTTTGGAAGATGATGTAGGAGATAACTTAGAAGAAGGAAATTGAAAAATGGGGCATGTAGTATCTTGATGGTCCTTCTTTCTATGTCTAAGGACACCATCTAGAGCAGGAGAGAAAGTCATTGAGACCTCTAATAAAGAGGAGTCTACATCTAGAGAGAGAATTTCATAAGCATTTTTAGTTTTGGGGATCTCATCATTACAAGATAACCATGATAAAGTAGTGTTGAAACAATCAATAATAGAATCTGCAATCTGATCATCTAGGACAACATTAGCTTCTTTCACAATTTCTTCTATTTGCGAAACCACTTGAGTAGATGGCATAATAATAAATAGATTATCTAAAGATTCTTCCACCGACCCATGTTCCAAAGGGGGATTAGCGATAATTGGAAGATCAGACGAGGTGGATGAAGGTGGTGCAGGAACAAATGGCGTGAAAGAAGGGGCAGGCTCATATAGAGTCGAAGTAGGAGAAATTTGAGGGGAGGCCTCCAAAGTGGAAGATTGATGAGGTAATAAAGGGACAATAATTGGTGAGGTGTGCGGTGTGGAGGATTCTTGTAAGATCATGGGAGATGCTTTGTTTGAAATAGATAATCCATCAATCGCAGACAAGATTCAGGCAAGCGAGATATGAGGGGGAACCTCCGTAGAAGTAGAAGAAAGATTATAGGGGGGTGAGGAATATGAGCCCATGGCTGCAAACATGCGGAAGTAGGAATTGGGGGAACATCAAAGGAGAAGGAGGGAACATGCGATGAGGAATAATCTTGTAAAATGGTTGGGGATGATTGCAGGGAATCATCTCTTTGTAGCTTTCGAAGAGGAGAAATAGAAGCCCGATTTGGGTGTTCAAACATAGTGAACAAGTCTGTATCAATAGAGATGATTGCCTTGTGTAAACCTGGTAAATCCTTAATAATAGGCTGCCTCCATGATCTGAAAGGAGAGTCAAATTTACAAACAGACGGAGCTTCAAAGGATGGAGAAAGTAGAACACACACTTTTGTTATCATTACACTATTCAAAATACAACAGTCCATTCTCACAAATTCTCCAATGGAATTCCCAATCTCTTTTAAAATACAAAAATCATTGAATTCGTAAGGAAGACCAGGTAGCGAAAACCAGGTTGGAACCCTAGCAAAAATTGGTTGCCCTACTTGAAAAAACCTTTTTCCATTTAGAGGTAAGAATAACAGTGTTTTTTAGGTATTGAAATGGTTTAGCCAGAGCTTGTTTTTTTGCTTCCTCAGAATGAAAAACTAAAGCAAAAGTGTAAACAGAAAGAACTTGGAAATACAAAATGTCTGATAATATCATTTCTACCTCATTTTGTAGTTCCGATAAATTAATAGTTAGACCCCAGGCTTGCATTATAATACTCTTAACAGATAAATCAAATCCTCTCCACAAATTGGGAGAGTCAATAATAGTAACATGAGGGATCTTAACCCATACCTTATTTATGGCATGAATGGAAGGATCCTTATTAGAATGATGCGGTGTCCTTTTTTCTGGAGGCTCCTGCAGATTTGCATTATTATTGCACAAATTTTCTTCCATAAGTAAATCATCATTATTCGCATAAAAAATAAATCTTTATCACATATGTCAGGACAAAGCTGTGTTGATCCCGCAGTCTATCTTGACTTACTCCCATGACCATGCATTCTACCTAGGTGTTTCCTCATAGCTTTTCGAGGAAGGGTATTGCCAGAGTATCCACGGTGGAGGTGCCATAGAGCCTACACCAGTCCCACGGGTCCAGGCCCTAGCAGCCCTATTTGTCGAACGTCGTAAGCATGGGTTGCTAGCTTAGATATAGCGAAGGAAGAAAAGTGACAAATCGTAGAGATAGTGTTTGTGCCTGGAAAAATCCCTTCCTCAGCTTTCTCTGCTTCATCCTCTTCAATAACCTCCTTCCCGTACAATCGACCAAAAGCCCCCAAAATAGTTTTGGTTGGATTTATGACCTTCCCGTTCTTTTTCATTGTGTCTTTGTCTTTTGGCATAGCAGACGAGCGGGAAATTTTCCCCAGATGTTGTCCATAATTTCTCCCTTTTCTTGTCTAGAATATTATTTTAATGGAGACATTGACAAGATCTGTAGCTTCTCCGAAGCCCTCTTTTTATATTAATTTCCTTGCCTTTTTTGCTGGAAAGGGATCAAAACCCATAAAATCCTTTGGCACTGCACTCCAGCTCCATCATCTACAACCCTTGAGAAGAAGAACAAGAATGATGGTTGTTGGCGGTGACTTCCCTGCGCAGATTCTACAGTAGGGTTTCTAGTGGCGACTCAGGCTGCACAATTTTCAACAGCCAAGGCCTCTGGGAAGATCACGCTTCTTGCAGAGCTTCAAAGTCTGTCTATCCAACGACTAAAGAAAAATTGGTGGCGGTCGTAGCAGAGGCAGTGAAAAACAAGCAGAAGATCAAGGTTTTAGGTCCATGGGTGCACAGAAAACTAGGGCCCTCAATGAATCGATAAATCAATGAATAAACAAATTTATTTTTACTAGTAAGAATTTAGTTTAATTTATTTACATGTGTAAATTTTAATATTTAAAATTATTTACATTTGCTATCACTTCACATTATCTACATAAATTTTATTTATAAAATATGGGTAAGTTATTCCTTACACTCACCTCTCAAAGCCTAGTTTTCTCTTTAATTTGAAACTTTAATCATTTGTAAACTCAATAATATTAAATGTAATTATATTATATATTTTAATGTATATTATTTAAAAATTATTTCACATTAATTATATTATAGGATATTTATATTTATGATTGTATATTCAATTGTAAAATATATTCTATAATTCTATAATTATTTTAAAAATAAATTTACATTCTATTGAATACAACAAAAAAAGATATTGAGGTTTTTGTTAAGAATTCTATGAGCCTAAATAATATATATGTAGGTAAAGGGTTTATTTATTGCCCATGTGTTTCAATAACCATTCATTAGAGTTTTCTAATAAAAAGCCCATTGATAAATCATCAAGTGGGCCAATAGTTGTTCATTGGTATACCCAAAAGTTGAAAAAAATTAGACTAATTATGCAACTTTATTAGTATGGGGAAATGGAGAATTTATGTATCAGACATAAACTTAATGACCACTTTTTAACCCTTGCATGCATAATAAACTAGACAATGTTAGGTATAGATACATTAAAAAAAACTATAAAATCCCATACAAATAACTCAATAATGTATTGTGTAAAGTCACTCAAGACACACCCAATCTTTTCACATGAATAACTTATACAATGTAAGGTGTAGATTTATTTCAATATGAAGTATGATTTCTTTCCAAGAACACCAAAAATACTCACAAAGTTCTAGAGCCTTAATAACTCAAGATGAAATCCTCTGAAGTCAAATTTATTATATAACAAAATTAGGCTTCAAAAACATAGATAGTACAAAGTACACATCCATGGGGCCCTTGCTCAAAGATCCCTTATTTTCTTAATGGCTAGATAATAGAAAACTATTATGTATATCCCACTAAATAGAGTTGTATAAAAAAATGTTATGTATATGAATAGCATGTCAAGTGTAAATCAAAAGTAGACAAGTTGTGTATAATAATAGAGTCCCTGATAAACCCTCTTGGTAATAGAAATAACATTGCTGAGAAAAAAAAAGGGGACACAAGGGGGCCAAAAATACAATTTGAAATCCTGTAAAACCAAGTGCTAAATATGTCACCCCCATCAAATAAGAAATACCTATAATCACATATGGGCTAGGCACATCTACCTTCGCAATGAAAAATAATGATATAATTATTGTTGGAAAGATTGCTACAATGTAGAAAATTGCTATTTTGTCATTGATGTCAAACCTTAACTGGTGAGACTATTGTTGTATGTTTGAGTACCATATCTATTGATTGATGAAGATTTGAAGAATATGATAACAAGAAGACCAAGGAAATGGTTGAGTTATG
>MU226254.1:2896869-2929290 GCA_018584345.1 Thuja plicata
GGAGTTATCTCTTTGAAGATAAATGAATATTTAATTCATTTATTTAATAATTATTTTCAACATGTGAGATAATTGAATTCTTTTTGATTAAGAATTGCTTTATTTGATGAAATTAAATTAATTTAATAGGAAGAATTTAATTAGTAAGTTTAAATATTTAAATTTAAACTATAGGAAATTGAGTTTAATTAATTAATTAATGGTAATTAATCAATTAAAGCTTAATTAATTAAATAAAATTAATTATTTAATTAATTTTGAGAATTTGATTAGATGATTTGGGGAATGAATTTAGAAGAAAATAGATGATTAATTAATGATTAAAAAATCATTAATTAATAGATGAAAATTAGTATTTTTAATGTAAAGTCGCAAGCCTGTCCATTTTAGGGTGTCTACAGTAACAAACATAGAAACCCTCACAATCACACACTCCCACGAAAAAAGTAGTGGAGCAACCTTAAAAATGACTACAATTTTATTCTCAGACATGAACCCATGATTTTGCAACTAGAACCCATGTGTGAGAAGAGAAATGAATAACTCCAAAAATATAAATGTATAAGAGATATACAATCAAGTAAACTGTCTGATAGAAACTGTCTTTGCTTGGTCAGTTCCAATGAAGTAACATAATCACAAACTCTACTCTACATCCAACAGACTTCACACAAACAAGCTCACAGCTTCCACACTTCACTGTCTCTTCCACACTCATTCAATAAGAAAAGCTCTCTCCTATATAGCCTATTACAATAATCAATTAGGTTAGCCAATTATGATTTCCAAATGTAAAAATAATTACATAACCCCTTGCTAAGATACAAATGGTACCTATAACAAGTAAACATCAATTACAATTCATCAAATTTAATCCAAGATTTGTAATCCATGCTCGCAATTCATAATACACACTTCATATCTAAAGTCGGCCCCAAATAGGTCTCCTTTAGAACACATGCCACAAATGACATCACCAAGATTCCTATGACCTGAGAAACATAAAAAGCCTTCCTTAACATGTCTTCTTCCATCCCTTAAGCTCGCATAACCTAAATCCACGTCGCACGTAAGTTATCCTCAAAACATAGAGACTAACTTTGTCAAAGATCACTGTCAATGTCCAGTATCCAGGCTTCACTAAAACATATGTAACTCATCCAATAGACAATATTAATCCATGTGACCTTAGACATAATATTACAACATATCTCTGTACACATCACCATCTTCTATCATTCTGAATCAATCGTACAATACCCATACACTTCTGTCACTCATCAAGCAACAATAATAACTAGTATGTTTTGCCTCCATATAAACATATGTTGAAATTAGTGAAAAAATATGAATGCCAACAACAACATCAGAAACCAATTCCAACAATCTCCCTCTTTGGAATTGATGGAAACATATGGGAAAATCCATCGACCCAAAAGTATTTTATCAATACAATCTTCTCAATACCCTCAACACAAATCTCCCTAAAATAGTAGGGATTTTGGTGCAGGAGCACCCACTGCAAAAACATGAAGACCTCATCTCTTTGTGACTCCTAGGGGGTCTTGAGGATGCCTAAGTCCTAGGGTTTCATTTTAGTCCCTTGACCCAATTGTAAGGCCTGGTTCCAAGATTTGGCATTCATAAGCCACTTGGTCAACCATTGGTCAAAGGGTCTGTAAAGTCTAGGATTTGGGTTGTTTAGTGTTTTTAGGTTGTGTTAATTCAATAAGGAACCTTAGGTTCACTTTCTGCAATAAGTTTGCACCTTTAGTGCAATTTTGTAAATGTTGTCAAAAGTTGTCAAGCAACTTTTTGACAACATTGCAACTTTGTGTTTGTAAAGTCTTAATGACTTCCCCAATAGGCATATGTTTTGAAATGTAGTTGTAACCATTGGGGAAATATTTCATATCCCTTTTAGGTGGGTGGAAAGCACAATGATGTAATTTTTGTTTTTTGAATCAATAAAAATTATTGATTTTCCTGCAACAGTAAATTTGCAACTCCATGCACGGATCTGTACGGTCAAGTTAAGGGGCAAATTCAATTGGAAAGTAAGAAGTAGTGATTCACTTTCATTTTTATTTTGGTTTGAATTATTGAAGTGCTGTGGATTGAAAGTTAGTGAATTATCTTTGTGCACTGGTTTGAAACCCTCCTGAACTAGGGTTTCCATTGTAATTTTAGTTTTTCTCTCATGTCCACCCTTGTAAAATTCTAATCCTTGGTGGAATGAGAGATTGGTATGTTGCCTTGATGTTTTTGGAGTTTTCTTGTGGGGAAACAAGTGTTGGTTCATGTTTCAGATGAATTAGGGTTAGCATCTCTATGTGGCGACTAGAGACTAGAATGGTGAAACAATGACAGTCATGCTTTTGGTGTTGAATCAAACTTTGCAAATGATCTTGGAGTAGTTTGGGACCATGCCAAGTGCATTAAAACCTTTGGTTTTATCCTTCCATCATTATTTGGGGTACTTTCTTCATTAAAAGTGACCTAATTGCCAATTAGGCCTGTTTGACCCTATTGTGGTTGAGTCTGTTCTTTTCAGCTTCATAACCCTTGGCTTTGGGGTTTGGTATTACTCCATAAAGGATACTTAGAAATGTGCTTAGTTCCTTGGGTCTAGAGTAAAGTTTTGGAGTGATGCCCCTTTAACCTTGTGATTAGGGCTACTAGAAATTGAAGGCTTGTTTATGGAATAGTCACCTTAAGGATACCTTGAACTTCCTTAATGTTTGGAACATGTCCTATTGGACCTAAAAATACCTTTTACAACTTGGTTCAACCCCTGCAGCTAGATTTTTATCTTAGCCTTATGAATCAATCAGACATTGGTTGCATAAGGAGTAGTATAGTTGTAATGCATCACACATCTTGAACTAAGTATTGTGTTCATGTTAAGATGTTGTTAGGAGTTTTGTGAAAGTGTTATGACCCTTTTGAAAGGTTCAAGTCTAGGTTTGGTGTGTTGATGTGTGTGAAGAACCCCTTTTAGAAGGTTTTGAAGGCCAAAGTGTCCTCCTTCCTTGTTATACCCTAGCACTTGCATCAGATTTTCTCATAGAATCTCTCCCCCTTTGACAACAATGGAAAAGTGTGTCATAACTCTTCTTCTTTCCTCTACAAGGTATATATTTTTTAAATCTTCATGTCTCCAACAACCAAGTGCAAAATCACCCAAATATGTTCTATAATGTTCCTACGATCACTCCCCCTAAGGAGTAGATCCATACATCAAGTCCAAAAATGATATAGCTCTGAAAGCCACTAGACTGATGCATTTCTGCATCAATTTAGTTCTCGCAAGGAGGGAATTACACCCCAAGCATACCTTTGAGATACTCAAAGGCATCCTTTGGAAAAGGTTTTGTAAATATATATGCTATATGTTCCTTTGTGTTGATACACTCCCATCTAATCTCCTTATTTGTTACCTTGTCTCTCAAGAAATGATACTTAATAAAAATATGTTTAGTCTTTGAATGCATTACTGTATTCTTTGACATGTTCATTGTGCTAGTGTTATCACAATGGATAACCACTAGCTCATCAAAATTTATCCCAATGTCCTTCAACATTTGTTTCATCCAAACATATGTGTGCAATTTATAGCAGCAACAATATACTCATATTTAGTAGTAGACTGGGCTATACAATCGTGCTTTTTACTCAACCAAGAAACCAATATTTTCCCAAGAAATAATACACCACCACTTGTACATTTTATGTCATCAATATTTCCTGCCCAATCAACATTAGTATAAGCATGTAAATCAAAATCATCATATTTCTTAAATACCATAAGCCATAATCCAGTGTTCCTTTCAGATATCTAAATATTCTTTTCACAACAACAAGGTGTGTCTCTTTAGGATCTGCTTGATATCTTGCCACAATTCCAACTGCATTAGCAATATTTGGTATGGTGTGAGTCAGATATTGTAAGCCTCTAATCATAGATCTGTACTTTTTCTAAAAAACACTTTGAGATTCATCAGTAGTAGTAATCTTGTAAACAGTAACCATAAGTGTTCCAATAGGTTTAAAATATTCCATTCCAAACTTTTTCAACATTTCTTTAAGATACTTTATCTGAGAAATAAAAATATCACTCTTCTTTTGATTAATTTGCAATCCAAGGAAAAATTTCATCTCACCAATCATTGACATCTCAAATTCATTTTCCATTTCTTTAGAGAAATTTTTACTCATTACATCATTTCCTCCAAAAATGATATCATCAACAAAAACTTCTACTATTAGAATTCTATCTTCACTAGTTCTTAAGTACAAATTGTTGTCTGCATTACCTTTTTTGAATCCAAAATGAAGTAGATACCTGTCCAATCTTGCATACCATGCTCTTGGTTCTTGTTCCAGTCCATACAAAGCTTTCTTCAACTTGCAAACCATGTCCTCAACTTTTGTTAAAGGAAATCCATTAGGTTATTCAATATATACTTCCTCTTCTAGATCTCCATTCAAAAATACAGATTTCACATCCATCTGATATACTTTGAAGTCTTTGTGTGCAGTATAAGAAAGAAATAATCTAATATCCTCAAGCCTAGAAAAATGAGAATTTTTTTCTTCAAAGTCTATACCTTCTTGTTGCGAGTAGTCTTTACAAACCAATCTTGCCTTATTTCTTACAACCATTCCCTCTTCATTCATCTTATTTCTGAAAACCCACTTAGTTCCTATAACATTCTTATCTTTGGGTCTAGGAACTAGTTCCCAATTGTTATTTTTCTCTATTTTTTCCAATTCTTCATGCATATCCTTAGTCCAAGATTCATCTCTACATGCCTCAGCAGTAGATTTTGGTTCAAATTGAGAAATCAAACAAATTTCATCTCTTAATCTCGATCTTATCATCATTCCTCTATTTTCAGCTCCAATAATTTAATCTTCAAGATGGTTTTTCTTAACATACCTCAGAGTCTTAGAAATTTTAGTAGGATCATTTGAGTCATCTTGAAATACCTCGATCTCAGAGTCAGTCTCAAAAGGTTCTTCTTGGTCTGTAGTAACCTCCTTGATTTTTGTAGTCTAGTTGCAGTCATATATTCTTTCCTGAATATGGAACTTTTCATCTATCCTCACATTATCACTTTTAATCATCTTTCTCAACCTTAGATTGAAGCTTTTATAAGATTTTATTTTAGTGTAATAACCAAGTAAGATCCCTTCATCACTTCTAGCATCAAAATTTCCTATCTCATCATCTCTTTTAATATAGAATTTACTACCAAACATTTTAAAATATTTCATAGTAGGAGTATGATTAAACCATAGTTCATAAGGAGTCATACTTGCACCTTCTTTGATATGAATTCTATTCAAAGGATACACAAAAGTACCAACAACTTCTCTCCAATGAACATGTGATACATTTCCTTCCAGCAACATCTAATATTGTTTTGTTTCTTCACTCTGCTATCCCATCCTGTTGTGATGTCCTAGGAGCATATGTTTGTCTTTATATTTCATGCTCTTCGTATTAGGTACTGAAAAAATCTGAAGTAAACTCTTTACCTCTATCTGATCTCAAACATTTTATCTTTAAGTTTGATTCATTCTCAACTTTTTCTTTGAATATCTTAAATTTTTTAAACGCCTCTGATTTCTCTGTTATATATGTAACCCACATCATCCTAGAAAATTCATCAAAAAAAAGTATAAAAGACCTTTCACCATAGTAAGATCTTGTTCTTGTAGGACCACACATGTCTGTATGCACTAGATCTAACATCCCTTTTGCTGAGTAATATTTTATTTTAAATATGCTTCTAGTCTTCTTCCCTATTACACATTCTCTACACATGGTGTTAGATGATTTCACAATCTTTAGTAGATCTCTAACTGCATTAGTCATACTTGCCTTCACAATATTATCATAATTCACATGACAAAATCCTCTATGACATAACCAACTATCATCAACCTTCACAATAAAATAGGAAGCCTCAGATGTATTTAATTCAAATACATTACCTCTAGATTTAGTACTAGATGTGATCAAGTCTCTTGACTTACTTCTAATAGAGCATTTCCCATCAATGAATTTCAATTGATAAACTTTGTCCACTAACTATCCAACACTCAACAAATTATTCTTAAGTCCATCAACAAGTAATACATTGTTAGTCTTGGTCTTTCAGTCCAGAGAAATAAATCCAACTCTAATGATAAGCTTAGGATTATTGTCATCAAATCTCACAACACCACCATCATACTTGGTTAGTTTAACAAATTTATTTCTATCTCCAGTCATATGGTGTGAACACCCACTGTCTATGACCCATTCATATTTATTTTCAACATGTGACACTAAGGCTCTTTCTTCATGAATAGGTTTATCATCCTTGATAGCAATAAATCTAGTCTCATCATAATCAATAGAATCATCATCTAGAACACCTTCACTACAATAGTAATATTCCTTATCCTTGGAATACTTAGGTTTATAAAAATTAGATTTATGCTTTGGAACCCTTGTAGGATATCTAGATGCAAAATGACCTATCTTATTGCATGAAAAACATTTCAGAGGCATCTTGCCTTCAAATTTACCCTTACCTCTCTTTTATTTTCTAGTGATCAAGGCCACAATTTCATATAACTTTATTTCTTCTTGCTGTATCTATTCCCAGTCATCAGCATATTCACCAAGCTCTTCTCTCAAGTCACTACTGTTGGTGCTCGTAATTCCTGATAAAGTCTTTTTATTTTAATGCACAATTGCCTTGAATGTTTTCTCAACTTTAGGTAATGAATATCCCAACTATGTGGCCTCAAAAGTAGTTAATTTTGTAATCAACATCTCTCTATTAAAGTTAGTTGTCAAAGGTATGATCTCTTCTATAGCTTGCACTTTAGTTTTTTAAACAGGTGTCAAAGATATGTGAATTTTTGCAATCACTTCTTCCTCACTGTATGTGCCTCTAGAGTTTCTGATCCCAATAAAAACCTCAGTATTTCTTTGTACATATGCTCTAATATTTCACCATCTTTCATTTTTCAGATTTTCCATCCTTGTCTTCCAGTTCTATAACTTTTCATTCTTAGTAAACTTATCTCCTTCATAAAGTGCTTCCAATCTTGTCCAAATTTTATGTGTAGAATCCAAATCTTTAACCTCTGTGAATTCACCTTCAGAGAATGCACTAATCAATGCTTCTCTTGTGACCATGTTATATGAAAATATCTTCTTTTCTTCATCAGTAGCTTTATCTAGTTCATCCTCAGCCTTCATCTATACATCCTTCTTTTTATCATCCAATAGTTGATTCCCCAGCATAGAAAATGTGTTCTCATCTTGTTCTTCCATCTTTCAAAGTTTTTAGGATCAAACTTTGCACTATCCTTCCTATTGAATGTCATCTGCAGGATCACCTCAAGTTGTTAAGATTTATCTCTAAGGACCAGTAGCTATGATACCAATTGTTAGGAATAATATTCCACCAACACAATTGAGAGGCAGGGGGGGTGGGTGAATCAGTTGTGAGACAAATTATTAAACATTAAACTTTATACATCAAAAATTTAATGCAAATAATAACACAATAAATGCCAACATAATAACACAATCCTTTGTTGTCGAGGAAGCACTATTAAATGTAAAACCCCAATTGGGATTAGCACCCAAAAATGATATACTGAGAGTATAGTATCCCTGTTAAAAGTTTTATCCTTGTTATGATCTTACTGATGCATTACAGTACACAGTCCATGTTAAAGGAAAAACCTTGTTAGGAGTCAAGAGTAACAGTGGGCTCACTACCTAGGCACACTACCTAAAGAAGGTTAAATCCACCTTTAGGACTTACATTCTGAAATATAAATGTATAAGAGATATACAATCCAATGAAATGTCTGATAGAAACTGTCTTTGCTTGGTCATTTCTAATGAAGTAACATAATCACAACCTATTCTCTACATCCAGCAGACTTCGCACAAACAAGCTCGTAGCTTCCACACTTTTTTGTCTCTTCCACATTCATTCAAGAAGAAAATCTCTCTCATGTATACCCTATTACAATAATCAATTAGGTCAGCCAATTAGGTTTCCCCAATATACAAATAATTATATAACCCCTTGCAAAGATATACACGGTACCTATAAAAAGTTAACATCAATTAGAATTCATCAAATATAATCCAAGATCTGTAATCCACGCTCGCAATCCATAATACACGCTTCATATATGAAGTTGACCCTAAATAGGTCTCTGTACGCATGGATCAAAATCTATAACTCTCAATTACGAGGGGGTTAGTAGCACCAATTTGCAATGGGGGAAATTAATAAAATAACTACTAAATAATGAAACTACGAATCAATAAAATAACAAGCGATAAAGGAGGTACACAAATGAAGGAAAACAAAAAATGCTTGAATATTGTATTGTCTCTCTCTCTCTCTACTCTTTCTGAAATGTTGTTTGTGTGATGCTTAGTATTAGTGTGGGCATCGTCTATGTCTTGGGAGCATCGAGAATATGATATCGAATGTGTGTGATCACAAGATGCCTTGATGCTTGAACCAATCTGACAAAGTAATGACACACGTGAGCTTGAAATCTGGGATCCTTCAAATGGTTATGAAGGGTTTATTATATAGAAAATGAGAATGATACGAATGGTTGAGATCAATCCCAGAGATAGGATGATGAACGATTGAGATCAAAGAGAACTGGAGAAGCCATCAGTAAACTCCACCTCTCCAACTAGGAGAGAGGAGATAGAGTTTGGTTAACTGAAGAGCTAATTTTGAGTTACCTTTAGAACTAAAGAGGTAATTTGGAGTTACCTTTTTGAACTAAAGAGGTGGGTGGAGAAACCCATGTAATCAGAAATTTGATTAAGAGTTATCTTTTTGAACACCAATAAAGGATTTAATTGAATATTTAATTCATTTTTATAATTAAAGTATTCAACATGTGAGACAATTGAATTATTTTTGGATTAAAAATTGAATTGTTGAATGAAATTAAATTAATTAAATTAGAATAATTAATTAATAAGTTTAAATATTTGAATTTAAACTTTAGGAAATTGAATTTAATTATTTAATAGAGATTAATCAATTAAGGTTAATTAATTAAATAAAATTAATTATTTAATTAATTTTGGGGATTCAATTAGATGATTTTGAGAATGGATTTAGAAGGAAATAGATGATTCATTAATGATTAAAAATTTATTAATTAATAGATGAAAATTAGTGTTTTTAATGTAAATTCACAAGTCTGTCCATTTTAGGGTGTTTACATTTGCCCCTCTTTGATGCATTATGGCTTGTTGCAGTGTGTCAAAAATTCTCTATTTTGATCCTACCCTAGCTTGCCCTGACGATAGTAGGTGTATTTATGCCCCCTCAACAAATTTGAGCGAAAAGTCCCAACATGAGCATTAATTTGTTGAAACTGCAAATTGTTAATCTGGGTATCTGACCGATTTTGAAAATTGTTGAATATGCTCCTGATACAGGCTGTTAAAGTTTTCGGGGCTCGACACGATAATTTTGAGGTCCTGGAGGGATTGGGGTTTTTCTAAACCCTTATAAATATCTTGGAGAGCCATTCATTTGTCACTTTGCACTCTTGGAGCTCTGTATCATCGGGTGAGTCTATCTTTTAGATTCTTTTCTTTATGTGCTATTTATTGAGCTATGGCGGGTATTCCTGGAGTCATGCACATGTCTGATTGGGTCCAGACATTTCATCATCCAGCTGGCATAGGACGTGTGGTGAGTTGCTCTGTCCTTTTGTCATTAATGCTTGCATTTATTGCATTTGAAGAATGTTTCTTTTTTGGAATTTTGCATACCTTGCCGCAATAGGCCACAATGGTGGTTTGTGTGCCGCAATTGCCGATTGCATCTTGCAATCGATAAATGTTTCGCAAATGTCGGGGTTATTATTACATTTTCCAGAAAAATAACGCAATTGCCTGGTGAATGCTGTAATCATTATAAATGTGCCGCATTTATCTTAAGAATGCCACAATCACTCTGTTTGTACTTTTATCTTGCATTTTTATTTATCTGATACTCTTGTTTCTGACCTGATACTGATGATAGGTTTTTATAATTTTTTGCATTTCATCAAGGCTATTCTGCGTTTCCGAGAGTCTAGACCTACTGGGTTAGTATTGCATTTCTAGTTTTCTAAGGCAGAGAGAGATGTATTGAGACAGATAGGTTTATATTGGATTTGTTACATGCCTGAGATCATGACCAATAGGGGTCTGATCTCTTCTCTCTTAGAGAGATGACATCCAGATATGTGCACTTTTTGATTGCTGACTGGAGAGTGTATGGTCACTTTGGAGGATTTTTATCACATCCTTCAGATTCCTATTCAGGGCGCCCTTTTAGAGTATGATCGTGGCCCTGGTATTACTGCTTTGTCTGAGCTATCTGGTCTTCCTGAGGATCAGCTTGGTATGTCTGACCCTTATGATATCCCACATGCTAGGTTTGGCATGGGTTTAGATAGGTTGTCAAATCTGTTAGGTAGTTTGATATGTGGGATCTTGTGTCCTGATCGTCGCTAGCATGTCTTTTCTGTTGGTTTTGGTGTTGTGCTACAGGGTATGGTTAGAGACCATACTCTATATGCTTGGGGTCTCTATTTTTTGGCCCATATGTAATTTCACATGTTTTATGTGGCTTACCTTGGTGGTAAGTCTCTTGGATGTGGAGTGACTCTCCTGCAGATATGGGCATGGGAGCATATTGCGGTGTGTAGGCCCATAGGCACCCACGATCTTCCTCTGGGGAGACCTTATGGGAGCATATTGCTATTGTGCAGTCCCATATGGGACATTTGATGTATTGGCGGCAGAAGCTAGATATGCTGTCGTACTTCATTTGGAGGCCTTAAAGGGATTGTCCTATTTTGGATGGGGAGGATGCACACCTTACCTTCTATCAACAGAGGAGGTTTCTGGTTGGGCACATTAGCCGCCATGTTCATATGATATATTTCTACAACACCAATATGGTGTTGCGATAGTTTGGCGAGAGACATGATGTCTGATTCATATGCTTAATTTTCTCAGTGATCGAGGGATATCACTCTTTGGGGTGTCGTTATCTCTTTGGATGCTGCTAGGACAAAGTTCATCAGATTGCTTCCTATTGCCTGGAAGTGGCGATCAACCACTATGGATGCATGTATATGTTTTGATTTTCCCTTGCTTGATGTTGTCTCTTTGTTCATTTATTTTTAGATATAGCTATCTTTTGATTAGTCTTTTATGCTTATCATCCATATGGTACTGATGTGTGAACTTGTTTTCTTTGCAGGCACTACTCCATAGTATGATGCATGGTGGTAGCAGTCTCATCCTATTTATTTGAAAAATGTGTCTCTCCTTGTTGTTGGTACCATCATGAGGAGGCCTCGGCAGAGACAGAGATGAGGGAGAGATGGAGGTAGGGATGAAGAGAGGGATGGAGGACGAGATGGTGGGAGGGTTGGAGGTAGGGATGGTGGCTGAGATGGAGGATGGGGGAGAGATGGGGGCTGAGATAGAGGACGGGGATGATCTTGGGCATGGTGGNCTAGGGGGTCATGGTGTCAGCAGGCTGGTTGGGTTGTCTATCATTTTAGAAGAGGATGAGGATATAGAAGAGGAGGCACCTCACTTGGTCTGGAGAGTGCATCCTCACACTACTACTATGTTGGGAGAGAGGGCGGAGGAGAGGGTAGTGGTGGAGGATGTAGAGATTGCTGATATAGATGTTGAGGAGTTAGGCTCTAGCTCATCTATAAGGAGCAACAGTACTAGAAGAAGTACTAGTGACATTGAGAGTAGTGAGGATTCATGGGTTGTTCATGGAGCAGAGGGTTTGGGAGGTAGTGATGAGGAGGGGGAGATGGATGTTGCTATGGGTGGGAGGGATGATGATCCATTTGAGATGCAGAGATTGACACAATAGATATCTGATCTGCAGGCTAGGTTATCAGCTTCTGATGCACGTACTTCTAATTTGGAGATTAGGGTTACAACAACAGAGGCCAAGGCTACTACAACAAAGGAGAGAGAGAGAAATTCTCACTCAGAGGTTAGAGCCTTCATTAATGGTGTACATGATGTGTCTCACCAGGAGGTGCTAGATCGGTTCTGGAGATCTGGGTGTGAGGCCCAAAGAGAGATTGAGTACTAGCGACACCATTATGAGGGCACTGTTCTGTTAGCACAATGATTATCAAGCTATACAGCTTCACAAAGATTGAGTAGGGCTCAAAGATCCTAGAGTAGTGGTATTGGAGCTCCTGTTCTACAATAGAGGACTGCACCTGATATGCCACCCCCCCATGCACCTGGCGGTGAGGGTGGTGGTAGTTCATGTTGTCTCTGATGAATTTTATCATTTTGTATCATGCTATACCATTTTTTGTAGTGATGTACCACTGATTTATCTAATGTTGTACCTATTATTGTATCTTTTACATACTAATATTTATGACATTTGTATCGATCACCCTCTTTTGTTCTAACTTGCAACTGTTTATTGTACTCAGATATTGATATTTATATGAGATGTAGCTATTGATTCTATATGATGTGCATTGGTTTAATTTCTATATGTATGGTTGTACATGATGATGCTTATGTGGTGAAATTCTTATGCAATGTGATTCTAATATGCAAACTCTTATATGTATGTATTTTTTCCTATGATACTCACATATGTATGCAGGATGGTGCTTATGAAATGCATGTTTAAAATGGGATGTTTTATGGATGCATTTGATTATGATTACTATGTATACAGACGCTGTATTTTCTTTTGTTTTTTAATGCACATAAATGGATGAATGTAATCTACTATGCACAAAATATCTGAGTAATGCATGTGTTAGTTTAGAAGAAAGTCAATGGAAAATTTTCTCTGGGACTGATTGATAGAAAGGATGGGTGATGATTGATAGAAAGGATGGGTGACCCAAGTCGGTGCCGTGTTTCCAATTTTGTTCATCATTGCATCTTATTATGAAAATCTGAAGAGCATCCAATGCACCCAGATATTTCTCATCTAAATACTGCTATGACCTCTTGATAACCCGAAGGAGTAGAGAGATTGAATAGAAAGAGAACTAAGTGCACCCATATATTGACCATTTGGATATAGACATGTTCCCTGTTTTGAAAAGAAAGAGATCCAAATGCACTCAGATATTGACCATCTAGATATCGCTATGATCTCCGATTTGAAAATAAAGAGAGCTAAATGCACGCAGATATTGACCATCTAGATACCTCCATGCTCTCTGATCAATCCAAAAAAAGAAAAAAAAAACCAAGATAGAAATTCAATGCACCCAGATATCAGACCATCTGGATACCGCTATGATCTCTTGATTTTGAAATGAAAGTTATAACCAAGTTAGAAATCCAATGTACCTAGAGCTCAGACTATCTGGATACTGCTATGATTCTATTGGTAACAAAAAAGAAGATAAAAGAAACAAAGGATTGTCCAAATATTTCCCAGGTTTAAGCTCAGATCATAGAACTACGTAGCTGCCAGATAAGTGACAATGCCTACCACATTTATCCCAAATCATCATTTCCCCATAATCAAAATGAAACATTCCACAAACAATAATCAAAGAAAATAAGGTCATGATCTATCATAGCTACTCTCCTCACTTGGTGGATGCTGGAGTAGTATAAGAACATAACAACGAAAGATAGACTATCATCTGACCTAGTAAAATGTTTATTGTTCCTTGATTCAACTTGATTCTCTTGATTGGCTTGATTGTGTCTAGTTTCAGTAATAAATGACTCATATAAGACTGATCTTTCTAGTTTTGAGCATATCCATCACTGTGTAAGATGATTGATTTGATTTGTTTGATTGATTGAATTTTATTTTTTTGGATAGCTGATCAAGCTATGTCAAATGGGCCTAATGCTGATTTGCAAAGCTCATGGTTTTGGCATTGATTGATTGGCTTGGTCGCTAGTTTTCTTGCTGATAGATTTGATAGCTGATAAAGCTATGTCATATGGGCCCAGTGCTGATTCGCAAAGCTCATGGTTTTGACATTTGATTCATTTGGCTTGATCACCCTTTACTTTTTTTGATCACCGAGCTGGTTTTTATTACTTTGAGATTTTGCAAATTTTTGATTGTTTTTTGATGAAGATTGATTTTTTCAAGACATTTTAATCTTTTTAGGATTTTGATGAGTTTTTTAGATTTTTTAGGGATTTTTTCAGGACATTTAGAGTTTCCCCCTAGTTTGGTGGACCAGTACTAACCATGGATAAGTGTTGGTGCTTAGAGGGGATTGTGCTTTTGAAAATATCTTGTGTATCCAATCTTGCATGCGAAGTTCTTGAGCTTTGTTCTTTGTCATTGATGGTGAAGCTGGATTTGAACATTTGGCAGCTGTTTGCTAGGTTTTCACCAAGGTACTTGCCCAATAGCACCCATTTGCCAGGTTTTCACTAAGAGAGTGATTCTATTTCTCTTTACTTATTTCTTTTTTTTGATTTTTTGTTGTTGTTGCCAAGGCACCTGTTTGCCAGGTTTTCACTAAGGTAACCTTTTGTCTTTTTTGATTTTTTTGGTATTTCCTAGATAGTAGATAAATGCTTTATCCTTGATTCCTTAGCATAGAAGCTCTTGAGGTGCATGCTGTTGATGTATCCTAGGAGCTGATCTCCTTCTGGTGTTTCCAGGATGTATGCCCCACTATTACAAGATGTGACAATGACATAAGGTCCTAGCCAGTTAGGCTCAAAATTTCCAGGCTTCACTCTCTCTACTTAGTTCTTTTGATTCTCCATAAGGACAAGGTCTCCTACCTCAAAGGTTCATGGCCTTAGCTTCTTGTGATAGTTCCTTCTAAGGCGATTCTAATAGCCTCATAAGTAGTTGAGAGCATTTTGTCTTCTTTCGTCTAGTAGTTCTAGTTCACTGAGCCTTGCTACTCTATAGTCTTCATCTAAAATAAGGTTCTTCAATGATATTCTCAAGGATGGGATTTCCACTTTGAGGGGTAAGACCACCTCTGATCCATATGCTAACGAGAAAGGAGTGTCTCCTTTATGTTTTCTCACACTAGTTTTGTATTCCCATAGTGCTGGACTAAGCTGCAAATACCAGTCTTGCCCTGATTCATTGACTGTTTTCTTCAAAATCTTTAGTATAGTTTTATTTGTTGCTTCAGCTTGACCATTTCCTTGTGGATAGAAGGAAGAGAAACCTTGTTTTATTTGGAACTATTCACAAAGATCTTCTACATCTCAATTTTGGAAGGGTGTACCATGATTTGTTAGGATGGTAGAGGAATTCCATACTGACAGATTATTTTGTTGAGTATGAACATGGAGATTTGTTTTCCAATAATGTATGTGAGAGGAATGGCTTCCACCCATTTAGTGAAGTACTCTATTGCTGCAATGATGTACTTATGTCCACTAGATGAGGTTGGTGTAATCTTACCCACTAGGTCAAATCCCCACATAGTAAACAACCATGGTGAAGTGATGGGATTGAGTTCTTGGGCTGGTGCATGGATGAGGTCTCCATGAATCTGACATTGTCTACACCTTTGTACATACTTGTTGGCATCTATCTCTATTGTGGGTCATTAGTATCATATTCTAATGATCTTCTTAGCTAAGTTATTGCCACCTGTGTGGGCACCACAAATTCCTTCATGTACCTCGTACAAGGCTCTCTGAGATTCCGTGGAAGTGAGACATCATAAAATAATTCCATCTAGACTTCTTCTATATAGAGTATTAGAGAGAAGGGTGTACCTAGAGGCTTGATGGATGAGGGAATTATTTTGGTTCCTAGACAAGTCAGGAGGTAAGGCACTACTTTGGAGGTATTGTACATGTCATGGTACCATGGGGTTTCAGGACCAACAAGGACACATGCTGATTCTGTGATTGGTGCTTGATGTGCTGATATCATGAGTTGTTCTACCAGAAACTGGAATCTAGTTTCGTTGCTTAGCATATCGATCAAGGATACTATGGTAGCCATTGCATCTGATGCTTTGTTTTGAGCTCTTGGTACTTGTTCAAATATAATGTAATGGAATTTAGCGTGCAACCTGTCCATCTTCTCTCTGTATGGGATTAGCTTCTCATCTTTTGTCATATAGTCATTGTTTGCTTGGATAATGACCAACTACGAATCTCCATAGACCTTGAGGTTCTTGATTCTCCATTGTATTGTCGTGTTTACTCTGATAACTAGAGCTTCATACTCGACGATAATGTTTGTGCATGGAAAGTTGAGTATGAAATATTTGGGAATCACACCATTATTTGGAGTTATGAGTACTATCCCTACTCTTGCACCATGGTTTGTGCATGATCCATCAAAGTATTGTTTCCATATCTCTATTTCTGGTTGGAGTGTAATAATAGACTCATCTAGAAATTCGGATATGATAGGCTGATGATCCTGAATGGGTGCCTCTGTTAGTTGATCCGCAATCACTTTCTCTTTGATAACTTTTTTGTCTATGTACTCTATGTAAAATTCACTTAGGATCATCATCTACTTCATGATTTGTCTGGTGAGTGCTTATTTTCTTAGTAGATACTTCAGGGGATCAATGTGTGCTATCAGCTTGGTTTGATGGCTCAACATGTATTGCCTTAGCTTTTGGGAAGTAAAGACCACTGCTAGACATGACTTTTCAATTGGTGAATAGTTGAGCTCATAACCTACCAAGGTTCTGCTGAGATACTATACAACTCTCTCCTTTCCTTCGTCATCATGTTGTGCTAAGAGCACTCCTAATGCTGACTCAGTTACTAAGATGTATAGAAGTAATGGTCTGCCTTAGACGGGTGACACTAATATGGGAGACTTCAGTAGATATTCTTTGAATATTTGGAATGCTTGCTCGCATTGTTCTGTCCATATGAATATTACAACCTTGGGTAGTAGATGCTGGAATGGATGGCACTTGTCTAATAGTTGTGATATCAAGCGCCTAATGGATTGAATCTTGCCTGATAAACCCCTTAGTTTCCTTAGGTTAGTCGGTGGTGGCATGTCCAGTATTGCTTTGACTTTCTCTGGGTCTACCTCTATGCCTCGATGTGACACAATGAATCCCAATGGCTTCCATGTGGTGACCCCAACTGCACAATTTTTTGGATTTAATCAGACCTTGTAATATTACATCCTGTCAAATATGGGTCCCAACACCTGTAGATGATCTTTTTTGAGCATTGAATTGGCAAGTATGTCGTCGACATAGTCTTCCATTATTTTTTGAATGAGATCATGGAAGATGGTTGGCATGACCCTTTGATATGTTTCTCCTACTTTTTTTAGACCAAATGAAATGAAGTTCCAATAGTAAGTGCCCCATGCACATGTGAAAGTCATTTTGTGTTGGTCTTCTGGTGCAATCCTTATCTGATTATATCCTGAAAAGGCATCCATGAGTGTTAGCATCTAATTTACTACTGTGAGATCTACTATCATGTTGATTTTTAGTAAGGGAAAGTCATCATTGGGACATGATTTGTTTAGATATCTAAAATCTATGCAGATTTGGATTTGACCACTATGCTTGGTTACTAGTACCAGAGTAGATATCTAGTCTGTGTATGAGATTGGTTGTATAAATCCAGCATCTAGGAGTTTCTTCAACTCTTCTTTGACTAGTAATGCAACATGTGGGTGCGCCTTTCTCAACTTCTATTTGACGGGTTTTGCATTTGGTAACAATGGAATATGATGTAACACAGGCTCTGGATCTAGGCTTGGTATGTCTGAGTAGGACCATGAAAAGTTGATTTTCCTTTCTTTGAAGAATCTAATGAATTTCTCTCATTCCTCTGGAGTGAGTGATTTTTCCAAGTAGATATTCTTTGGATTCTTTTCATCCCCTAGGTTTGCTTCTTTTGTTTCTTCCACTAGCAACGCTGAATTTTCCTTTGTCAAGGGGAGGAGGTCCTTCTTTCCATCCTCTAGTGCTTGGTGAGGTTTTTGCTAGAAGATACATCTTGTTTTGTGTTTTTTTCATTTTTTGTGTCAGTAAGCACCTTGTGGTTTTCACTTACTGATGATTCTTTTTTTCTTTTAGTTTGCTTTTTTGACTGGAAAGAGGAGCTTCCTCCCCAAAATATGATGATTTGTCCAGGTCAATAGAGAAGCTTGCCTTGTGGTCCCCTGATGGAATTCCCTCTCTGAGTCCCATGAATTCTACGATAGCCTCATAATTTTTAAAGAGATCTATATCAAGTTTTCCTTGTTGATCCCATTCTATCAGTTCTAGGTGTAGTAGACATAGGTCCTCATGGTGGGATGACTCTGTTTGGTTGAATGGGACAACGGTGATGGTTTCAACAAACTGGGAATTTGATGTGGATGCACCACCTAGATAATTGGTATCGATATGTTTATCGATGCATGGATAGTCCTCTATGGTTAATTGGTTGAACATGTCCTCAAGGTGTATAGTGCTAACTGACTGAGGGAAATAGTTTGGGATTGAGGGTTCAGAGTTGTGGATGGATCTCCACTCATGAATCAATTTCTCTAGAACACTCATTGGATGTCTCACTTTCTTCGTTATCTTGGATCACTTGGCTAAGGGTTAATTGGGAGTAAGAGGTTCCCACTTCAGATGCCAATAACTATTGGAGTATATTGCTGATCAAAGCATGTTCTGAGTTTTTCCCCTGGTGTAACTCTACTACTTGTTCTTGATCAATGGGTACGTCTCAAGTGGTAGGACTGGTTCTATTTTTCCCATAGCCTAACCCTTTCTTATTTATCTACATTGGTGGTAAAGAAAGTTCCATTAGACCTTGTTGTCTTTCCCCTAGACCAGTCATACCATCATACCCAAACCTTTGTAGCATTATATAGCCAGCTCCATATGTTGATACAGGTATGGGCACTTGAAGTGTGTCTTGTGGGTCTTGATACAACCATTTGTTAATATCTAGATCAAAAGGATTCTCTTCTGCAATGTCTTCCCACTTGACAAAGGTGGTGGGTGGACACTTGAACAGAATAGGCTCTGGGGTTTCAGTTGTGATAGTTGGTTGTGGCATGTTGTATGACCTTGGGCTTTGAGGCATGTTTGTGATAGTGAAAGATTCCTCACAGCTATATTCACCACATCCTTTGTCAGTAATGTATATTTTCCCTGCTCTTCTTGTGACTTCCTTGAGAATTGAATTCAAGGTGGAAGGGATACTTGTCTCTTGGTTTGAAGGAACTTGTTTTTTGGTACTTCTTTTGACACCGTTACAGTATTGGAATGGGTTTGGATCTCCTTCAATAATGATTTTTGTCCCCTAGTATGGGAACTTGATGCACTGATGATATGTGGAGGGTAAAAGTTGCATCTCATGGATCCATGGTCTTCCCAGTAACATGTTGTATCCAAATTCTAGGTCTAGGATCTGAAAGGGAGTGTTCTTGACAACTGGGCCTATCCAGACTGGTAGTATGATAATAGCTTTGGAAGATCTCTCTTCTTCATAATAGGCCCTGATATTGATCCTCCTTGTTACATCAATACTAGATTTAGAGTAGCCTAAGTGCTTGATTACCTTCAAAGTACAAATGTTTAATCCAGCCTCACCATCAACAAGGACTCTTCAGATTGCATGTTTGTGAACTTGGATGAGCAAGTGCCAGGGATCATTGTGCAGAGGCTTGTGTGGTGGAACATCATAGCCTGTGAAGGTTTCATGATTATTGGATTATATATGGTTTACCATTAATTGAAATCTCTCAGGGGTTATGTCCCTTGGGATACCTTCTTTTTGAAGTGCTTGGTCAAGTTCTTGTTTGTGCTGCAGGGATATGCACAAAAGGTCAAACATAGATATTTGGGCAGGCGTGTGCTTTAGCTGATCCATGAGGCTTGTCTATGGATCATAGTTTGTAGGAGGATTTCCTGGTATAGCAGGTGTGGAAGGTACTCCTTGCAAGATAACACTTTTATGGTGTGTGGTTACAACACATTTAGCACCTTGGTCTCTGATAGTAATAGTAGCCACATAGCTATCTAAAGGACTTATGAAGTTGATAGTGTTATCACTGCTAGAATAGGTGTAGTTTACCTATTTTGACTGTCCACCAAACCTGAAGGATTTCCCTTTATTGTGATCATGGAATGTGTCATTGAATATTGTATGAGTAGTGGTGCCTTTTATTTGGTTGTTGTGACATCGATGACCCCTGTGTCAATCAGATCTTGGATGACATTTTTCAATCAATAGCAGTTGGGTGTTTTGTGTCCCTTTACTCGATGAAATTCATAGAAATAATTATTGTTGTACCACATTGGTTTGATTGCACCATGTTCATATTCTTTTATTTCAGGGAGAGTGATATTGTTGAATTATATCATCTTTTTTAAGGCCGATTCTATCGACTCTCCTAATGGTGTGTAATCTTGTTTTGGAAATGGAAACCATTGTGCCTATGGTTGATTGTTTGACATAGCAGCTACTTGGATAGGGGGTGGTTGGTTCTAAGTGTGTTCTTGTTTATTGGGCACCATGGGTTGTTGGTTAGCCATAGGTTCTCCTTACAGTGACACTTTGGGTTGGGCGTAGTTGACCATTTTTACATCAATGACAACATCATTGATGATATTTTTGTTTTTGTTCCACAACTTAGCTTTATCTGTTGCAGTCTTGTTTGTGTTTGTCTGGGTGGGATCTGCAAGGATACCTCATTTGACCAAGTTTTCTCACAAAAAACTCCTCATTTGATGAGTTTCTTGAAGTTTGGAGCTAACTGCAATTCTTTTGTAAATGACATATCTGGAATCAGATTGTCAACAAACATGACTATGAGGTCTTTCTTGGGTATGTCATATGTGATTTTGTTGGAAGTATTCCTCCATCTTTGTAGGAATTTTACAAAGGACTCTCCATCTTTTTGTTTGATTTCGTAGAGATCCTTGATGCTAACCTTGCGCTCGATGTTGTGATGGAAGTGAACGATGAATTTTTCAGCCAACTCACCCCAATAAAAAATTCCATGAGGTAAGTGTGAGAACCATTCCATTGCTGGTCCAACTAAGCTTTGTGGGAATATTCACATTAAGTATGTATTTTCATGTGCGACCTCAATGCAACTATAAAAAAATTCTTGGATATGCTCAACAGGGTTGGTACTACCCTTGTATTTGTCAAATTTTGGTACTGAGAAGTGAGTGGGGAATGGATACATGTGTAGAGAGTGATCAAAGGGGTACGGGTATAAATCATTTGGTGTAGGATTTGGTTTTCCCTTGATTTTGCATGTCCATCATTTGGGTTTGAAGACTCTATACTTGTTGGACTAGCATGTCTGTCTGAGATTGAGGATTGTTTGGGACATTGTACCTCTATGGTGTAGTAGGTATGAGGCTGCGCCTCTGTGTCCCTTGAGTAGGGACATACAATCTCTTCCTTGGGACTTGATATTGGTTCCCCAACATGTGATTCTGATACTCGGGCATGTGATTTGCCCAAGATTGATTCTGTTGTGTTTTTTTGTTGGGGTTGAGGTTGGGGTTGTTGCTGCTGCAGCTGGAATTTTTGCGGCTGGGGTTGAGGTTGTTGTTGTTGGGTTTTTTGTGGTCCCTATAAGAGAAAAGGCATAGTCCTGGGTGGGCATTGAATGGAATTCATACCCGCAGAGATGGATCCCTATGGGAGTGATGTATTGAGCCCAAGGCTATTAGGTACTGACTGTAGTAGCGTAATAGTTGCAAAAGGGTTGCTGCTTGTTGGTGGGATCAAGGACATAGCATGAGAGCTTGAATGAAAAGGCCATGAGGCTGAGGGTTGAGGCACACTAGTGACCATGGGTGCACTTATTTGGGAGCCTATCATGCTTTGTGTGGAAGACGTGCTAGCTTGATTTGCGGAGCTAGTCTGATTGGACATAGTTTGTGTTGATGTTGTTGTTGTCAATGATGGAAATATTTTGGATATCACAGGTTCTGTTTGAGAGGGTCAAGTAGTGTTTGGACCTACGAGAGGGTTCTCAGGCCATATGGTTGACACATTGAATTTGGTAGGGAGTTTGACTACCTTCTTAATCAACATGGATAAGAAACATTCAGGATTCCTCTCCATAATAGCATCAACAACTTGTGCGGAATAGGCATCTTGCTCTATGTCTTTAAGCTCCTCCTCTGTGAAATCATGGAACAATGTTGGTCTATGGGGATTCTCAATAAAAAGAGCAGGACTGGTATTTCTGAAAGGGTCATTCTCTCACTCTTTTTCCCAAGGGGGAAACCGATTGACATAAGACTTATCAGATTGAGTTTTAGCGTTCAACCTAGTGTAAGGCCCTCCATAGGGTGTGTGAGACATAGTGTTGTCCACATTTTGTGACTAAAACAAATGATATAAAGCAAACATAAAAAGATAAACTTTCTAGGAGAGTTCGAGTTATGTTTTGGACAAGGGTAATTCTAAGGACAGATGTTGATTTATCATGATCTCAAAGACTTGGTGATATACGGATATGATTCTTGAATATTGCTCGAGACAAAGACACTGATAGAGATATGATGATTTTGAGATAACGGGATCAAGATATTTTGAGTCTAAACTTTTGAACTAACAATGCTTGGAAAATAATTGTTCTTTCAAAGAATGGATGATCTTTAAAGTTTAGAGATTCACACAATGTTCTTCACATTTTTCTGGGATAGATAATGGCCTTTTATGCAGAATGAGGAGTCTTTCAAGGTTTTTAGGTAAAATAGGTGTTTTAAAGTCTCTGGTTAAGTGCAAAAAAACTCCACCAATTGTGGTAAAGTGACAGGTTGATTGTGATAATCTATCACCAATTGCGGTAATAAACATGTCAACTATGACAATAAATAGGATGCTTGTGGCAGGATTCTATCAATTGCGGAAAAATGCGGGCAATTGCGGGAGACAGTATAAAAAATACTTCAAATTGGCTTTGGTGTTTGATAAAATTGATTTTCAGGAACAAGGCTTCTGATTTGCAGAACAAGTTTTGATGTTGACACCCTAGACTTTAACACGTTGGACTTGTTTTGATAGTTTTGATGTTTGTTTTGCATTTTGGAGATTGATCAAAGAACAAGCACAATGGACAATGTGTTTTGTAATCTAGCACAGGTTTCAACACAAGGAAAAATAGATTAATGTAAGGAAAATTTGACTATCAAATACAATTTTATAGGCCCAATGCTTGAATGTTCTTTAGCTCACACAACAAGTGTCACACTACTAGGACGCGGAGGTCCACGACATAGGTGCCCGTGTTTTGCTAGATATTGTTATCATGCTAGTGAATATCTCTTTCACTACCACAATACCTTAGAACACATATGTTGGGAATCTTGGGGGGAAATTTGGCAACCCCTTGCACCATAATAAGGTATTTGTTTAGAGGTGAATTGGATTGGCCTCTATTTTAACAAGGTTGTAGTAGGGTCTGTGGCATCTATCCAATCGGTTTGTACATTTGTGACTCACTTAAGAGATTAGTTGACCATGCTGGCTCCCTAGGGACAATTCAATCAATCCAGACTATCATCAACACACCTCACCCAAGCTTGGCTAGATATAAAAATGAACTTTGGTTCATGTCTTGTTTATATACCGATCGGAAGGATTATCGGTTTGAGGTTTTTCTCCGAGGAAGAAGCGCAATCCCCAGACAGGCCTTTCTAAAAAGTATAAAGGTGTTTAATCTAAAAAATTGTGCAAGTGCACCAAAGACTTGAGACACAAGGTTAATCAATTAAACCCCAAAGATTAAAATGTGAACTAAGCTAATCACCCATACAAGCACAAGTGTTCAGTTTTAAAGCCCAAAGTAGGTGATGATTGCTTGTTCATTTTTAATGCACCAAATTTGCAATGTTTGTTTGCCTTTGTTCAATTCTTAACCTCCACGTCAATTTTAAGCACCAATTTGGAAATGTGAGGTTCAAAATGTTTGCATGCAATGTTCTTTTTAAGCACTAAAATGACAAATGAATTGATTTTAGTTGCTTTGTTAAACTACTCCTTGCCACAAGTTGTCAACAAACGTGATTAGTACCAAAAAAAATCTAATTAAGAATTGAAGAATAACCCGCAACTCCAGAATTGTTAAGACCGCTAAGACTAATTGTGACCTTGTACTTAGTTGCGAAATGCTTGATCGAATCCAAATATTTTTTGTATGCTTTGCTTTGATCTTCTGCTGTGATGGCTAAGATGGCTATTTTTTGTGTTCAATAATTTTTGGTCCTTCTTGAGGTTTCTCTTAGTGATCTAGCACCCGAGATGCATCTAATTACCCTTTTGGTCATTTGTCATTGATCAATCCTAAAGAAAACATAGAAAACAATTAGATTATGACAGAAAATAGTGATGTTCAATTAGATTTGTAATAATTCTGTCAATTGTGGTATGCTTCTATCAATTGTGGAAATGTTTTGTCAAATGCGGTAATGTTATATAAATTGCGGTAAAGCACTTTTAACTGCGACAGAATGCTATCGATTGAAGCACAGATCGGTCAATTGCGGTAAGCTCTGTCTGATTGTGGTAAACTGGTGATGATTGTGGTACAAATCAGTCAATTGTGACACAAAGAAAGAAAATAAACTCTTAAATAATGACATAAAATAAGTGCGAAACCCTTACAATGATTATGGCAATAAACCAGACGATTGCGGCCATCTTCCGTCAATTGCGGTAAAATACCAGCTATTGTGAAATTAAAATTATATCAAGAAAAGCATAAAAAAAGAATTCTGCAACCATAGGGTCATGGCTAAAAAGTTCTGTCTGTCATCTACAAGTGATATTTGGGCGTTTGATTCACGTCGGGTTCACCAAAATGTATGCATGGATCAAAATATGTACCTCTTGATTACGAGGGGGTTAGTAGCACCAATTTGCAATGGGGGAAATCAATAGAATAACTACTAAATAATGAAACTATGAATCAATAAAATAACAAGCAATAAAGGAGGTACATAAATTAATGCATACCAACAATGCCCGAATATTCTATTGTCTCTCTCTACTCCTTCTGAAATGTTGTTTGTGTGATGCTCAGTATTGGTGTGGCCAACGTCTATGACTTGGGAGCATCGAGAATATGATATCAAATGTGTGTGATCGCAAGATGGATTGACGCTTAAGCCAATCTGATAGAGTAATGACACACGTGAGCTTGAAATAGTGGACCCTTCAAATTGTTATGAAAGGTTTATTATATAGAAAATGAGAATGATACGGACGGTTGAGATCAAAGGGAACTGAAGAAGCCATCAGTAAACTCCACCTCTCCAACTGGGAGAGAGGAGATTGAGTTTGGTTAACTGAAAATATAATTTTGATTTACCTTTAGAACTGAAGAGGTAATTTGGAGTAACCTTTTTGAACTGAAGAGGTGAGTGGAGAAACCCATGTAATCAGAAATCTGATTAAGAGTTATCTTTTTGAACACCAAGAAAGGATTTAATTGAATATTTAATTCATTTTTATAATTAAAGTATTCAACATGTGAGACAATTGAATTCTTTTTGGATTAATAATTGAATTATTGAATGAAATTAAATTAATTTAATTAGAATAATTAATTAATAAGTTTAATTATTTTGAATTTAAACTTTAGGAAATTAAATTTAATTAATTAATATAGATTAATCAATTAAGGTTAATTAATTAAATAAAATTAATTATTTAATTAATTTTGGGGATTTGATTAGATGATTTTGAGAATGGGTTTGGAAGGAAATAGATGATTAATTAATGCTTAAAAAACCATTAATTAATAGATGAAAATTAGTGTTTTTAATGTAAATTTGCAAGTCTGTCCATTTTAGGGTGTCTACAGTCTCCTCTAGAAAAAACACCACAACTGACGTTACCAAGAGTCCTACAACCCGTGAAGCATAAAAAACCTTCCTTAACATGTCTTATGTCATCCCTTAAGTTTGCATAACCTGGATCCACGTCGCATGTAAGTTATCCTCAAAATATAGAGACTAACTCTGTCAAAGATCATTGTCACCGTCCAGTACCTAGTCTTCACTAAATCATCCCTAACTCATCCAATAGACAATATTAAGCCATGCAACCTAAGGCATAAGATCAAAACATATGTCTATACACATCACCATCTTTTCTCATTTTGAATCAATCATACAGTACCCGTACAAATCTGTTAGTCATCAAGCAATAGTAATAACCAGTCTGTTCTGCCTCCATAGAAACATATGTTGACATCAGTGACAAAGCATGAATTCCAACAATAACATCAACAACCAATTTGAACACTTTGTGTCTCTTATTACGACTCACAGTTCTCAATCATGATCAAGAGGTTCACATTCTATTCCAAGGAGATTATAATAGTGAGCACTTTACTAAATATTCAACAAGTCCTTTAATGATCTATAAAATCTAGGTTCAAATTTACCAAAAAAGGTTCTCATTTATTCATCCAATATTCACCCATATTCTCTACATGAAGTTCAATGGAAACCTTAAGAAATATACATTATTTGCAATGCCTAAAAAGTACACTTTTTGCATTTTATTTAAGTATCTAATATTCCTCCAATCCTAACTACTGTGTCTTTAAATATTATATTAAAAAATTAAATTAATTTTTGAGTGTTGATAGAAATACCTTGACCCAAGTACATAGTTTAATATTGCACCATATGTAGCCAACCTTGGTGTTATGCAATGAAAAGGGATAACATAGATATGCATTAAGTATAAACCAAAATATAATAAATTACATTCATACATACATACATACATACACATACATTACATCATATATGTATATAATTTAATTTATTACACATGCCTTATAATTCATTCATCATTCTTCATCCATATATATATCTAGAGGATAATGAAAATTCCAACTTTAAAGGAATGAAGCTAATTGTTTCAACTTTGGTAAATTAGGCCACTCTAAAACTAAATGTTGGGAAGAGATAAAAATTGAATGCAGATTATCTAGAGGGGAAAATCATACCACATCTAATTGTGACAAGCCTAAGGAATTATACAAATATGTTGATAAACCTTCAAGAAGTTATGAAATATAGAGAGGAGCTCAGTTAATTTGGAATGTCCCATCAAAAGGAATCTGAATTTGAATAGATGCATGGACTTTAAATACTTTACAAGGAGGGAACTGGAAAGTAATACTAGTAGCACAAACAAAAATGGAGTATTAGGAATATTAAAACACACATTGAATACATAAAACAAACCAAATCAAAACCCCACAAGGAACCTTTAAGCCAAGAATCAATAAACAATCTGGACAATAGAGAATCTGAATCACTAATAGAGTACACTTGAAAATTTACATAATACAACTAAGTAGAGTCAAGATAGGTCAAAGAGTAAACTGGTAGACCTTAAAACTTATTAAACATGTAACCCCAAAAAGGTCTGGCACAATATTGGTGGATAAAAAAATAGTTGATACCACTTTATCACTCATTGTATAATATTATATCATAGACTAACATTAATTACAAGAGAAAAGTATATCATAACAACCAAAAAATATTAGTTGTAGCAACTAATAGAAAAAGATGATGAGAACTAAGAGGTAATAGTTACTTTTTTCTCACTAATTGTAATAATTATCTATAAAAATACACTACCTCCTTACATGCACTCTCTTTTTCAACTCATCATAATGCTACCTTATTTCCATTTCTTCACACTAAAAGATAAAATATTGTAACCATAAAACCTTCAACTCAAATTTTAGTTTAGCTCAAACACATAGACATGGTTTCCTCTGGAACCCCAACCTTTGTTGACATCAATTCTAAACCATGTTTATCAATGATTTTTATAACAAGGATATGCTAATAGAACCCATCATATTATTATCTCAAAGGTTCCAGATGATTTCATCTACATAGAAGACATATGGCGATGCATCCATACATCTTTTACAAATACTGGCCATACTAACTTTGAGACACTCCAAAGTAAACTCTTAGAACATAATGAAAACTACAAGTTAGAGTACATAATGGTTGCATAAAAGAAGTTAGACACCCTCAAGGACTTGCTAGACTTCATAGATGAGCACACCTAGGTTTTTTGGTGCTAAGGTTGGTTCATGATTGTTTATTTGTATCTAGACAAACCGCACTAGATCATAAAGGAGGAAATTGAAGCGATGACAAGACTGATGGGAGAAGGGGCTCTACCACCAAAGAAAATGGGTATAGAGAATAGTGAAGTAGAGAAGCTAACAAAAGTTCAATTTGATGGATGAAGCCTCACAATGAATACTATTTCCAACCCCAAAGGTTTACTTCACAAACCGGGAAGGCTCATCTACCATAGTAACTGTGCATATAGAATACCAGATGGTTGTAGAAGGAAAATATTTCAATCTTTGTAAATTTCTACAACAAAAATTATCAAAGAATGTGTCCCAAAAAAATTAAGCCACAATATCCATTCCAATATGGCACCCAGCTCATATGTTAGACATTCTATTTCCCCGAAAACTTCTCCAGTACAACCCCAAAAAGTGGACGCAAGAAAAATTAGTTGCCACGTAAATCCTAGACTATGTCAAAGGGTTTATGGAACCACACACATAAATCCAAGTGTTTGAATGCTATTTCCTTAGCTTTTAGAGTATGTAGGAGAAATTATAGATCTCCCCTGAAATTATCTATAAATACATCAATAATAATTATGTTCTACATGAACAATGACTTCAATATTATTGATTCTCTCAAGCCCTGGACATCGTGTATCCTACCTTTTCCATATGAGACCTTATTTGGTGAAGTAGATTCCTATCTCAGACCCTACTCTGGCTTACCAAAGATCAAGACCAACCTAGGAACTAGACAAGAAAGGATTTCTCTAATTCCCTCACCTACTTGAAGGTAACAAGGGAAGACAAAATACAAGAGAAGGAAGAATTGGAAAAAGTAGCACAAACAATAGATGAGAGGATGTTCAATAGTTTCAAACACCAAGTACACTTAAAGCCAATATTGAAGCAATAGGGACCTAGTTCATCAGAAGAAATCTAGATAGCACTCTGACTAAGGTAGTGAAAAGAGGAAAAAGAAGAAATTGAGGCCTTATTAAGTATGAGTACTAAAAGATGACACCAAAATAAATAACATAAAAGTTGACCACCCCCATTACTAAGCTCATATAGACTATAAGTAGAATAAAAAGATGATGATGAAGAAGAGGTAGAAGATGTACCTATACATGAAGGCCACTCCCTCAACCCATCCCACCCACTCCCGAACCCCCACTTATCAATGAAGATCAACTATATTGGAACCTATTCTCTCAACATATCTTTGTGAAAGCCATATAAACATACTTCCACATTCCCATTCTTAATAAACAATCCATAGAATGATCCCTCATCTATTACTTGATTTCCCAATGACATGGCTTATCCCTATGTACTAAATTGACTATTCATGCATTTTCTAGAGATGAAGCCTAAAACATTCTTCTCAAACATTGTATTTACTTGAGCTATATGATCAAAAAATTGGCTTGGAAGGGGATTGGCTTTCAAAACCTTCTATTAATAACAAATTCCATTCACACCAAAGCCACTTTTATGGCCAAAATTATTTTATGTTCTTGGGAGGCTATCAAACCTTGGATTTTAATTAGTATCACATTTAATCATGATTTTCTGATGAATTTTCTTTTAATTAGAACAACATTTGGTGGTCTCTTCTTTGCAAGTCTAGGGCCTTTCTTTGGCTTGTTTTCCTTGGGTTTATGCCTTCCATTTAAAAAAAATGTGGCATTCAAAATTTGTTTTAAATTTTTAATGAATTGAAAATTCCAATCGGATGAGTATCTACTGGATGGATAACATACCCAGGGACTGCATGAGTCCCTCAAATTTAAATCAATTAATGTTACTTTCACTTGTTGAGAACTACTAAATAGGGAATCAAACATGATTTATCATTTTATAGTATGTGGCCCCACACAAATATTCAAACATCACTTAATACTTTCCACAATGGTATGTATGCCAATACCTTCCCCAGGCTATAGAATGGTCTTTGGGTAGTTGCAACTTACCTTATAATATCATAAATAATAGTATTTATCTAAGAGATAATGAACATGGGACTATAATAATTCATGGTTCTGCTCTTATTTCTATATTTTTATATTCTTAACACTACAATCAACTATCTTATTAAATTTGACTATGTTACTCAAATTCCATGGAACACTTCTTCCTGTCAATCTATTCAAATGACCATGGAACTGAAAAATTGTGGAATGGCCTTGAGAAGAATTTCAGGTGTAAATTTTCACAATACCTAAGAGATGAATCAACTTTCAAAATTCCCAAAAATGCCTTTGTTTCTGCCTAGATTCTCCTCTCAATACAATGACATGGATTAGTCCTATGTGCTAAATTGATTATTCATGCCTTTTCTAAAGATGAAGTCTAAAAAATTCTTCTCACACATTACATTTCCTCAAGCTATTTGATCAACAGATTGGTTTGGAAGGGGATTGGCTTTCAAAACCTTCTAGCAATGACATGTGTCATTCACATCGAAGGCCCTTATATGGCCAAAATTATTTGGCATGCTTGGGAGGCTATCAAACCTTGGATTTTAATTAGTACACCATTTAATCAATATTTTGAGATGAATTTTATTTTAATCATAACAACATTTGGTGGTCTCTACTTTGCATGTCGAGGGACTTGCTTTAACTTAGTTTCCTTGGGTTTGTGCCTTGAATTTTCACAAACATGGCATTCACAAGTCCCAAGACCTAATTTATAGAGTCACTATGATCCTCATTCATGTAAAGATATGAAAGATCAATACTAGCTCTCCTAGAAAAATAGACAAAAAAATTATACTATCATGTCTTCTCTTCCTTTGAATATGCTAAGCATTCACTCTATAAAACCCTATTGGAAAGACTAGCATTGGTCTCCCAACATTGCCTTCTACAATTATAAACCTTAATTGGGACATTGTTGGCTCTCTTTTCACCTTCCCAAAGTTCCTGCTTTGAATCTTCAAGGATACTTATCGTGCCCATTTGACAATGATAGGTTTAAAACATTTGGTGTACTTTTATTAAGCTTAAGTCTGTTCACTTTTCCCAGTGTATTATTTTCCAAGGCTTGCCTTTGGTCATTCACCTTAGGCATATGGTCATCTTCCCAGCCCATTTTGTCCTTTTTGTAAGCAACCATAGTCTTTCAAACACCTATTCTGGTTCTTCCATCATTCTAAAAATTTGTGGAGTTGGATTCATGATTTCTTTCAGCCCTTTTAACCAATGCCTTTTTCTATGAATATGACTCTTCTCATGGATTGGCATCACATTCCCTTAAATTTTTCCCAAATTTGGCTTTCTATTAGGGTGGAGGTCCTCTTTTCTTTATGGAAAACCTATAGTAATGTCATTGTTTTGTTTTCACATAGCTCTATTGATATTAATATTTCACTTTTCACTAACTTATGTATTTTTAACAATGTATTACTTCAAATCTAGGTATAGGCCAATAAAGTGGTGCTAGAGGCCGCCCACCTCCATTAGATTCTAGAGCATTGGGGAGATTCCCCATGTACAATTTCTATGATTTTTCTAGACATTTCTGCCTCTAGCGGTCTATTCCACCTCATGATTTCTAGTGTGGTTGAAGTTAATATGCTCAACATTCTCAGACCCCATGGTCTAAGGCTCCCCATCCTCATTCTCATGGTGGGAGTGGTTTTTCCAGGTGACACTCTACCTCTCCATTTCTTTTCCTTTGGTTTAGGTTTGAGGGGAAGGGGGTGAGGGTTTGGTCATGAACTTGTTGTGAGAGTGGCTGGACTAACAAAGGTGATGGTTGACTTAGTATCAAACACTTATCAAGCCTCTACTACAGACATCACACTTCCTTTCCTTTCATGCAAATTTGTTTTCATTTATAGATGAATTCCCAAAAAGGGGGTTGACTGAGGCAAACCCATTTCTCCCAACATTTTCCTTATTTTTTGTGTGTATGTTATACATGTATGCACCCTAAAATGGTCATCTAGACTTTGGACCCCATTTCTCAATTTATCAAATCCCTGAATCAATATTTTCAAATATCAACAATATCAATTATATCAATTTCCTTGATCAAATCATAATCAATTCAATATTTCCTAAGGTTTGAGCCTTATTTAGTTTAAAAGAGAAAAAATAAAAATATTATTTAATTAAGAGAACATGCTTTCTTTTAAGTAATTAAAAATCTCTTTTTATTAAATAATAAAATCACTTTATCCTAAGCCTTTATTTAATTAAAAGGAATTTCCTCCTCTTTTATTTAAATAAAAAATCCTCACTTTTCTTCTTATCCTATGTTGCACAAATAAAGCATTATTCTT
>MU226254.1:2944836-2995659 GCA_018584345.1 Thuja plicata
AGGGCCTTCATTTTACATTTTTACACATCCATGACTAGAGAGCTATGGATCGATATTTGAGGCCTCATTCTTGAGCAACCTTGAATGGAATGATTCATATAAGTGTGACAACATTTATGCACACAATTAATAGGAGATGGGAGTTAGAAAATAGAAATAGAATAAGTGAGGTGGATTCATGAGGATTTAAATTAACTAAGAATTCAATATTCCTCACAAAAGGTAATTAGCATTTATGAAATTAAAAATTCCATAAATTAGCAATTAGCCAATTAATTAATTAGAAATTAATTAATTTTTAAAACTTAGGATAAAGAACGAATAAATATAATTTATTCATAAAGGATAGGGATAAATCATAGGTCATTCATCCCAAGAGGAAAAATTAGTGGATTATTGGCCAAATTGAAGGCCTTAATGTGAAATTGAATTGATTTTGATAATATTGACAAGGATTAGGATCAATTCTGATGATTCTTGAATAGTTTAGGAAATCACGAGGCATCGATGAAATTTGACAATGCTCTTGCAATAATAATTGGAAATGATATAATTGCATCAATGAACTTGGATGACGCCAGAGGATAAATAAAGATAAGGAGACATAGATGAACTTGGACAATGCTCTTGAAATGTGAAAATGATAGCGAGGCATCGATGAACTTTGACAATGCTCTCGAAATGATGATTGATGATGAAATAACATCGATGAACTTTGACAATGCTATTGGAGGAATTAAATGATGACGAGGCATTGATGAACTTGGATGATGCACTCAAATGATGATTTAGGAGAAGGCATTAATGAAATTGACAATGCTCACGGGGAGACATTGAAGAACATGACAATTCTCTTGGATTGATAATGATAAGGCATCGATGAAATTTGACAATGCCAGAGGATTGATTGAAAGAGATTGATAAGACATGATATGAGTTTGGAATCAAATGAGTTTGGAATGATCTTGGATTAATTTAGGAAGATGATCAATTCGGCCAAAATGAGAGAAATGTTAGTAATTGATGAATTGGAAGAATGACACAATATTAGTGAATAATACAGATCAAACACACAATATAGAAGACTTGTTAAAAAGGGGGCACAAGCATTGAACCATTTTTAGGTGTCTATATTTTTCCCCTCTTTGATATAATGCGATTGTGAGTGTTGTGTTAAAGAAAAAAATTTAAAAATCATGCCCCAATGGATCGACAGAATAGAGGTAGGATGTTTTCCCCCTCTTTTATACAATGTGATTCTAAGCGTTGTGTCAAAGAAAAAAATTAAAAATCATTCCCTAATGGATCGACAGAATGGAGGTAGGATGCGCCCTTGACAAATTGGGCGGAAATTGGCATGAGGATAATTTTTTGAAAAGAAATTGATTGTTAAGATTGACAAAAGAAATGTTAGGAAGAAAGCGGAAATTAGATGAAGAAATGTTAGTGAGATAGAAATATTTGGCTTTCAGAAGTGCAATTATGTCATAAGAGCTTATTTTGATATTGCAAAACTGGATGTAGTGCATCGTGGCACAAAAGGCTAGAGAGAGAAATTCATCCTTTTGCATAAACAAACACGATGCTGACAAAGGATGATCTTCTCCATCCTGAAGCATATAGAAAACATACCCCAGAATTTCATGAGATCATTAAACATGCATAAGACAAAGAAAAAACTAATCATGAACCATCTCGGCTACTCTGATAGGTTGAGATGATATCATCAAGTAGCATAGGAACATGACCAAAATAGAAAAATCAATGAAAGATAAAACACTCAAACAATGTGAGCCAACAACCATTATGATATTTTTGTTACTTGTATTAATTGTTCTTTGTTTGATATCTTAGTGTTGATTGACTGATTGGAGGATTTATTGATAGGTTGGATAGATTGATTGGTTGATAGTTGAGACTAAAAGATCGAGAAGGTCCAACCGGATTGAATGTTGAGTCACAATGATTCAGATCACGTTTGTGAGAACATAATTTCATTAAGCACAAAATGATGCATCTTCCATGGATGTCTGCATACATGATGATTGTTTCACAAAAAGAAGACAAGTATGTACAAATTTATTGCAGATTTTGAAGAGATTTTTTCCATTTTTTTTTTCAGAATTTTTGAGATTTTTTGAATTTTTTTGTGATGATCTTTTTCCAGGACTTTTTATGATTTTTATGATTTTTTATGATTTTTTATATTTTTTAGGAATTTGTTTCATGACTTTTAATTCTTTTTAGGGATTCTTTCAGCATCGTATGTGATTTTAGAGATTTTATCAGGACATTATTTGATTTTTAGAATTTTGTGAAATTGCCCCCAGTGTCTAGCAAGGGAAGGCCATTTTGGAAGGACAAGTGGATCGATAGATTGATGAAAGAAAAGGGTTGTGTGCATTGGATTTTTTTAGGTTTCCAAGGACTATCCAAGAAATGGGATAACATGTTTTTTTGTGAAGCTGAGGGATGGGACATGAGAATGATTTGGAAATGAAATTTTGCATTGGATGACATGTGAGGAATGGACATGTCAAGAGGTTTTTCTTTGAAAAAATGTTTTTTCATTAAACACCCTTATTTTCATCAAGAACAAGAAAGATAGTTAGATAGGAAAATAATAGGACCTGCATAGGATAATGATAGGATATGAATAGAAAAATGATAGGATATGGATAGGATATGCAAGATCAATCGGGGATAATGGGAATGGATATGGAATATGGATGAAAGGTTGCAATAGGATAGGCAATGTAGACCAAAGGGATCAAGACAGTGTAAAGCAGATATGACATGTGATGCTTCAAGGAAGATTTGTAACTGTGTCAAGACCAAAGTTGGGGAAAAGGGGATAGGATAATGGATATGAAAGGCATAGGATAATGGAGGACATGCTGGGGATAATGGACAAGAATGACAGGAGTAATGTAGGATAACACAAATGTAATCTGCCCTCAAGTATAGACTGCAAGAAGTTCATAGAATTACACATGACGCCTATTTTCCAGGTTTTCATCTTGGTACTTGCCCAAAGCACATGTTTTCTAGGTTTTCACTATTGGATAAAATTATTTATCTTGACTCTTTTTTTTTATGTTGCCAAGATGCTTGTTTGCCAGGTTTTCATCAAGGCAACTTTTTCTTCTTTTTTTTTTCATTTTTTTTTTTTCATTTTTTTGCCTGTTTTTTAGACTTTTTGAATTTTTGGAAATAAATAGATGCATGACATGACATGGATGAAGGACTCAAGAGCCTTACTCTTTGGATGCTTATCTTGAAGGATATACAATAATGGACCATGATAGTATGCGCAAAGATGTTGGTAGGGTAATGAAAAAGGGATATGTAATGAGTGATTGGATAAGAATGGATAAGGTTTATGAATAGGATTGGATAGAATGGATGAAAGGTTGGAAAATAGATGTTGGAGAATGAAGGGGGTGGAAGAAGGCTTGATTTTGAATGGATGGAAATGGATACAAGAATAACATTGGCACACCTTGAGGGGTGATGGAGTGATGGTGGAAAAGGAGATTTTGAATTTTGAAGGATTAATGGAGTAATGAATATGGATTTGGGACACAAGGACCCAAAATGGATTTGGAAGGTGGGAGACATTTAAGAGGGATAGAAAATTTGGATGCCAGCTTTGATTTTTCTTGGGGACTCTGTGCTTCAAGGATCTTCTTGGGAATCCACATGATTTTTGATTTTTGATTATTTTATAGGTCCTTAGAATGCACTGCTTGCAAAAGGGATTTAGGAACCCATATAAATTTTGACTTTTCATTTTGCTTAATGGGCCTTTGTGGCCTTTTGGAAATTTCTTTTTATTTTTGGATCAAATTTTTCTTTTTCTGCACATGTCAATTAGACTGGACATGTGGATCCTTGATAGCATGTGGATTTTATGCTTGGCATCAAAATTGCTTGGAAAGGGAATATAATTCATGGATGGAGAGGAATTGTACAAAGTTTTTTGGATGGATGGAAGGTTCTCCAAGATGTGTTCCTTTGTTAACTTGCATGTAGGAAAGGGTAAGGGGATTGATAACTAGTGGAGGGAGGAATATATGGACCTAGGATGGATGGAAGAGATGGAGGGGGAGGTATACGTTTAGGTTTGGATTTGGAAGGGATACCAATGCCTTGAGATAGAGATTTTTTAATAAGACCATGCCCATAAGAATTTTATTTGACCTGAAAGGGTTCTAATATACCTTTTGCATAGAGGTTTAACCCTTTTACTTGATAATGCTTGCTTTGATTGGTAGGAGACTTCCTACAAGGCGTGAGTCCATTATTATGAGGTGTGAATGATATGTAAGGACTTATAGGACCATGAATTGGACTAGACTTGATAGAACTATTGGATGATATCATTTTTGGTTACTGATCATGTTGTTGATATTCATGTTTTGTCATTGATGTCAACATATATTTCTATGGAGAAGACAAACTAGCTACTTAACTGGAAGGAGTGTACGGACATTGTACGGATGATTCAGAATGATTGAATTTGGATTTATGTAGAAGAATGTGTGCTGACCTTATTCCTAAGGTTGCTTGGATCTATGTTACATACTGTGGATGTTATAGTTGATTTAGTGAAGACTGGTTTTATGGACTATAACTGTGATTCTGGACAGAGCAGGTCTTTGTGTTTTGGGTATATCTTTCTGGAAAAGATATTTTAGAACTTGCAAGCTTAATGATGGATAGCTGACATATGATAGAGTAATGGGTTGATTTTTATTGTTGATTGGATACTGATGATGTCAGTTGTGGCGTGTATTCTGGAGAAGACCTATTTCTTGGTCGACTTTAGATATGTAGCATGTGAAATTAATTGTGAGCATGAATTACAGATCTGGAAGTATATGTAATGGATTGTTAATTTTGTATACTTGTTATAGATATCATGTGTATCTTAGAAAGGGGCTATGTAATTATTTGTATGATGGAAAGCCTTAATTGGCCGACCTAGTTAATTATGTATTAGGAAAGCTTAACTGGCCGACCTAATGAATTATTGTAAGAGGGTATATATGAATGATAAATTCTTGTGGAGAATTATGAAAGGGAAAAGATAAAGAAAGAGAGGTGTGGAATCTATGAATCTTGTTAACTACTGGATACAAGCAGAGTTGATACTTCACTGGAACTGACCATGAAAAGACATTTGCTATCAGATAGTTCCCCTGAATGTGTATTTGCTTTATACACTTGATTTAGATTGTAAATCCTTAAGGGTGGCTTTAACCTTCTTTGGGCAGTGTGCCTTGGCAGTGAGCCTACTATTTTATTTGAATCATAACAGGATCTGTCTCATAACAGGGAATGTGTACTATAATGTTGTAATAAGCTCCTAACAGGGCTAATAGCTTTTAGCAGGGATACTATACTCTCAGTACATTATTTGTGGGTGTTAATTCCCACCGGGTTTTACCTTTAACAGGTTTTCCTCAACAACAAATATTGTGTTATGGTGTTGGCTATTACTGTGTTATCATTTACATTTGTAGGTTTGGTTTATAAAGTATAAAGTATAATAATGTGGATTACAACTGATTCATCCCCCCTCTCAATTGTTTTGTGGACTTTTATTCCTAACAAGAACTAGGGGAACCCATTTAAAGTGTATGGGGTTCATGAACAACTTGCATAGATGTGCTTAGATCACAAGGTGGATCAGGAGGAATAATGGGATCCTACAATAGAATAGGAACACTTACAGGATCATTAGGCATGATAGGACCCTTTTGGATATATGGATGATTAGGGAAAGGAGATGAAGAGATGGAAGGGTCTTGAGGAGGATCTGGGGGGATGATGTGATCTTGTGGTGGACATGAAGGTGAAGGGACACCTTGAACTTGACTTGGCATGGGATCATGGGAAGAAATGGAAGGGGGATCATGATCTTACTTAGGAAGTGGAGGGTCAATGGGAATTGGAAGGACATTTTGGTTTTGAGATGGAAGGGGACCATCTTGGATAGGAGAGATAGGGATAATAGGATCTTGGTCAACAATTGGGGGGATTGATCATCATTCACATATTTATCTTGATATTTTTTTAGACATGCTTCTTCGTTCTTTTTATCATCCTCTTAACATGGGATATGAATGTGGAAATGCAAGGGGGATTCTTGAAAGGCGTCAACATTTTGGTACAATGGAGATGGAATTTGGATGGGACTCTCATGAATGGGATTGGTTGAACTTAGAGAACATGGTGGAACTGGCTTGCATATTTCTTCAACATGAAAGGTACTTGGTTTATGAAGAGGAATATCTTTGATTTCTCCTATGGATAGCCCTTGGGAGGTTTCATCATTGGAAGATTCACTTGATGGAGATGGGGGGAATTATTCTTGGGAGGAATGTGGGGATGAAGGAGTGGAGGGAAAATGTATGTTTCTTGAAGGTCAACATCTGGAGGGGAAATAGGTATGTAATCCATGTGATTTTTTTGGGATGAGCCATTGCTATACATGGGTGAATTATTTGTTTGATCCAATTTTTGAAACAAATTCTTTAAAATTTTGGATTTGAACTTCGCTACTTGATTGATCTTGTTGGTGATACCTCATCATTATTTACATGTTGTACAATTTTTTTGGAGTGAGTATGTTCAACAAAAGGTTTCTCATTGATTACGCTTGGTTCACATCCAAAAGGTGTCATATTTGAGGTTGTCCTTGTTTGAGAAAAACTTGTTTGATTTGAGGACATAGGAGGGACTTCATCACCAGATAATGTTCTTTAATGCAAAGTTATTGGTTACCTTGATATTGATCGACTTGTTTGTATGGTTAGCACAAGAGGTTTTTTTTTTCTTGAGGAACACTTGGTTGCATTGGAATGAAGATCGGTTCATAAATAGGTGGTGGCCCCAATTGAATTATGCCACGTGTAGGTTGAAAGGTTTGTTTGGGAACTTGGTCAAACAAAGGTTGTTCTTGAATGTGATCAAAATGGGCTTGATCTAGGACATGGTGGGAAAAAGGTTTTCTCTTGCTCATGATTGGATTGGAATTGATTGAAGATTTTGTTTTCTTCATTGAGACATGAAATAAGTTTTGGTATCTTGGATCCATGAATAAGAATTTGCATATCAAATTAATCAAAAGATTCATTTGGATGCTTATTCTTCATTATTTCTTTTAGCTTATCTTCCAATATTTTATTTTCTTTGTCCAACTTTGTTTACAACTTCTGAATCATTTTTGCATGGACTTGATGTAACTGATTTCTTGGTTGTGTTGATGTCATTTGTCTTGGCTCAAAAGCTTGTTGTTTCAAAGGTATATCTTGTCTAGGATCAACGGGTAATTGTCATTTTCCTTGTGATAGAAACATGGATTGATAAGTGTCTTGTTGTCTTTTGGATGATTGGAACCTAGTGAAGATCGACATGATGATTATATGCAAATGCAATATTTTTTTGACTTTTTTGAGGGACTTTGAGGCTGAAAATGCAGCTTAATGTATGCAATGACTTTATGCAAAATGCAAATTTGGACTTTGGATGATTTTATGCAAAAAAACCTATGGCTTAATGCAATTAATTTTTTTGGATTTGAAAAATATTTGGAAATTGCAAACCTAAGATCCTAACCTTAGGAAAGTGAATATGGATATTGACTTTAAAAGGGATCAATTGGATAAAGGGATAAAAATAGATTAGGTCCAATCCAACATGACTAAGATGGAGTGAGCCAATTGACAAGGGGGAATTTCAAATTTGGGAAGAAGGGACCAAGTCAATATTCTTTCTTCAACGACATAGGATAAGAGTCTAAAATTTGAATTCCTTTGGGATTTTATAAAGTTTTTGAAAAGGTTCTAAATGCAGTATGAGGATTTTTGCAAAGAAATATGTTTTTATGATGCAAGCTTAATGTAAGACAATTAAGATTGAAAATGCAAGGATACTAATGAAACATATGAAAAAGGGATTATGCTATGGATATACAAGAATGAAGCAAACCGCAAGGCTCCAAGATAAACATTTTTGGTCTCCATATGTTCACAAGTTTATGAGACAAGGTGTTTTGGGAAGAATCAAAGTATTCAAGAATGTTTGGGAATGTTTAACATGAGATTTTGAATGTTTAGGAGTGTTTTTGAATTTTTCTTTAAAACTTTTGAAACACCCACGCAAGACACACCGTGAAGAATGGTTGTTGTAAAATTGAAACAAACACATCAAAACCTAAGGATGGAAAGGACAATATATGTTTAATCCCCAATTGAACAAAGTTTAGCCACACTTACTAATAATAGACAAATTAGAAATTTGGAGGCACGGGATCCTCCTTACAGTGCACTAACTTCTTAGGCACACCAAGCTTCAAATCCCAAGGGTCATCACTTCCCAAGGGACTATTGTCTCTACTAAAAGTCGTGAAAATGTGGGGTGTCTTAGTCAGTCTCAGACCTTCTGTTCTAGAAGATAGAGGGTTTTTGGTCATGATTACAAGGTTTTTAGTCAAGGTATATGTTCAGGTGGCTATGCATGTGGCAGATTAGCTTCGTTAAGGAGGCCTCCTAGCCTACAGAAGTTTTGTTCCGTAGGTTTTTACACACCACAAGGGTACTGAGGAAGATCTTCTATCGACATAGAAAAATTGACACATTTTCACTGTGGAATTAATCAGAATGACCATTTTTATATACCAATCTGGAAGGGCTTGGCTTTAGCTTATTACCGGTTGGGCAATCCCTCTCATTGGCCTTTTTTAAAGCTCTCAGGAGGTAGCCACACTAAAAGAATTATATGAATTTATCTTACACCCAAGATCCAAAAAGGCGAGGGGAGATGATACGTTCATATAATTCTTAGTATTACAATCTAAAAGATACTTCAAACACATAAGAAAAATGGTTCCTTTTTAAGCACCAAAATTGAAGTGTTTTTTAACTACTAAAAGCATACATGAAAGTTTTGGAAGACACACAAGGTCTTCGAAAAGTGTCCTGCATCAAACTTATTAGTAGTTTTTATGATTCATTCTTCATCCCATGATTGCCAAAATCTTGCACAGATCATCAGTAACATAGAAATCCAACATACCAAGTGCAGAAACAGATTTAGGAATGAAGAAAGTCAGAAACTTGCATTAAAAACATTCATTTTACCAACTGCGCAGGAACAAGCTACCAAGTGCGCAGAAATAGGCAACCAAGTGTGTAGAATCAGACTACCAACTATGTAGAATCAGAATACCAACTACATAGCTTCTGACCAACTATGCAGAATACCTGACCAAGTGCGCAACTACGGATCATAGGCTAAAAATGAGGTAAAAACTTGTAAAAACATTAAGTTTTTTACCATAACAAGCATTGATAACTTAGAAAAATGTAGTTAAGGTTAAGTTTTAGGTCATTTAGGAATGATTAGAAAATATTTGAATCAATTTTGAAACCCCTGATTAGCCTATGTGTAGATTGAGCTGATCTTGGAACACCGTAAACAAGAAACTTGAATTTGATCTTAAACTGGTTCAAAGTTCATTTTAGGTTCCCAAATCAAGTGTGAATGTTCATTTTAGAATCCTTTCCAACTTAAACAACTTGATTTTGCATAATGAATTCCATTTGAACCCTTAGTTAGGCTAGATTGTGACTTTGATTGAAATCGGAAGAACCTTGATTGTATTGAACCCTAAACTAGGTGAAGTTCATTTTAAGAGCCCAAATCAGATGTGAGAGTTCATTTTAAAATTTCAAATTGAAATATGAGTTTCATTAATCAATTTGTGGTTCATTTTCATTATTTAGGATCTATTTTAGCTTTGTAACTGATAAAAAAAAGAGAAGAAATCCTGAAATGTAGAAATGCTTCCTAAACTTATAAACTTTGATCCTAAACCCTAAAGACCCATCTCATTTGACCAAGTGCGTAGCTAAGAAACCAACTGCACAGGTCTAGGTAACAACTTAACAAGACATGCAACCAACTGTGGAACACTTAACCAACTACATAAGAATTCAGACCAACTGCACAAAATGTGTAACCAAGTGTGCATAATGTGTGACCAAGTGCACAAATGTGTAACCAAGTGCGCAAAACATGTAACCAAGTGCGCAAAACATGTAACCAACTGCATAGAACTCTTCCAGAACCTATAAAATGCACAAACACACAAAAATCCAATTAGTTAGGCATATTTAATGTCGGGTTCACCAAATGTAAGACCTAAAAAAGGAATAATATGCATATATAGGTAACCACAAAACTCTAAACAATATGCAAACCCATCTTAGCTAACATTAGAGCCATTGAAATGGTAATTCAAAAACAATATGGAAATAAAACATAAAAAAACCACTTCAAGTGATGCTCAAATGTTCTCCTTTCTTCTCCATAGAGTAGATTATTGTTTCTCTTTGTCAATGACAAAAATTCACAAGTATTGAAAATCCAATTTGATAATAAGAATACAAGGAGATAGTGGTTCTAGAATTGAAAGAAAAAATGATCTCGATTTATAGGAGTTGAGGAATCAAATTGAATAACTAGCAATAAGATATGCAAATTAGAAACTTGCGTTGAATGTGACACTTGGTAAAAAATTGAAAAGGAAAACATGTCATAATTATGAAAATTTAACAAAATGGAAGCTAAGTTAGTGGATGGAAAGATGTGAGAAAGTGGAAAGGAAAGTGTAAGAGTTGAAGCTAATTAATAGGAGATGGGAGTTAGAAAATAGAAATAGAATAAGTGAGGCGGATTTATGAGGATTTAAATTAACTAAGAATTCAATATTCCTCACAAAATCTAATTAGCATTTATGAAATTCAAAATTCCATAAATTAGCAATTAACCAATTAATTAATTAGAAATTAATTAATTGTTGAGACTTAGGATAAATAATGAATAAATATAATTTATTCATAAAGGCTAGGGATAAATCATAGGTCATTCATCCCAAGAGGACAAATTAGTGGATTATTGGCCAAATTGAAGGCCTTAATGTGAAATTGAATTGATTTTGATAATATTGATAAGGATTAGGATCAATTCTGATGATTCTGGAATAGTTTAGGAAATTACGAGGCATCAATGAAATTTGACAATGCTCTCACGATAATGATTGGAAATGATATAATGGCATCAATGAACTTGGATGATGCTAGAGGATAAATAAAGATAAGGAGACATCGATGAACTTGGACAATACTCCTGAAATGTGAAAATGACAGTGAGGCATCAATGAACTTTGACAATGCTCTCGAAATGATGATTGACAATGAAATAGCATCGATGAACTTTGACAATGCTATTAGAGGAATTAAATGATGATGAGGCATTGATGAACTTGGAAAATGTGCTCAAATGATGGTTTAGGATAAGGAATTAATGAAATTGACAATGCTCGTGGGGAGCAATAATGAACATGACAATTCTCCTAGATTGATAATGATAAGGCATCGATGAACTTTGACAATGCCAGAGGATTGATTGAAAGAGATTGATAAGACACTGATATGATTTTATAATGGAATGAGTTTAGAATGATCTTGGATTGATTTAGGAAGATGATCAATTGGGCCAAAATGAGAGAAATGTTAGTAATTGATGACATGGAAGAATGACACAATATTAGTGAATGATAAAGATCAAAAATACAATATAGAAGACATGTTAAAAAGGGGGCACAAGCATTGAACCATTTTTAGGTGTCTACAGAATCAAATTAAATTAATATTACATAGGAGAACCCTTTCTTATATAAGCAAGGTGAATACAAAGGAGTGAATGAGGCAATGACAAGTGTCATTGTATCATTACACCATAAGAAAGAGATAACTTATCACCCACTCAAGTTGGAGTCACATGTCAACCAGAGGTGGATCATACTCCAATGTGTAATAAAGTATGTGCAACATGTGAAACAAAGGTGAAGAGAAATAAAGTGATAATTGCACTAAAAGTGGAATCAACACATAAAGTGGAATGTGATAACATGATAACACCACCTAAAGTGGAAATTCTCCTAAAAGATCCCACATGATTTCCTAAGTAAGCTTAAGTAAAGTGTTATTATTACCTAGGTATGAATTAACCAAAAGGTAAAATGTATTAATTACACCAACACCACCCCTTAAGTGCAACTTAGGGAGAATTTACAAAAGCTAATAATGCAAGATGGGTATTGGCTACTAGGCCATGTTAGGTACCCATGTACAAATATAATTCACTCTCACAAAAGGAGAAAGGGAGAAAAATCCCCTCCAAAAGAGATGAAAATATACAATGCTCTCAATGGGTAGAAAAAAACTCATACGAGGAAAAATCCCCCCATAGGAGAGAAGAAGATAAAAAATTAAGCCCCACCTCAATGTATTATCTCCAAAAAATATGGTCTAAGATGACAATAAACACTCTTCCATGGGAAGAAAATAGAGCCAATGCTACATCATGAATGTTAAAGTGTGACAAAACCAGGTACTGTGTGTGTGAAAAGTGGACCTCTAAGCTTCAACGCACACTTCAATAGGTCATTTCATAGTTAATCTAAGAAAGAATTTAACTGCGAAGATAATAAATCAATCTAAATTGACCTATTTCCTTCTAGTAGGAAGGAGTGTGAGTTTTCTCTCAGATCATTGCAAACCCAGTGACTTGACACTGTCTAAATGAAGGATTTGTAAAGATAATTATTCTATGATGCAAGTACAAGAAGATTCATCCAATGATTAGCTTAGCTCATTTTAACAACCCAAATGAGATGTTCCTAGATTATCAATTTAAATGCTTGAAACATGTAAACATGCAAAATGCAAAATGCTTAATGAAAGATGAGAGACAAAAATAGCATAATAACTCTACTTGAAATTCTTGGATCCTTTGTGATGAAAATGAAGCTTTATTTTATAGGAAATATCTCTCAAACTGATGATCGAGATTGAAATTTGAAGAACAAACAAGATTGATGCAAAGAAGCACAATCCATGTGCATGGAAGACCATTGGTTGAGAGAGTCAGTTAACTAAACTAGCTGATCAATCATTCGAGAAACTTCTAAAATTGAAAGAGGAGTTAACTAAGTCAACTTTTAGTTAACTGGATTATTTCCAAAATGAGGAGAAGAAAAGACTTAGTTAACTGAACAAGAAATATTTGTTTTCTAATTTGATGTTTGATCAATTGAAATGATGACACAGAAATGCATTTTTGAATATTTAAATGATTTAAATGCACTTTTTACTCAATTTATTAATTTTAATTCCTTTTTGCATTTAATTGATAATTATTTATTTATTTAATCAACATACTAGGATATTAATTAAATAAATGACACAAGGTTTAATAGCCAATATTTTAGGATTTAGGAATTAAAAAATTAAATCAAGTGCGATGATAGAATAAGACCTAGGGTTTAGGTTAGATCAGACTGAAGATGTTGAATTGCCTTTAGGTTAGGACTGAAGATGGTCAAGATTAGTGTTTTCTTGATTAGAGATTGAGATTAAGGGCTTACAGTTTAGTTGTCCATTTTGAGGTCACTAAATTTTCCCCTATTTGAAGTGATGTGTGATTAGCACATTGATTCAAATAAAACTTATTATTCAGAGCAGGACTAGTTTTATGTGAAGCGATGAAACTACTCTCAAGTTGATTGATTCAAAGATATCAATTCTGAGCTTGATCGGAATGGAGATCTTCAAGAGATATAGAAAAAATGCTCAATTTTATTTGAAGTGATGAAACTGAACATCTGTGAGGAAAACTTAAACCTTTGGATTGGTTTGAATGAATGAATAGTTTGATTTGAAGTGATGAAACTGATTTTTGTTAAGAGATTTATTAGCGAAATTGACTTGATTTTATGCAATGAAGCCAATTGATCAATGTGTCTGGCTTCAGGAATGGATGACTCGTATAAGACCGATATGTTTGGTTTCAAGTGTATCCATCACTGTATAAGATAATTGATTGAATTTTCCTTGATTAAAGATAATCTCAACTTGATGTGATGCAATGAAGCTGAGATGCCCCTTGCGATGAGGTCTTGTTTGATTTGATGGTTTGATTGCTTGGTTAAAGATTCCCAGATTTCTTGATGTTTGATGATGTGATCACTAAATTTTTGATGTCATGATCATGCCCCCTCAAGAGAGAAATTGAAATATCGCTAGGTGCCCCAGTGATCAGAAGTAATTCAACTAATTAAATTGATGTAGGAAGAAACTAATATGATTTTGAAGGGGTTGCAAGCATTTAAGACACATTATGCACTTTTTTTAGGTCCTTTTGACCAATTTTGACCAAAATTTTGGTAGGGTTGACCAATTTTGACCAAAATTATAACACATAGATTAGTTGGAAGAAAATCATGAGATATCTCCATTGCTTCAGAGTCCAAAAGACTGGTTGCGCAAGTGATCAACCATGGTTGACTAAAAAAGTCAACTATCAAATTTGACAAATAAAACAATCTCAAATTTTGATTTCAATCTAGAAAATGGAATCAGGATGGTCAAATCAGCCAGGGTTGGAATTTTCACGTCAATCAAAGCAAGTTGAAAATTAGGTTAAAAACCTATATAAGGGCCAAAGGGTCATTTTCAATTTATTTCATTTTATTTGAGTTTTGAAACCTCTTTTGAGAAAAATGGAGATCCCCATCCAAGATCATTGATTTGAATGCTAGAGAATCCACAAACGACCTCAAAAGTACAAACCAACTGTGAGTGCATGTAAAACCATCCTTTTGATTCAAGTTTGTTAATTTGCATTGATTTTTTATTTAATTTTTGCACATTTTTAGACGTAGGCCCTTGGTTTCTCGTACGAGTCCTAGGTAGGGATCGTATGAGAAACTTCTTCCAAATTCTTACTTGTATCAACCTATTAGTATTCTCATACACTTTCTACCCTGCAATCATACAAGTACCTTCTTGGTATCCCCTTTTCTCATGTGGCTTATTATACTTGTATCAAAAAACTTACTTGTACTACTCTATGGGAATAATCATACAAGGTTAGATGCCAGTGCAGTTACTCGTATGGAAAACAACAATCAATTTTAAGCCTCCAAACATCCAAATTTGATTTTTTCTTTGTTGATCTGGCATCTCTAGTATGTTTTATAGCATATGTATTCATCATATGGTCATTCCAATCATCGTAATGATGCTTTTTTATTCATTTTTTTTAGGAGTGATTGGAAGACATTCAGTTTTGAATAACCTATATTCCTACCATGAGATTAGTATTGATGATGAGAGATCTCTCATTGCAAAGTGTGGGTTTTGCTGGTTGTTGGGGATCCCTGAGATCAGGGTGAACCATGGTTGCTCATAGCCCTCGTGGAGAGATTCCATGGTGAGAATAATATGTTTCATTTTACCATTGGTGAGATCATGGTAACACCTAAGGATGTGTATCACATCTTATGTATTCCTTGGAAGGGAGCTCCTGTCCAATATGAGATTGCTCAGTGGCCAGGTATGCTAGCACTTCATCGCATTTTTAGAGATGACAACATTCTAGAGCGATGGGTATCATGGGATACCATGATGAATAGGTATGAAGAGTACTATCCTCTTGCATGTGTGATGGTTGGGTTTATTGGTTTTTTCATCATGCTAGATAGAGGGAAGCAAAGGTTTCAGTGTGGGTGAGATCTGATTATGGAGGAGCTGCTGGATAGGCCAGCAAAGCTAGGATCAAGTTCTTGTTTGTTAGATCACCAGTATCACAAACTACATGATATTATCTATCGTGAGGTCAAGAGACTTGCCATAGGAGTATTGGTCCTTTAGATTTGGGCATTGAAGCATCTTCACATTTGCAAGCCTATGGTTAATGATGCCCCATAGAATGAGCATCCATATATATATATATATATATATATATATATATATATACCCACTTGGGGAAGATAGGATACTAGAGTAGACAACTAGATGACCTCATAGTTGTCACATGGAGACCATATAGGGGTACAAAGGCATGGGGAGATTGGAAAGAAAAGAGATGAGACATCTTTATCACTCGCCCCTTGATTGGTTGCACCTTGTACATGGTGGAGAAATTTTTAGTATCATGGGTACAAAGGTAGTATGGAAGACCATAGGCGGTATCATCCGAGTTTACTGCATAAGCCCAATTCTCCAATGAGGCTCATTTAGGATGGGGCCCTCTATTGGTACATGCTACAGCTATGCAAGATCTCCATGGTTTACAATGCGCTACCTAGGATTACCTTGAGGATATGCAGACGTGGGTGTGACTCCCAAGTATAGGGATTACATGGTTCGACACCCCTTACCACACTTCACAAATTTGGTTTCCCAAACACTGAGGATTGAGGAGGGAGGTGCTTCCCCAACCAATGTTCTAGAAGCAACACCTAAGCGAACAAGAGGAGATCATGGTGTGAGTTTGAGTAGAGAAGCATCAGTAGTAGGGAAGCATCAGAGAGGAGAGGGAGGTGGCTTGGGTTTTGTATTGGTGGATTCCCCTTCTAGTGGACATGATGATCCTATTTTAGACGAGGTCGCGCGATAGGTACGAAAACAACAAGATGACCTGGGAGAGCAGGCAAAGAAGGCCGAGGGTAAGGGGGAGGTCCAAAGACAAAGGAAACCTCAGGATTTTATTGATTCATTGAGAGAGAGGGTATTAGGTCTACATATTGAGGTGGTTGTGGCTTAGGAATGGATAGCAGAGTGAGATCAACGGATAGTTGATCTTATTGATGATCAAGATCAAAGGATTATTTCCTTGACTACTGAGCATGACCAGATTCAGCATGTGGCCACACACCACACGAACAAGGCATTATATTATGTGGAAGCCTATATTTTTTAGGTTCCCTTAGAGAGGCAGGTTGTCCCTTTCTTTTTGTACATGGCTTGGTTAGAGGGTGCTTGTATGTCGCGGGCTAGTGGGATCATTCCTCTACCACCTCCACCACCACATGTTCCTATTGATGTTAAGGATATGGACAAGAGCTAGCTCCTGTTGTTTTTCCATTCTTGATACTTCTTGATTTTTGTTCCCATTTTTGGATTTGTATACAATGACTTGCTCTGATGAAACATTTTGTATATCTTGAGATCATTGTACCCCTGACATTGATTATATATATAGAGACATGATTTTGATCTCATCATACCTGTGTTCAATGATGTTATGAGATGTTTTATTTCCCTATGATGTTCTATATGGATGCATTTATTTTATGATCATGTATTCTTATATTTCTCATGGATGGTTATGGAAATGTGTATATAAATGCAATGTTTATGTGATTTCTAAATGGTTGGATATGATACTAGTTAATTTCTTTTTGAATGCATATATATGTATGCAATGTGATTATGCAATGGATATGCAATGTTTCTATATAATGTGCAATGCTTCTAGCATATTTTACAAGAATCATTTTTATCAATTACACAAGTACTCGATCATGCCTATGTATTAAACGCGCATCTTGACCACTTGGTAAAGGAAACATAACAATTAATTCAAGCTTAAAATCCCACATTGGAGAGAGATAAAGAGATTATATTGTTGTGATACCATGCAACTATAATGAATAAAGAAGTAACATAAATGCAACCTAGGACTTAGTCACTGGGTTTTGAGCTTGAAAATTTTCATCATTGAGCATTTGGAACATCAGAGTCGATACAACCCTTACTGGTGCCACTGCGATCATAAGGATAGGAATATGAATTTCTTTGGATAAAATGTGGGAAACAAATGTAAGCATTGAGGTATTAAATCCAAGATGACCTAAACATTATTTCCATTTGATATTGCAAGAGTGCAATAGTATCAAGACATACAGAGCTCGGATAACCATGAGTGTGATCTTGCGTAAACAAACAGATTAATAATAGTTAAGGAGATAGTTTTGACTTCACCTTGTTGTGCAATTAAATAGATTTGACATATGTGAGGCTTTTCCACCTTACTACGAAAGCTATTATCATAGAAACGTAGTTTATTTTTATGTTTCAAGATCATCAAGACCACACCAACAAGAAACAATCAAAGAAAAGATGAACAAAAATCCTTGATAACAGGCAACATCCAAGAAAATTTTCAACATACCTTCAACAAGTTTTGTGAGTGTTATATGTTTGTCTATGTAGGGTGTTGAGAAACACCATCATGCTTGTGAGTGAATAGTTCTTGATTATTATTAAGACAGTGTTCAAGGTTAATGATATTTTATCCATTATGCATTGAGAAACACAAATGTGTCCAAATAAGTAGTGTTAAGAAACACTATTGATTAGGGTGTTGAGAAACACTATTGTGTGAGTGGAAAATGGTCTATAAGGAAGGACTAAGACACCAGCTCTGGTTTGGTTCATTTGGATTGATCAAAATAGAGTGCTTTCCCCTAGTAACAAGTGGTACCCTAGGTACGAGATGAAACAAAATCCAATCCATGATGACATTGTGGTGAAAAACTGACTTGAGTTAGACTTCTGGGACAAAGATGATTCAATTTTACCTAGACTATGACTCTGATTGGTTTCAAGTCATGAGGTTTGTTAGAAGAATGAAAGTGTCACCAAAGTGACTAAAAGATATGTAAAAATTGAAGCAAATGGCTGGAAAGCATGACAGATGCCAATACATGCATTGATAGATGGAGCACATGAGTACAAAAGGCACATGTTTACCAGGTTTTCATCATGGTACTTGCCCAAGGTGCCACAAGAAGTGGTTTTCACCGTAGGATTAACAACACACTTCAAATGTGTGTGTGAAAAGTGGACCTCTAAGCTATCAACGTATACTGGAATAGGTCATTGCATAGTTAATCTAAGAAATAATTCAACTGAAAAAACAATAAATTAATCTAAATGGACCTATTGCCTTCTAGTAGGCATGAGTATTATTTTTCTCTCAGATCATTGTAAACCCAATGACTTGACACTGTCTAAATGAAGGATTTGTAAAGATAATAATTCTATGATACAAGTACAAGAAGATTCATCCAATGATTAGCTTAGTTAATTTAAAAAAAACCAAATGAGATATTCCTAGATTATCAATTGAAATGATTGAAACATGTAAAAATCCAAAATGCAAAATGCAAAATGCTTAATGAAAGATGAGATAAAAAAAACATAATAAGTTTACTTAAAATTATTAGATTGTTTGTGATGAAAATGAATCTTTCATTTATAGGAAATCTACCTCGAACTGACGATCGAGATTGAACTTTGAAGAACAGACAAGATTGATTCAAAGAAGCACAATCCATGTGCACGAAAGACTATTGTTTGAGTGAGTAAGTTAACTGGACTGACTGATCATTCATTTGGGAAACTTATAAAGTTGAAAGAGGAGTTAACTGAGTCATCTTTTAGTTAACTGGATTATATCCAAAATGAGGAGAAGAAAATACTTAGTTAATTGAACAAGAAATATTTGTTTCTAATTTGATGTTCAGTCAACTAAAATAATGACACATAAATGCATTTTGAATATTGAAATGATTTAAATACAACTTTTACTCAATTTATTAATTTTAATTCTTTTTACATTTAATTGATAATTATTTATTTATTTCATCAACATACTAGGATATTAATTAAATAAATGACACAAGGTTTAATTGCCAATATTTTAGGATTCAGGAATTAAATAATAAAATCAAGTGCAATGATAGAATAGGACCTAGGGTTTAGGTCAAATCAGACTGAAGATGTTGAATTACCTTTATGTTAGGACTTAAGATGATCAAGATTAAGGTTTTCTTTATTAGAGATCAAGATTAGGGGCTTAGGGTTTAGTTGACCATTTTTAGTTCATTACAGGTACCAATATCGATGAAGAATTGATGATGCATCACCTATTGCGACATGATATAATTCAAGCATGGAGACACCTTCTTGACCATCAACTAGATACTCATAAATAGAAAATAGGTACATTCTAAGTCTTGACTAGAGCCATGCACCAAGTCTCACAAGATACTTCCTAATCTACAAGACACTTAATATTAGTGTGTGTACAACATAGCTCATGCAAGAGAATACACCATCACATGACAAAGATACAAAGATGGAAATTGTTAATTATGCCACCAAGAATGTGTTACAAATGATCACTAATGATGCCCTCTAATAAGACAGATGTCCTAAGAAAACATAGGAGTAACTAACCCCCTGGTAGCTAGTTGGAGGATGGATCACTACAATAGGTATTAGATGGACAAAAAAATTGTTCCCAATTTGCATTTTCATTTGAAATTAGTTTTTAAAACTTATAAAAACAATTTTTAAAATATTTTATTTCTAAAAACCTTTATTAAATAATAAAGTTTTTTTTTCCTTTTTTCTTTCTTTGACTTTATTTCAGTGACTATAATTACTACAATAGGCCAAATTATGAAAGTATATTTTTTATCACAGTCACTATAAATTGATAGCACCGCTATCTTGGATCCAAGTCAACCTACTTTCAAACTTCCATAGGAGGGTATACAATAGTGTACACAAGTCCTAATTGTAAATTTTTAAGGTATACAATTGGGTATACAATTGTTGATGGACTAAAAAACTATTATATTTTTTTATTTTTTTATCACAGTCACTATAAACTGATAGCACCACTATAAAATACAAAAACCTATGCACTTTCAAAAAAAATGCTCCTAAAAGAGAGTATGTATGAGCCCAAATGAGGCCTTGAAATTTGTAAAATTATATTTATGCAATTTTCCACAAAAAAATAGACACTATAATAAAAAGCCACCTACACCAATGTGTAGAGCATTAAATCCTAACCCCAAAAAAAAATGCTCACAAAAATGAGTCCAGATGAGTGAGATATTGTTATTTGAAAATTGCTTGGGTAATTATGATGTATGAATCATTGCCACACCGCCAAACCTTGAATGGCTATAGATTTTTCCTCCAGTGTCCAATTTGGATAAAAAATAGTTTATATGGTGGTTTTTGGACCTCCTCAATGTGATGTCAACCTTGGATTTACACTAGTAAGCTCCAATTTTTCACTGCATTAAATACAATTCTCAAAATGCACCAAAAGTTTCTCAAAGGACTATCTAGTGTCACTCTATAGGCTCTAATACCATGTAATATTTGGATATGAAGGTAGCCACCCAAGATCTAGAGACAATGAAAATCATAATAACAAGAGAGAATGAATATGACAAGGATAAACTACATTCCTATAAAAAATGTAGTATAATCAATACAATGGATTGGATTGACTCAATTGAAATCAAATGAAATTAATAGTACATAGGATACCCCTTGCTTATATAGGTAATGTGAATAAAAATTAGTGAATGAAGAAATATTGAGCATCATTGTCTCATTACATCATAATAAAGAGAACTTATCATCCACCCAAGGTGGAATCACATGTCCACCAGAGGTGGAACATTCTCTAATGTGTAATAAAGTATGTGCAACATGTGAAATTGTATAGAGGAAAATGGTGAGCAATACTAATATTTAAATCACTCACCTAGATCTTTCATACATAGGAATAGAAATCCACTCTTAAGTAATATCTGATTAGCACAACCAAAAGGAGGAAGGGTGCCAATGCAAGGTCTAGATAACGAAGGGGGTTTTGGATTCCTAAAAGGGATGAATGATAAATGTGATATGATAAATTATAAAGGATATATCTTATCTAATAAAGTAAGTGCAAAGTAAAATAAGGATGAATAATTTCACTTGGAAACAAGATGGAGAAGATAGAACTTTGAATCTGAATCTGATTGTCATCAAAATCTTGGATCCTGCTGTAACTATAGATCTGGAAAACAGGGATCTGAATTTTTCTGTCTTGAAATTTTCACTAACAAATAGTAGGGACAATTCAAAATTTTTGGAACAAGTTGACTTTTGGGAAACAAGTGGATCAGTTGACTTGTTCTTGACAATAACTCAAAAATTTCTCAGATTCTGCAAGTGCACCTGTAATACCTAGATCTGGAATTGCATCTCCACAACATGTTCCCACACACACAAAAATGGGGGAAATGGTTGTGTAAATAGGTTTTACTTAAATAAAACCTTGTTTAGGAATAAACATTGAAATATTATAGTAATTACATAAAGGAAAGTAATGTAAAAGGAAAATTGTTGATTCACCTTATATGAAACCCACATGAATGGATGTAGTAATCGCTCAAATCCATGAACATGCTTGAATTTTATTGGAATCCAAGTATTTGACCTTGGAATGAGATTAGAATCAAGTATTCCTTCACAAATGCATGTATCTATGATTTCACTCCTAGATCTTGAATATTGATATGATTGATAACCACATGCAAAGAAGAAGAGAGAGAAGAATGGATGAATGAATATCCTTTCTTGATTCAGAATTCATCTAATTGGACATCATGGGACTAGATAAAATTGCATCAATTGAAGAATATTTCCTTTTATTGAATAGATCTTGGAAGAATGGAGACTTAGAGATCTTGAATTGGATGCTTGCCTTCAAATCTTGAATTCTAATTCTCAATTGTTCTAGCTTTCTTCAAATATTGATCACTTGATTATGATATAGCTTGCACTTGAATATGTTATAAATTTATAAAAAATGAGGAAATAGGAGGTCCTTTTATAGTGAATTTAGGATTCAAAATTGATCTAGGTCTACCACAACTAAAAACCTAGGAAGAAGACCCCCTCATCAGACTCCAGGAAAAATTTGGGTCCTAAAGGCCAGACAAGTTGACTTGTCTCTAGGGACAAGTCGACCAATTGAATTGTCCCAGGAAAAATGGGTTATATGAAGGAAGGTGATTTGAAATGGTGGGAGAAAATGAAGGTTGTTGTGATCAAGCATAACGAACATTTAGACCTTGAAATCACAAAAAATAGGTCTAATAGGTCCTAAAGACATCCTATTATGGGTGCTAAATTTTTAGGATGTACATTTATCCCCACTTTAGCAGGAGTATGAGATGAACCAATGGTCATGTTAAAGTAGATCGAATGCATAAGAATGATCTCATCAAAGTAGATGAAACAAAGAAACATTAAGCCCCCAAGTATCTCAAGTCTCCATCAAACCTAAAACCAAGATAAGAGAGGCATCACTTGAAAGAGAGAGAAAAGTGTGATCACTAGCCTAGTAAGAGTTTGTCTTAGCATGGACCAAACAAAAGGAAAACACTGCAAAAGATGGCATTGAAGGTCTAGCAAGCTGTGTTATGCTAGTCACTCCATCAAACATGATCAATCCTTAAGGAAAGTATTTTCTCCGTTAAGAGATCTGACAAAGGAACGATCAAGCCTAGGAAATCATTGTCTCCATAGGGATAAATAAAATAAATTAGACATAAGGAAATCATTGTCTCCTTAGCGATCAAAAAGAGCGATCAAGCCTAAGGAAATAATTTCCTAAATAGGGATAAAAATGAAGAAGGATTAGTCCTTAAGGAAAGCCTTGTTTCCATTAAGGGATCCAATGAAAAGGATGAATAAAAGGAATGCATTGTCTCCTTGGACATCTGTAAGAGAGGCTACATTGAATCATTGTGTAAGTGTCTGCAAAGTGTGAAACATGGAGCGGAAGTGTATATCCCCATGTTAAAGTGATTGAAAATGCCTTAATGGGAGAAATGGCTTTAACGGAGCATACATGCACCCACAAGAGATGTTTCCACTATAAGATTCCCCCAAGAAAGGACAAGTCAAGGGAAATAAGCACATGACAAGAGAGAACAAAAGGGATCTACTAACTTTGGGGTTGGTATTATCATATGATAATACATGAAAAATTATTGTAGACACCTAAAATAATTTCACACCTATGTACCCCATTTTTTAACATGTCTTCTATCTTGTGTCATTCTTCTATGTCATAAATTACTAACATTTCTCTCATAACCTGTGTCACTTTGGATGAATTGATAATTTTCAAATTATTTCAATCATATCACATCTTCCTAAATCAATCAAAGTTGATCCTAATCCATTCTAAATCATATTAAATCTTCCTAAATCAATCCAAGTCATTCCTGGTCCCTTCCTAACCAATGCAAGATCATTTCCAACTCATTCAATCCTTTTCAAATAATTCTAGGGAATTTTCAAATCTCATCGATGCCTAATCAAATAACTTTTAAATTTCTTTCAAATCAGTCCAATCTTGTCAAATACTATCAATCCTATCATCATCCTTTAAAATCATTTCATCATCAACCTTATTTAAGGCATTTTCCAAGTTCATTGATTCCTCATCATTATCAGAATCAATCAAATAATTTTAAAACCTTATCATTCTCTTTCAAAATCAATCCTCCCACATTATCAAAATTCATTGATGCCTCATCATCAAATCAATCCATGTTTTATCAATCTCATCATTTTCGAGTGCATTTTCCAAGTTCATTAATGTTGTTCCTAAACTATTTCAAAACTATCAAAAACAATCTGAAGCTTCATCAAGATCATCAAAATCAATTCAATTTGAAATCAATGTCATAAATTTGGTCAATAATCAACTAATTTTTCCCTTAGGGGTAAATAACCCATGCCTTATCCCTAGTTTTGGATAAATAAATTGACTTTATTTATCCCCTCTTTCCTATGTCTCCACAATTAATTAATTTATTTTAATTAATTGGATAAATTTTATCATTTATGGAGTTTCCTAAATTCCTATTATTATTTTCCATTTGGTGGGAATTAATGAGTTTTTAAATTCAAAAATTCCTTCCCTCTTATTGTGCTTTCATCCCTAAAATCGTGATTCATGATCTCTTCCACCTTTCCCTATCCATTTCCCCCTAATTGTGCTTCTTAATTGCCTACTAATTTTCCTCCATCCTTCCCTTTCAAGTGCCTTCACTTTTTTCATTTTATTTCTCATTCCCTTTTTTGTATTCAATTACTCATAATTATGACAATCTTCCAATTTGCACAATCAAGTTTCCAAATCTGCATTTAGGTCTCCAATGCCTATAAATTTAGATAATTTCTCATCTACCAACTAGCCATAATTTTTCAAGTCTTCTCACCATCAATATAGTCAATTTTATTTCACTTTTTAAGTGCATTGTGTCAATATGAGAGCTACATCAACTCTTTAGGAGAAGCAAGAAAGAAAACAATTGTCAAATTGAGGGAGTTTTGTTTATAGTTTGTATTTCTTTATCTCAATTTATTTTGTGTTTAAATATGTTCATTTTTTATGCGTTTAGAGTTAGTGGTTCCTCTAGCATGCAATTATTTATTCTTTTTTCTCTCCCCCATTTGGTGAACCCGACGTGAACATGCAAATTTGATTTTTCTTCGGTGTTTTTTAATGTGTTTTGTAGGTAGAGAAACAATATCTATGCACTTGGGAGTCTTGTGATACATTCAGGATTTGTTTTTTTAAACATGCAACAAATCATAATTTTAAATTGGTTTTTAAAATTAATAAAAAAATACATTTATCTTAATTAGGAGGATTAATGAACAACAAATTTCACATAGCCTAATTAGGAGGATAAATGAACATCAAATTTCACATAGCCTAATTAGGAGGATAAATAAACATCAAATTTCACATAGCCTAAATAGGAGGATCAAAGAACCCAACAATATTCATCTAGATTTAATTATGTGGATCAAAGAACCCTACTATCTTCACATAGTTTTAATTAGGAAAGGAAAGAAAAAAAAATTGTCCTATTTTCATCATATTTCCTTTCTTAATGGATTAATGAAAAACAATTTTCATCTAGTTTTAATTAGGAAGGAAAATAACAACAAATTGTATAATTTTGATCACATTTCCTTTCTAATTGGAAAATGAACATTTTTACTTGATGTGTTTGGTAGATTGTAATACTAAGGTTGAATGAACATATCCTCTCCCATCGCCTTCACAGATCTTGGGTGATGATAAATTCATTCAATTTTTTAGAGGGTCTGCCTTCCAAATTCTTTAGCATAGCCGGTGATAGGGAATGACCCAAGTGGGAACAAGGAAAAATCAACCTCTTCCAGCCCATTATAATCAAATCTCTCCTTGAAATGAAAATTTTGGAGGCGTAAGATATCTTTTTCGTAGTATTCGTGGGACTATAGGTCTCAATATCACTTGTGCTACCATGTTACCTTGTATGGTTCACAAGTTATCTTCGGAATGAATGCCTTGACTAAGAACCTTTGTTGTAGTGGCCCAAATAAAACCCTTGTATTTACTGATGTAGGAGGATTTCTCTAAGAAATCCCACACTTTTGTGGCTCTTAATAGAGACAATGATCCCTTGGGAAGTGATGACCCTTGGGATTTGAAGCTTGGTGTGCCTAAGAAGTGAGTGCAATATAAGGAGGAGTGTGTGTCTCCAAGCTTCTAGACTATCCACTCTGAGTAAGTATAGCATAACTTGTTCAAGTGGGAATTCAGTAAATATTGTCCTTGCCAACCTAGGTTGTGGTGTGCATGTTCATTTTTACAACAACCATTCTGTCTAATGTGTCTTACGCAAGTGTTCAAATTTAAAACATTTCAAAAACCCTCAAAACATTTTGAAAACACTTTAAAAACATTAAAAACCTTGTCAAAAATATTCCAAGACATTCAAAATCATTTCAAAACCTTTCCATAGACTTTTCAAAATGTGGATTTTTAAAATATTTTTCCTTGGAGCCTTGTTGCAATCTTAGGTTAGCATTTTTATTTTAGCCCTTGCATTTAGCTTTCATATTCAATCATTTTCCTTGTGCATATTGCATAACCCCTTTTTCATATTTCCTTTTAGAATCCTCATTATCAACCTCTTAGAATCTTCAAAAGTTTGGCATTGCATATCTCCCTTGCATATAGAACCTTTTAAAACAATTGCAAAATCCCACAAAAATCCAAATCATAGAGTCTTTCCTTGTGTTATTGAAAATATGATCTTAACTTGGTCCCTTTGTCCTTTTATCCTAATTATCCCTATATCATTTGGTCAAATTCCATCTTTGTCATGGTGGATTTGAATTAGTCCATTTTATCCAATCATCTTTGTCCCTTTGATCCCTTTTAAATCAAGGTCCCTTTTCAATATCCTAAGGTTATACTCTTAGGTTTGCATTTTCCAATGATTTTCCAAAGCTCAAAAATAAAATAAAAACAAGTGTATAAGACTTATATTGCTTTGTTATTCCAAAGATTATCCTATTTCGCATACTCATTCAAAAATCCCAAAATTCAATGATATTTTCATTTGCATATCCATCAAGTTGCACTTCATTTCAAAATTCTTTGCATACCTGAGGTTGCATTTCTCATTCCAAAGTCTCCTAGTAAGCCAAAAACAAATAACATTTTTTGCATATAGATACCGTTTTGATTGTAAAAAGGTCCCAAAGACAAGGTTCCTATCAAACCATGTACATTTCAAGTGAGAATACACAAGAACACTTTGACCCAAGACAAGGCATACCCTTTCAAACACAAGATTTTGATCCAAACATGACATACCTTTAAAATGAGAACACACAAACACCATATGAAGGTATACCTTTTCAACAACAAAGTTTTGACCCAAACATGATGTACACCTCAAACGAAGTAACTCAAACATATTTTGAACCAAGAAAAATGTAATTAACACAATCAAACAATCAATCACATCAATCCCATGCATACTTGATCCAAAAATTACAAGCAAAATTGGCTAAAGAAAAGAAAATCTTAAAAGAGAGGGTAGAAAATATGATAAAGAATATAAATGAGATGACCAAAATCCTTAGATGTCCAAATGCACATTTTGGTGAAATTGAAATACAATCTCCCATTGAAGAATCCAGAATACCAAAACTTATTTCACAACTCAATGAGGAAAATGAAAACTTCAACAAAGCCCATTTCAATCAAGAGAAAAATTTGTTTGATCAAATTCCAAAGCAAGTTTAAAATAAAGTTTCATGCAACATAAACCCAAAAAAATCATTCAAACAATTTCCAAATCAAAACTTTCAACTAGAGTGTGGCATAATTCAACTTGGGCCACCACCTAATTATGAACCGGTCTTCGTTCCAATGCAATAAAGTGTCCCTCAAGAAATTTCACAACCATTTTTTGCTAATAATGAAACAAGTCAATCAAGGTCACCAATAATTTTGAATTAAAGAGCATTATATGTTAATGAAACCCCTCTTATATCCTCAAATCCAACGAAGGTAACTTCAAAAATATCATATTTGGGACATAAGCCAAACATGATCAATGAAAAAAAATTGTGGAACATGTTTAACCCTCCAAAAATGGTACAAATTGAAATATTGATGTGGTATCATCAATAAGATTAACCAAGAAGTGAAAATTCAAACCTAAAATTTGAAAGATTTTGTTTCAAAAATTGGATTTTATATATGAAGAAGATGAAACAAATAATTCACCTATATCTAGCAATGGCTCATCCCAAAAAAATCACAAGGATGATACACCCATTTCCTCTCAATACATTAACCTTAAAGAAACATCCATGTCTCTGTCCACCCCTTCATCCCCTGAAGCTTCACAAGATAAATTTCCTCATCTCTCTCAAGTGACACTTCTAATGATGAAATCTCTCAAGGGATATTCATAGAATAATTTCAAGCTAGTCCCATTCATGATCCAAATACCTTCCATGCTTCCAAATTTTTAGAGCCAATGCCAATACTACCATTTCCTCCATTTTCAACCAATCTTGTTTATGAGAGTCCCATTTGCAGTCCATCTCCTTCATGTTCAAACATTGATCCCTTTCCAAAGTCCCCCTTACATGTCCAAATTCACACCCCATTTCAAGAGGATGATCCAAAGTATGAAGAAACATGTCCTAAAATTAATCAAGACCAAGATCTTAACAATAACCAATCACGTCCAACTATTGACAAAGATCCCCTTTCACTTGAGCCTCATGATAATCCCATTAGCCATATCTCTACCTTCCAAGATGATCCCCTTCCATATCAAGACCAAAATGTCCTTCCAAGTCCCACTAACCTTCCACTCCCTAAGAAAGATCACGACCTCCCTTCCATTTCTTCACATGATCTCATTCCAAGTCAAGATCAATGCGTCCCTTCACCTTCATGTGCACCACAAGATCCTACCATCCCTTTAGACTCTCATAAAGATCCCTCCATCTCTTTATTTCCATGGATTGATCCTCGATATCCCACACAAGATTCTATCCTACCAGATGATCCTTCCATTTCTCCTATTCCATCACAGGATCTCATTATTCCTCCTAAGCCACCTGATGATTTAAACACATTTGTGCAAGATATTCATGAACCCATTACAATTCAATTAGTTTCCTCTTCTTCCATTTAGTATGATCCACTTCATGATCCAATGAGTCCTTCCATATTATATCCACCTAATAATGGACTCGCGTCTTGTAGCAAGTGTCCTACCGATCAAATAAAGCATTATCAAGTCAAAGGGTTAGACCTCCATGAGAAAGGTATATTAAAACCCTTTAATTTCAAAGAAAATATTGATAGCCATGTCTTACACAATAAAGCTCATTCTCAAGGTGTTGGTGTCCCTTCAAAATCCAAATCTAAACATATACCTCCCCCTTCATCCCTTCCATCCATCTTAGATCCATATATTCCTCCCTCTATTAGCTCACAACCCATTTACCCTTTACCAAATGCAAGTCAGTAAAGGAACACATCTTTGAGAACCTTTCATCCACCCAAAAGGCCTCCATACAATTCTTATCCATCCATCAAATCCATTCAACTTCCAATAAATTTGGATGCCAAGAATAAAGAACATAAGTCATGTAATCCACATGCTATCAAGGATCAGTATGTCCAGTCTAATTAACATGTACAAACAAAGAAAAATATGATCCAAAAAGAAAAAGAAATTTCCAAAAGGTCGCAAAGGCCCTTTAAGAAAAAAGAAAATTCAAAATCAATATGGGTTCCTAAATCTCTTATGCAAGCAATGCATTCCAAGGACCCACAAAAAAATGAAAAATCAAAATGCATGTGGATTCCCAAGAAGCTTCTTGAAGCACAAAGTCCTAAAGAAAATTCTTAATTGGCATCTAAATTTTCTATCCCTCCATCTAAAATCCTTCCACCTTCCAACTCCATTTTGGGTCCTTGTGTCCCAAATTCCATATCCATTCCTCCATTAAGCCTTCAAAATCTAAACTCTCATTTTCCTCCATCACCCCTCAAGGTGTGTGCCAATGTTGTTCTTGCCCACATTCCTTTCCACTCAAAATAAAGTCTTCTTGTATTCCCTCCACTATCCAACACCTATCTTCCATCCTTTCATCCAACCAATCTAATCTTTTGCATAATCCTTTTGCATTTGTATCCAATCATCCATTTCATATCCTTTTTCATTACCCTACCAACATCTTTGTGCATACTATCATAGTCAAGGGCCATTATTGTATATCTTTCAAAAGCACCTTTCAGAGAATAAAGACGCTTGAGTGCTTCATCCATGTCATGACATGCATCCAATTTCTTCCTAACATGTCAAAATGTCAAAAAATAGCAAAATAAAACAAAAAAGTCAAAAAAATAGAAAAAAGTAAAAAAGTACTTTAAAAGAGTAAATAAAAAGAAAATAAAAAATGAAAATAAAAAATAAAAAATGGTTGTCTTGATGAAAAATTGGTAAACATGCGTCTTGGCACGTAAAAGTATAAATAAAGAGAAAAATTCCATCCAAAAGTGAAAACTTGGCAAACATGCACTTTGGGCAAGTACCATGATGAAAACCTGGCAAACAAGCTTCATGCGTAATTCATGAACTTCTTATAGTCCTTACTTGAGGGAAGATTTCATTCATGTTTTTCTATCCATTATCCTCCATTACCTCTTTTCATTTCCTCCATTATCTTATGCTTTTCATATCCCTCATCCTATTAACATTCCTATCCCCCTTTTCCCAACTTTGATCTTGACAAGGTTACAGATCTTCCAAGAAACATCACATATCCTATCTACTATATCGTCTATCCTATCACAACATTTCATCCATATTCCCTATCTTATTGTAGCCTTTAATCTATATCCCTTCCCCTTATCCCTTATTGATCTTTCATATCGTACCCATATCTTGCTATTCACATCCTATCATTATCCTATTTCAATCCCCTTCTGGATCATGATGAAAATTAGGACTTAAAATGTAAATAATATTTTCAAAACCTCTTGACATGTCCATTCCAATGCATTTCATGCCATTCAATGCTTTATTCTACTCACCTATCATTGCCATGTCCAATCCCTCAGCTTAGCACAAACATGTTATCCAATCCTACGGATAGTCCTTGGCAACCCAAACAAAACTTCAAAGAAATACTAAGAAACCTTTGGCCTTCATCTGTGAATCCATAATGTCCCTGTTATTTCTAGACACTGGGGCAATTATTTCTCATGTAAATACTAATGTCCTAAAAAAATTCAATAAAAACATATAATATTATGAAAAATAGGTAAAAATAAAATATGATGCTGAAAAAATCCTAAAAATTTGCATAGTGTCCTAAAAAAAAAGAACAAAAAAAAATCAAATATTTCAAAAATCCAAAAAAGTAAAAAATTATCCAAAACTCCAAAGCAATAAATGTCATTTTATGACACTTGTTTCTTTTCCTCATCATGTGCATAACCATTTTTCATGTCATAAATAAATTATCCCTTGTGGCAAGACAAACATTTGAGAAGGCACAATTTGAAGAATTAGAAAACATTGTGCTTAATGAAATCATGCATTAACATATGAACTATCCAATCTAGCCAGCAATCAATCAGATCAAATTTGTCCTATCATTCAATCAATCAATCAAAAACATCAATGAATCCTTTATCAAACTGTCATTTGTCTTATATAGGGTATAGTATGCCCAAAACCAGATGTTATTAGTCTTAGATGGGGTACTTCATTTCTGAAACGAGACATTATAATCGTCAAAATAACTTTCAACTTTGACAATAAGATCATAATGTTTGTTGACTTCCTTGGTTTATTGAGTCTTATCTTTTATTGATTTATCATTTGGTCATGTTCCTATGCTACTCCAGGATATCACCGAGTGATGAGAGTGGTCGGGATGGTTCATGGTCCTTTATTTTTATTTTGTATTCTGTTTGCGGGGTGTTTTTTTTATAAAGTTCTGGGGTACATATGCCATATGCTTCAAGACGGATGGAAACATTCCTTGTATGCAATGTGTTTATTTTTATGCAAAGGGATTTCATTATCGCTTGACTTTCAGTTTCATAGTGTGAGGCATCCATTTTTCATATTAAAGAATTATCTTATGATAATAGTGCACTTATGAAAGAAATTTTTCATCATTACTAACTGCTTTGTCTAATTTCTTCTTTTTATTAACATCTTTTGTCAATCCTAGGAATCATTCTCTTTTTGAAAATTTTCCTTGAGTTAATTTCTGCCCAATTTTTTGAGGGTGCATCCTACCTCCATCCTATCGTTCCACTGGAGCATGATCCTTTATTTTTCTTTGAACCAACGCTCATTATCACATTGCCTCAAAGAGGGGAAAAATGTAGACAACTAAAAATGGTTCACACCTATGTGACCCCTTTTTTAACATGTCTTCTATCTTGTGTCATTCTTCTATGTCATCAATTACTAACATTTCACGCATAGCCTATGCCACTTTGGCCAAATTGATCATTTTCAAATCATTTCAATCATATCAAATCTTCTTGAATAAATCAATGTTGATCCTAATCGATCCTAAATCCTATAAATTTTCCTAAATTAATCCAAGTCAGTTGTAATCCATTCCTAATCAATCAAAGATCATTTCCAACTCATTTTATCCTTTTCAAATTATTATAGCGCATTGTCAAAGCTCATCGATGCCTAATCAAATCACTTTCAAATTCCTTTCATATCAGTCCAATCCCATCAAATCCTATAAATATTATCATCATCCTTTCAAATAATTTCATCATAAACCTTATATAGGGCATTTTCCAAGTTCATATATGCCTCATCATCGAATCAATCCATGTCTAATCAATCTCATCATTTTCGAGCACATTGTCCAAGTTCATCAATGTTGTTCCTAAACTATTTCAAAACTATCAAAATCAATCTGAACCTTCATCAATATCATCAAAATCAATTCAATTTGATATAAAATTCATCAATTCGGTCAACAATAAACTAATATTTCCCTTAGGGTTAAATAACCCATACCTTATCCCCAATTTTGGATAATTAAATTGACTTTATTTATCCCCTCTTTCATATGTCTATTAGAATAAATGAGAGGGGGGGGGGGGGGGNATGTCTATTAGAATAAATGAGAGGGGGGGGGGGGGGTCAAATCAGTGGTCTCAAAATTTAATTCAATAATTGAAAAAAAGCTTTATACCACATATATAAAACCTCTAGTTATCTTTAGTCCTACAAGATGTATGCTTTGTGTGAATCTAACATGTATATATTGCTCGGTGTTTATAATTTTTATCCTTTCTTTAAGATTTACCGAATATTAGTCTATCTTTTCTTAACCTTTACCAAAATATAGTAAATAACTTAGTGTTTACCAATTAATCCTATTTTAGTAATGTGTAAAGAAAAACATAAAAGAAATGAACCATATACACATTTGACACATGGATTTTTAACGTGGAAACCCTGTTAAGGGAAAAACCACTTGGGACAGGTAACCCAAAATTTTCACTCTTCTAAAGTGAGATCGGTGAAGAGACAACGCTGTTAAAGGTTACAAACACACTGTTAAGTGTGACCTTGTTAGAGGGTTTATCACTAACAGTTTATCACTTGACCTAGCATTCACTATGTTGTCAACATGAAAACCTTTTGATACTCCTTGGGATGTATCTCAATATATAAAGGATGGTTAAATCTTTCTTTGTTAAGAGATTTTATGAATCAATAGTTAAAGTGAATCAGTAGATGATCTGTTCATTAATACAACTTTGAATTGAAGATTCTCAGATCTATTGTAAGTCCATAATACCTCTTCTGATCAATGTTCTCTTCAATTCCTTTGCTCCACTTATTTCTGCTTGGTGAATGTTGTTGCTTCTCTGTTGCTCGATGTCCATAGAATTCTTAGCTTTGTTCTTCAGCTTGGATGATCATATCTATATGAAGACTTTTATCTTCACTAGAATTCTCTTCAGCATTCCTTCCTCTTATAATGAATTAATTTTCTCCTTTTATAGACATGATTTCACCATTTCTTGTCCTTATTTTCTTCGTTGATCATTTCTTGATCTGTAAAGATTTTCATGTTTTCTTTAGTTTTATTCCATAAAACTCTCCTTGTTTTCTGGAATAAAACATGCTTTAAACCTCCTTCTTATCTTTAGCTTTTAACTGATTGATGAAAACAAAGTAATCAAATAGTTAACTCTATAATTAGCTCTTCTAGCTAGGTTGTTTTGTCATTTTCCTAACTTCAGTTCCCCTCGGTCAACTCTTTAGTTGTGCTCGATGACTACTGCAGATAGCTCATGCATCAAATTCATTTATTTTTGGTGAAAACTACAGTTAGTTTGGTAATTCTTTCTCAAGTAACACTGTCCCTTAGGTAACATTGTAAACTTCTGTGCTCGGGGTTCACCATCACTCGGTGTACATGATTCTTGATGACAAAAAATTTGTCTCTTCAGATCTTTAAGTGTAGTGACAATATGTGTATGAGAAATCATACCATATCAAGTTGACATCAATGAAAATACAAAACACTAACTGATTTAATGTCTTTCATTTCCTTTCTGCATCTTAGTGATCATCAACTTTGTCATCTTCAAACATTCAATCAGTTATAGTTCATCAATCTCTCCCTTTGGAATTGATGGCAACATACTACATACTACTAATATAATATGAAATATATAATTTCTAGTTCATCAATCTCTACCAAAATTATTTTTCTATAACCAATACAAATGTCTAACTCTTGGTAATGTCTGACTGTTGGTAAGCTCTTCTATCTTAGATTTATTTCTTGCAGAGTATCTTCTTCATTCTTCAAATTCTCTCCCTTAGATGGATGTTTCTTTGAATCTTTCTCTAATATTTTCTCTCCCTTTGACTATTCCTCTCCTTGATGGATAGTTCTTTTCTCTTGCTTTGGATGATTTTCATATCTCTTTTCCCTTTGAAAATAATATATTTCGTTGAATACTTCTCTCCATATTCTTTACGTACATCTCTCCCTTTGACAACAATGCCAATTTTTTTTTTTCATAATATATTCCTTGAATTTCCTCTCCATCAACAATACAATAACTCTGGTGTTCAGTGTAGATAACTACCTTTTTGTGTACTAATATATCTTTGCAGTCCATCTCTTTACTTGCATCAACATGCATGATCTTCTAATAATGTGTAGGCTGATGAAGCCTCCTGGTCAGCTTAGTGACTAGTAGACAAGGGTCGGACCCCTAGTCTCTTCCTCAGGTACTCAAATGTATCTTTTGGCAATGGATTTGTGAATATATCTGCTAATTGTTCCTTGGATTGAACATATTCCAGTATCACCTCTCTCTCTTGAAATTGTCCTCTTAAGTAATGATACTTGATAGAAATAAGCTATGTCTTAGCATGAATGATAGGGTTCTTTGAAATGTTTATTGCACTTGTATTATCACAATAGATAATTACTGGTTCAAGAATTTTCATATTCATACCTTCAAGTAATTTCTTGATCCATGCAATGTTAGAGCAATTTGCAGCAGTAACCACATATTCTGCTTCTTTAGTTTATTGTGAGATTCATCCTTGCTTCTTAATTATCCATGTGACAAGTATGTAACCCTTTAAAAATTCTCCTCCTGTTGTGCTCTTTCTATCATCTAAGTTTACAGCCCAATCAACATCTGTATAGACTTGAAGGTCAAATTTGCCTTCTCTTTTATACCACAGACCATAGTCTTCGGTATTCTTTAGATACCTTAAAATTATTTTGACAACAATCATGCATGATTCCTTGGGATTAGCAGAGAATCTTGCAACTATGCCAACCACATGTGCTATATCTAGTCTAGTATGTACTACATACATGATTTTACCAATCACAGATCTATATAGGGTCTGATTTACCTCGGTTGACTTGTCTTCCTTTGTCAACTTGCATCCAGTTTCCATAGGTGTTCCAACTAGCTTGGAGTCCATCTTGAATATCTTGAGAACTTCCTTGATGTATTTGGATTGTGTGATGTAGATGCCTGCATCCCATTGAAGAATCTATAGACCAAGAAAGAACTTTATCTCCCCAAAAATTGACATCTCAAACTCTTTTCTCATTTCATCAGAAAATGATTTGCATAACATATCATTACCTCCAAAAATGATATCATCAACAAATATTTCAGAAATCAGAATGTTATCATCAATATCTTATTTTAAATATAGATTACTGTTATCACTTGTTCTTACGAATCCAATAAGTATGATATAGGAGTGAATTCTTTCATACCATGCTCTTGGTTCTTGTTTTAATCCATACAAGGCTTTGTGTATTCTACAAACCATGTTTCTCTTGTTAGGATCAACAAACCCTTCTGGTTGTTCAATGTATACCTCTTCTTCTAGTATTCCATTTAGGAATGCAGATTTGACATCCATTTGGTATACTTTGAATCCTTTAAAAGAAGCATAAGAAATTAGAATTCTTACTCCCTCTAGTCTAGCAATGGGTGCAAAGGTTTCTCCATAGTCAATACCTTCTTCTTATGCATACCCTTTTCATACTAGTCTTGCTTTGTTCCTTGTGACTTCTCCATTCTCATTTATCTTGTTTCTAAATATCCATTTGGTACCAATGAAATTCTTGTCATCTGGCCTATGTACAAATTTCCATGTTCTATTCTTCTCAATCTTCTCTAACTCTTCATTCATAGCACTGACCCATTCTTGATTCTCAAGTGAAGTATTGACAGATTTAGGCTCAAAATCACAAATTAAACATCTAGTGTTCAGTGACTTACTTCTTGTTCTCATTCTAGCCTTTTTATCTCCTATGATCTAGTTCAATGGATGGTGTCTTCTGACATACTTGGAAAGTACTGGTTCAGCTCTTTTTTCATCATTCTGATCATCATCTTGACCTTCATTCTAATCTTCATCGCTCGGTACATCATTATGAGCAATTTCTTGATTTTCAGTGTTTGCAGCCTGATGCTTGGGTGCATTGTTCTGTCACTCGGGAGAGATACACTATTGCTCGAGAAAGGTGTCAGGTTCTTCATTATAGACAAACCTATCTTATTCTTTTGGTTCTTTTCTACTTTCCTCATTATTTTTCTCAGCAAATTCGTCCACTTTGACATTTGCACTTTCAATGATTTTGTTAGAGGATTTGTCAAGACATTTATAAGCCTTGCTTTTGGTAGAATAACCTAGAAATATTCCTTATTCACCTTTGGAATCAAGATTTCTATTTCTATCATCTTTCAAAATATAACATTGACTTCCAAAAACTCTGAAGTTACTTATATTGGGCGTGTATCCATACCATAGCTGATAAGGTGTCTTATTGGTGTCTTTCTTCAATTGAACTCTGTTTAATATATAGACAATAGTACTGACAGCTTCTCTCCAAAATGTTTGTGTGATGCCTTTCTCATTCATCAGTATTCTGGCACAATCAACAATTGATATGTTCCTTCTCTTAGCAATCCCATTTTTCCATGGTGTTCTTGGTGCATAAACCTGTCTTTGAATTCCATGCTCATTACCAAAGTTAGTGAATTCATCATAAAAAAATTCTCCTCCTTTATCTGACCTTAGACATTTTAGTTCCTTTCCACTTTGTTTTTCAACTATAGCTTTATACCATTTAAATTTCTTGAATGCTTCTAATTTCTCTTTTAAGAATATAACAGTCATCATTCTAGAATAATCATCCTGAAATAGAATAAAGTATCTATCACCATAGTAGCTCTTTTTTCTCATTGGTCCACATAGGTCAGTATGGACTAATTCTAGAATAGCATTAGATGTGTAGGTTTTTCTCTTGAAACTAGAATTTGTCATTTTTCCTTTTTGACAATTCTTACACATGACATTGTTGGGTTTTGACATGCTCGGTAAGCCTCTTACTTTTCTTTTATTTCTTATCCTAACCATGTTTTCAAAATTCACATGACATAACCTTTTATGCCACAACCATATGTCTTCATTTCTATCCATTAAATAAGTGGTATTAATATCATCTAGATAGAATAGGTTACCTTTTGTCTGTTCACCAGTTCCAATCAACCTTCCTGATTCATTAAATATTTTTGCCTTTTTGTTTGAAATGAAACTCGGTGACCTGTGTTATTCATCTATGAAACAATCAATAGATTATAGTTAAGTCCTTTCACCCAATATGCATTTTCACATTTGATCAAATTATTTAGCATTATTGTTCCTTTACCTTCAACCAGACAAGGTGAGTGATTACCCATTCTTATTGATCCACCATTATAATATTCTAAAGTTTCAAACTTTTCCTTACATCCAGTCATGTGGTGATTACAACCACTATCAATAATCTAGACATCATTCTTACTAACCTTAGATATGAGTGCAGTTTCAACATAGCTTTTCTCTTCGTCTAAATTATCCTTCATAGCAACAAATACCACCTCAATATCTTCATCAGATTCGGTGTCAGTATTCTTAGCTTTGTTCTCAACTAGGTAAAAAGCCTTCTTTCCTTTTCCCTTGTAGTCTTGATTGTCTCTTATGTTAGATTGTCTATTTATTCAGTAATCTCTGTCATCACCTCTATCAAACTTCTTTTCATATGATCTATCATTGTTTCTGTCTTCTTTTCTTTTGTTAGGACATCTAGTAGCAAAGTGTCTAATCTCTTTACAATTAAAACATACCAATGGTAATTTACCTTTGTATCTACCCTTGCCTCTCCGCAATCTTCTAGCCATTAGTGCTTCAATCTCATCAAGTTTTTGGTCTTCACTATCACTTTAACTATCATTTCTCATAGTGTGTTTATGAATTGATTTACTTATTTTAAAATAAGATTTGAATGTAGACTCAATAGTTGGTAAAACATTATTGTCAAAGTTATTCATCTCAAATGAAATAATTCTACCAATCAAACTATCTAGAGTAACATTATTATTTTCTACTGCTCTCATTTCTTGTATAGTAGATACTCTAATAGCATAAACATGCAGTAAAGTTCTGGGAATTTTACTTACCACTGTTTCTTCTTCAAGTACACCTCCTACTCCTCAGATAGCATTAAAAACCTCTTTGATTCTTCAGTTGTATTGAGTGATGTTTTCTCCTTCTTTCACTCTTAGGTCATAAAACCTTCCTCTTAGGCTTTCATCCTTAGCTCTTAGCAAATTCTTATCTCCTCCATGTACTAGCTTCAATTTTTCCCATATTTCTTTGCAGTGGTGCATGATTTGACATCTTCAAATTCATCACGAGAGAGTGAGGAAGAAATTTCTATCATCATAGAATTGTTTTCATTCTTTTCTCTCAATTGATCAACTGTCGGGGGTCTAGTATGTAAAACAAGTTCAGTATCTAAGTATTGAGTGACATCATTTCCAATACCTGATAGGTGGATTCTTATCCTGCTTTGCCATGATGCAAAGTTTTCCTTGTTCAACTTAGGCACATCCCTTTTTCTCATCTTTTTTATCTTTAGCTTGAGTCTTAAAACTCCCTTCCAAGCACACAAGCTCTAATACCAATTGTTAGAATAATTGAGAAGTGGGGGGGGGGGGGGGGNGAAGTGGGGGGGGGGGGGTGATTCAATGGCCTCAAAATTTAATTCAATAATTCAACCAAAACTTTATACCACATATATAAAACCTCTAGTTATCTTCATTCCTACAAGATGTATGCCTTGTGTGAATCTAACATGTATATACTTCTCGTCGTTTATAATTTTTATCCTTTCTTTAAGCTTTATCGAATAGAAGTCTATCTTTTCTTAACCTTTATTGAAATATAGTAAATAACTTAGTGTTTACCGATCAATCGTATTTTAGTAATGTGTAAAGAAAAAAATCAAATAAATGAACCATATACACATTTGATACATGGATTTTTAACGTGGAAACCATGTTAAGGGAAAAACCACTTGGGACTGGTAACCCAAAATTTTCACTCTTCTGAAGTGAGCTCAGTAAAGATTCAACCCTATTAAAGGTTACAAACACATTGTTAAGTGCAACCTTCTTAGAGGATTTATCACTAATAGTTTATCACTTGACCTAGCATTCACTATGTTGTCAACATGAAAACCTTTTGATACTCCTTGGGATGTATCTCAATATATAAAGGATGGTTAAATCTTACTATGTTAACAAATTTTCTGAATCAATGGTTAAACTGAATCAGTAGATGATCTATTCATTAATACAAATTTGAATTGTAGATTCTCAGATCTATTGTAAGTCCATAATACCTCTTCTAATCAATGTTCTCTTCAATTCCTTTGCTCCACTTCTTTATGCTTGGTGAATGTTGTTGCTTCTTTGTTGCTTAGTTTCCGCATGATTCTTAGCTCTATTATTCAACTTGTATAATCAGATCTGTATGAAGACTTCTATATTCACCAAAATTCTCTTTAGCATTCCTTCCTCTTATAATGAATTACTTTTCTCTTTTTATAGACATTATTTCACCATTTCTTGTCCTTCTAATTTTCTTCTTTGATCACTTCTTGATTCGTAAAGCTCACCATGCTTTCTTTCATTTTATTCTATAAAACTCACCTTGTTTTCTAGAATAAAACATGCTATAAATCTCCTTCTTATCTTTATCTTTTAACTTATCGATGAAAACAAAGTAATCAAATAGTTAACTCTATAATTAGCTCTGCCAACTAAGTTGTTTTGTCATTTTCCTAACTTCAGCTCCCGTCGGTCAACACTTCAGTTGTGCTTGGTGACTAATGCAGATAGCTCGGGCATCAACTTTAGTTCTATTCGGTGCCAACTGTAGTTATCTCAGTAATAATTTCTTAGGTAACACTGTCCGTCAAGTAACATTGTGAACTTATGTGCTTGGGGTTCACTGTCACTCGGTGCACATGATTACCGATGACAAAAAATTTGTCTCTTCAAATATTTAAGTGTAGTGACAATATGTGTATGAGAAATCATACCATATCAAGTTGACATCAATGAAAATACAATACATTAACTGATTTTATGTCTTGCATTTACTTTCTGCATCTCAGTGATCATCAACTTTGTCATCTTCAAACATTCAATCAGTTATAGTTCATCAATGTGTCCACAATTAATTAATTGGCTAAATTGCATCATTAATGGAATTTCTTGAATTCATATTCCTATTTTTCATTTGGTGGGAATTAATGAGGTTTTAAATTCAAAAATTCCTTCCCTCTAATTGTGCTTTCATCCTTAAAATCATGCTTGATATCTTCCACCTTTCCCCATCTATTTTCACCTAATTGTGCTTCCTAGTTGCCTACTAATTTTCCTCCATCCTTCCCTTTCAAGTGCCCAATTTTTGCATTTGAATTTTCATTACATTTTTTGCATATAATTTTTCATAATTATGACAATCTTCCAATTTGCACATTCAAGTTTCCAAATCTACAATATTGTCTCCAATGCCTATAAATTGAGATCATTTCTCAGCTACCAACTAACCATAATTTTTAAAGTCTTCTCACCATCACTATAGTTAATTTTATTTCATATTTTAAGTGCATTATGTCAATATGAGATCTACATCAACTCTTTCAGAGAAGAAATAAAGAGAACACTTGTCAAATTAAGGGAGTTTTGTTTATAGTTTGCATTTATTTGTCTCAATTTCTTTTGTGTTTGGATAGGTTCATTTTGTATGCATTTAGAGTTAATGGCTCCTCCAACATGCAATTATTTATGATTTTTCCTCTCTTACAATTATATCAAAATGAAATGTCAAGATTCCCCTAAGGTAGAAAAACTACAAGCACCATGGAGTAATGTCACATAAGGGTCACGAAGAAGAGTCTTTTTTGGCCGGTATCATAGAGACCAAAAAGAATAGATAGTTTCTATTTTGCATCATCCCCAATCAGACAACACAAAGGAGCATTTATGAATAGAGGCACATATACGAAATAACATGTAACAACATATAAAAGAAGTGAGATACAAATAAAATAATGTTTACGAGATTGTGATTTCTTTATCACCTTGCGCCAATGGAGAAACAAGGTTCATTTAAAAAAATATAAACAAAACATATAAAAAAGTAGCACATCATGGGGGAAGCACATCAAGACAAAAAAAACACACAAATACATTGCACAAGAGGAGATACTCAAGTGTATTTCCTACTCCTCCATCCTGTTCTGTAGTGTTTAGGGAAGGTGAGCAACTCATAAGAGGATAAAAATCAAGCACTTTAGGTGGAACAATGATCAGTTCCAAACAAGGACCGTTTTATAAAGATGAGTCACTTTGTTTTTCACTATGAGTGATAGATAATTGTTGTGAAAACATATTTGGTAAATCATGATTAACATCCATAAACTCATACATGTTATCAGAATCAATACCATGAATATCATCATTAGTTGCATTAGGGACATCAAAAGCATCATCATCAAGAGTATCTTCTTCATCCATATTAATTGTAATAGAATCTCTTGGGGCTAAAAATTTCCTGGTGCTAAGTCTTGGTTTGTTCTGACCTTTTTTCTTCCTTGATGTCCTGTTAGTTGGTTTTGGTTTCCCTTTGTTTAAAAACCCTTGGTTACTTTTTTGGAAAAAACCCTAATTCTCTTGGATATTTATGTTTATGCATTACTTTTTGAGCCACTTAAGTCTTAACATTATGCCTTGAGTCATCGTAAGCGGGGCCACTTTATCCTTTAAGTTAATTTTCCTAATGGGAAATGCATTTAATTTTTCCTAGGTTCAAGTTCCAATAATGTTTTAAATGTTACCAAATGTCGAGCAATTTCTTTTTGATGTAATAGCGGGCATGATCCCACGATCACAAGATGCAATGAATTTATTCATCAAGACATTGTGCCTAAGTTGGTATGTGGAAAATGGTGGGGCTAGACTAGGGTTAAAATTTGGTAAAGATCATGTAAATTCTTTGTGATCCAATGGTAGATGCTTTTCCTTGATTAGAAGATGAGTCTACTTTATTTCATCATAGGATCATGATTAACTTACATCTTTCCATATTAGATATCGTGAAGGTAGGTCCAAAATAAATAAAGTGTCAAGCATATCGTAGGAGATCTAACAATTGTCGTGTTGCCACTAACATAGGATGCATAACTCTTATCCCATTGCAGTATAGCACATAAGTGACATGTGGCCTAATGAGGCCACGGGTCCAGAGTTTTGAAAGGAGATAGAGGTGGCATAGATTGGTTCCCATCTGATGGATAGCGTGATCCCTTGATCCCAAAGATGCATCATTTTTACTCATCACCGGTTCACTATTAAGTGACACCTGTCCTATTTGATCACTAATTACTTTTCTTTTTATGAGCCACACGATGCAATGAAATATAGTAAAATCAATGGCTGTGTTGGTTGTATTCTAGGTTTTGGCTTCTTTCCCTCAGCTTTGTGGTTTTCCCTCTCCAAGTTTTCATGTTTTCAAGTCTAAATCTGTGAGAATATTCAAAAGGCTTGAAACCCTAGCTCTTATTCAGTGTTCAAATTTGAAGAGAAATCCTAAGGTGTTGTTCGCTTATGTTTCTCAGCTACCTTTTTGCCTCACTTAAGTCATGTGTTGCATTCTAATTGCTTAGTCGCACAAATTAAACGACATAATCCTTTTTTCTCTCAAAATTTGTGATTAGCCTTTGTCACGTAGTCTCGTGCAACATAAGAATATTCCGTTATCATTACCAGACTTCGTGATTTTCTTTGTGTCGCATAATCATGGAATCGTTAAATAGGCCAACAATATATCAAGGGGCCGACAGACAGGTCGGGAGGTTGCAAGAAATTTTCAGCAGTCAAGGGTTTATTACGAGACATTGTGATTTCTTTGTGTCGTGCAATTGCTGAATAAGTCTGAGGTGAGGTGTGATGCAAAAGCTTTAGTCGCACAGTCTCTAGAAAAGATGCCAGTTAAGTTAAAACTTCCAAGACCTTGCGACTAACCTTTTACAGTTTGGGATAAAGCACAGTCAGGTTGTCGCCAGATAACTCAGCTTTCAAATCACGATAAGACATGTGTGAAGAGGTAAGTGGACTTTGAAGAATGATCGCTTAAAGGTAAGATTTTATTCAGTGACTATGAGACTAACTAGGAGTTTCTGTTGGTTGCAAGGTCTCGAAAGATTTTCAGGGTATGAGTAGTTACGTGGCGATTAAGCGAAAACCGTCAAATAAAGTCATTGAAAGATCCTACGGTAGTCGCCAAGTCTGAGAATAAAAGATCCTAAGGACAAAAGTCCTTGCGAATCAGTGGCTAAGGGTATGTTGCGAGCTCATCAGATAAATTAAAGGGCAACATACCTTGTCGCGTTGTCTCAACAAATTTTGTTACTTAGCATTTTCATTTCACGATGTGGTGACTAAGGGCAGTCGCGCAGTCTGGCAAAGGAAAGATAACATTTGGCGACTAAGAGATAACTGCAAAAGTTAACACTAGCAGTTAGCCACATAGTCTTAGAAAAGAATGTGGGTTAGTGATAACCATTGGCGACTTTGATTTCCTCATTGTCGCGTGATCGCCAAATGGTGACTGTGGTTAGAAAAAGTAAAGGAAGTTGTGTAGTCGCTATGTCTTTAGAGAAATCAGGGGTTAAGGATTGGGGTCAGTGATAGAGAAAATAAGTGCAGTTGTGTGGTCGCTTGATACCAAATTTTGTGAAAAGGCGGCAGTATCAAATATGTCAGTATGATCATTCATCGACCAATCAGATTCTTAAATTTTGATTACTGCACAGAAAAGGGTAGCTGAGATGTATGATAGTGGGCCAATCCCAGGATGACATGTTAGCTCATTTAAATTTTATAAGGTTTTGCCGAGGATTCAGTTTTATGAATTTGATTTTCCTATCACACTTAGGAAACTACGGCTCGGTTTTCAATCATGTTCGCAGTATGTGGAATTAAAGACAGAATTGATGTTCTAAAAATCATGAGCTATGTACTTCAAATGGTTACTATAAGGAGTTGATGGCTTATTCATTTTCATTCACCTTGCTTTTCAAAATTCCAAAACTTGAAGAGCTAAGTTGTCTGAAAGAGTGAAAATTTAGAGAATTGCAGGGTTTTCTGTTGTTTAAAGCTCATTGTTTTCAGAGAATTGTGCATAGGGCAGTCTGTGAATCTCAGTGATAGATTTGTTTCAATATCGGTAAAGAAAAGGAAATTCTAGCATTGTAAACATGAGTAGAGCGGTCAGTGTAGCCTCGACCAGTGGTGAAAGTGAGAAGGTGGAAGACGAGGCCAAGGGAAAAGTAAATTATTCAGATGAATTCCTCAGATTGCTTCCTGGTTTGACTCAGAACAAAAGAGCAAATGCAAATGTGCTCATTGATGATTATCAAGATGTTCGAGATGCTATTACTCCAGGAACAATAGGTTTTTCTCTTTTCAATTATTTTTATAAGAATTCTGATAAGGCTATTCCAGTGTCAAACCCTTGGACCTGTGGTTTAGTTAGATTAATTGTTCCTGATGTTTTCGTAGATGTAGACTTGTTCCTAGACTTGGCCAGTCATTATGATGTTTTGTCCAAGACAATCAAAAGGAATGATGGCACTGCCATATTGATATTGACAAGAAATTCATTCATGCAAGCCTTCAGCTTATTCAGCACCATGTCTACTAGAATTGACATGACAAAGCAGCAACATAGATATACTTTGAAGCCTGGTATTGCTAGAGGCCAGTTGGTGAAACATATGCTAAAAGAAGTGAGAAATTATTTAGATCCTATGTCTGGGACCAGCCCATATTATTACAAGGATTTACACTTCTATATCAAGTATGTTGCCTATGCCCTGTGTAGAGTGCTAGGGATAGATGGTGATGCAGAGAAGATTAGTGCAGGCATTTTGATGATGGTGTTGGACCTACAAGAGGTCCACTCCAATACTAGTTATGATTACATTCAACATATCATAGATGAAATGCATGAGGGTTTCATTGCAACTCAGAAGAAGATGAAAAACCCAAAGGAGAAGGAGCCCAAGTTCTTACATTACTCCATTCTTATCCATCTCCTATTGCATTTCAATTTTGTTATCATGGATGTTGATAATTTAGCCCCTCAGAGGTTCTACCAAGCAGGACTAAATCCTATCCAATTTTGGGTGAGGGTTTGGAATTACACTTCTAGGGACTATGATTATTGTGCTTTTCAGAATTGGATTGTGTATCCAATAGTACAAAGTTTGGGGATCAACAAAACAAGAATCCCACTAAAGATTATGCTACTGCTTAGGCCATGTGACTACACAGATAGGTGGGATGGAAAACATAATTGGGGTGATTTCTTCTTGGAAGAAAATTATATAATCATCAGGGTATATGGGTGTATTCACCCACCTCATCTCTTACCATATTATGTACCACCAAGAGTGGCAGCAATGGAGTTTATATGGCAGCTATTGTTGACAGACAATGAGCATTTTGCACCACATAAGAAGGGGACTTTGACCCCTAGGCAATTGAGAATTTTTAACTTCACAATTGGCAAAGGTGCTATTGATGCAGTGGGTCAATGGTTGGGAGGATACCAAATGGGGGTAGCCCCTTATAGATATATTGACCCAGAAGGTTTTATGGCAAGGGTAAGAAAATTGTATACTCCTACGATCCCCAATACTAATGTTCACTGTGAATGCATAGAGGAAGATGCAACAAGGAATATCTTAGATGAAGATGATATTCAGACAAGAAGACTAAGGATTCAAGAGTTGTTGAATCTTGAGAGGAAAATAAAGAGAAATGGAATGGCTTTTGGGGGATTTTACCCTGATCTCCCATATTTTGAAAGGATTAAAGCCATGATAGATAACAATTATGTGCTCATAGAATAGCTTGATACTGTTCTTGATAAAAAAGGTGCCCAAGGATTTGATCATTCAGAGTCTGAATACAACAGTAGTAGTGACAGTGATTATGCACATCCTACTAGGTATGTTCCACAATAGAAAGATATTGCTGAAGTGTCACAGCTGCAAGGAATGGAAGGCCACATTGTGGATTTGACAATAGTGACACAACCAGATGATGTAGAAGAACCTATTGCAAAGAGGCAAAAATTGGAATTAGGTCAACCTTCAACTGAAGGGCAAAATAAGAAAAAGGATAAGGCTAAGGCCTTAGTACCTGGCAATAGGTTATATGATCATAACCTGAGAAAATTAATTAGGGAGGGTAAGAAAAAACATCCTGATTTAGATGATGAGGTTGAATTTCCTCTTTAGGCCTGTGTTGATGAAAGATTGATTCATCAACAAGAATTTTTGAATGATGACAATTTTGTGAAAACTGAGGAATTTAAAGACTTCCTGAGATGGTATAAGAAAGAGAAAATAAGAGGTCAATTGATAGTTGATTCTAAGGAGACCATAACTAATGAGGCATTGGTGGCTTTGCAAACTTATGATCCTGAAAATGAGGATATCTCACCAGAGGATGCCAGTAAATTGGTACTAGGAAGTGGAATACTATTGGTTGAGGGCTGGGGTTTAGCATCTGCCTTTATAATTGACCAAATAAGAAAATAGCCAGACTTCAAGATGGCTAGTGAAGTTTAGATGGGTGATGTGATAAAAGGATTTGGGCATAGCCCAAAGTCTCAGGCCTTTGCAATGTGGAGCCTATGCCCAAAAGATCAAAAGCCCCAAGTGGTGAATATTCAGGAGAATATGGTGGGTAGTCAATTGGTGTGGATGATGCAAAATAAAGGGGATTTGGAGATATCCCAAATCATGACACACTGGGCTCACTTGAATGAAGAAAAAACTAAACAATTGTCTAATAAGTGTAGCACATTGGTAGAAGAGACCAGTGCATTGGAAAAAGATAGAGAATTATGCCGAATGTAACTTTACCAACGGGATCAGATGATAAAGAAACTGATGAAAGAATTGGAAGAGAAACCTGAGGTGATGTATGTACATATACAACCACAGCCCCTGCAAATTGAAGATAAAGAAAATTCTGAAGAGGTGGTTGAGGAAAAAGATGATGAAGAGAAAGTAAATGCAATTGCTTTTAGAGCATTGAAAGGTGTGTTACAACATAGAATTGAAATCCTAAAAGATAAAATTGATGTTGTACTCAATGCCTATAACAAATTGCTAGCTTTGCATACTGAGGTGATGGGGTATTTGGCTATCCTCAACCCCTATTTTACTAAGTGGTCTACTAGGGTGTGATTATTTGAGAAGCTAGCATCTTTGCAGGCCCTGAAATCAGATTTGCCAGAAATAGTGACAGAAGTTGAAGATGAGATCAAAAGAGTTAATATTGCTCTCTCATTCTTTAAGGGAAAATTGAACCAAATTGAGGTAAAATGAAGCCTCTTTTCTGATGGTTTTAATAGATTTATACCTTCCTTAAGAGGAGATGATGATCAAGTAAAGGCCTTAGATGCCTAGAGGGGTGAGTTTGACAGCAAAATGCCTAGTGATGAGGCATTTATTTTAGGAATAGATATTGATGTAGAAGGGTTCAATAAGATGTTGGACGAAGCTTTCAAGGCAGAAACTGACATCAACAGGTTTCTAGTAGATGTCAAGAATATCACTGATGCAAGATGGGACAGGCAAAAGGTCCAAATACAGAGTACTAAGGACTTCAAGTGGCCATTAGATGATGAAGTGAAAGCATGGGAGTTGATGACTACACCCAAGAGAAAGAAGCTAGCAGTTGAAGAAGAAATTTTGGCCGATGAGTAAGGATGACTACTTGGCACCTCACCATTGAAGATAAAGAGGAAAGTTATTGCAAAAGGAGAATGTAGGTAAATCTAAAATTACGGTCATCCAGACTCGACATAACTACTTCCATCTACCATGTATACTATCAAATTCAAGTCACTAGATCAGGAGAAGAACAAAGAATATCTATTTTTATCTTTTTGACTTGGTCATTCCACCACTTCTTCTCTCTCTTTCTTTTTGTCTCTTCTGTAGTTTTAGGGTTAGGTTTTCTGAGACCATCCGAAGCTTGTAGCATCCTTTTGAAAAGAATTCCAAGATGGTTGAAGACCTATCTATAGAAGAGAGTTGTATTATTGATAGAGAGGATGAAATATAATGTAAAGAATCCGTCTTTCTAAATCTGTGCTTGTGTTCATTCAAGCTTCAAAGCTTTTTTATGTATGAAAGAAGGATTACATCAACAAAATATGGTGCAATTTTACTTTTCTTTATTGTTGTCTCTTTATTTCCTGTGTATGCTTTTTTATGCTTAAGATTGTAAGGCATTCTGAAGCATTTTGGTTACAAGGTGACTATCTAATTACTTGCAAGTTTCTTTCATGTAAAGAACTAAGTTTTGTGAGTAATTTCAGGAAGCATATCAGTATTTAAGGATTTGATACAGTATTTTAGAGGTAATCAGATAATTTTTAAGGCAACTTATCCTAATTGCATGTAGGTTGTAAGGCAGCTTACAGTGTTTTGTTTATGTGAGACTTCAAGCTTTTGACTCTGTAACCCAAAAGATAGGCATTGATCTAGGCCTGGGTCTGATAGTCTATCATCATCTATATTTTCAAAACATTCAAAATTATTCCAAACACACTTGTCACTAAAATGTATGAGTTGAACTCATCAGGGACTTATGTCAGCAGGGCAGTGTCCACTTTGTTGATTCTTTAGAGAGTGAATCATTAGGTTATCCCTCCTAAAGACAAAAGGAAGAAGGATGCAAATCCTTGACTCATTGGTTTATGTTCTCAAAACCATAGCCTGACTTATAGTATTCTATTTTAAGTTAGTCATTGCAATCTCTAAATTGTTCTATAAGTTGTTACAGTGAGGTTTATGGTTCCTAACTAGTGAATGAAACAATCCACCAAATACATAGACTGAGATATCAGTAATCTTTAAAAGGTAAAACCTGCCACAGTCTGTGGAGCTCAAAAATGAAGAAGGATATTATCCAATCCTTAGAAATTAGCCTTTCTCTTGCCTAAAAGAGGTTGCATCTGAGTATACAAGGTATACTATCATCATTAGGTAAGTATTGCAAGAAAAAGAGCTAACAAATTGGAGACTTTGCTGGGGAGTCTAAGAGATTTTAAAAGTTTTGTTAAGAATCTCCAGAATATCTCTTTCCTAGGTAATCCGAATATCTGGCACTTAAAAGTTTAACTTGTTTACAAACTATATTTGTGGTTATTTGTAAGGTACCCTCTTGATAAGCATTCATCCCAAGTTTTTTTGTGGCGACTCTAAAAGGAACATCTCTGAGATTAGTGCAGAAGAAATAAATGTCTTACAGAATGAATTCTAGGTCAAGGGTAACAACTGATCCAAAAAGGGTATTACATGAAGGAATCCCATCATCCTCAAGGATTGGAGTCTCTTGGAGGAAAAAGAGAAATCAAGTTGATATGGATGAAACCCCTTTAAAAGGTGAAGAGGTTAATATCAGGAATAATGTGAATACTATTCAACACTCTCATGATGGAAATACTTCAGACTATGAGGAGGCTGCTGAAAGAGTATTAGATGCACCTACACTCACTTCTACTTCAAATGAGAGAGAAGAGATTACTACACCTAGTCTAGATTCAGAAGATGCCCCTTCTGATATGCTAGCCAATGAAGAGAAGTTTATTTTGAAGCAGCTTGCCCTAGTTCAACAAATGAAAAGGGAAAGAGAAATGAGAAAGAAAAGAAATGATCATAAGGA